>MU382680.1:173502-246477 GCA_022495115.1 Xylaria castorea
GCCCCCCCCACCCCCGCCCCCGCCCCGCCCCGGCCGCCGCCCCCCGCCCCCCCCCCCCCGGTAGAGCTGCAGTTTTCCTTTTCATCACATTTGATCACATAGTAGAGGTCTAAGGTGTAGTTGAAACAACTTATATTGGGGGAGCATGAGCTACTTAAGGCCTAGGTAGTTAGGCGTCGCTATAGCCTATGGTTTTCGCAGGTTTTCACCTCAGCAATTTTGACGCTGGCGCCACTCGTCGCTCATTACTATATTTACCATCGGCAGACTTGGCGAATAAGGAACATTACAATCTTCTGGTCTTAGCCAACTCACGCAAATTCAAACATCATAACAATAAACAGCATATTTACCACCATCGCCCTAAAATAACCCAGTTCGGAGAACAGGCTGGATTGAGTGTCAGTACCTGCTCATGTTAAACGAGGTTTATGATTCTCTTAGTCTAAGGGTCTTGGCCCCTTGTACGGATTAAATAGTTTACCATGCACGTCGAGGTGATTTGTGAATATTGTTTGAAATGATCTAGTAGGGGCGACTACATTACAATCAGTCCAGACTGGACAGGATGACAGCTCTGCCGTCCACTCATGAACCATAATGTAGTAATGATAATGCCGGGTATCTTAAACTAAAAGCGCCGTATGCATGTATACCCCTTGATCATCATATCTACGTCTTCCCCCGTAGTTGCCAAAGTTGGTTTGCAGCTTCCATGCGCAGCTGATCCGAGGGACTGGGCGTGTTATCGTCGTTCGAGTCCATATGCACTTGGGACTTCTGGCTTGTAGCCTGGTGTTGTATACCCACAAGTGGGTCGTTGTATATAGGGTGCGTAGCATGATGCCAGGTATATGAAAGGTAGTGCGACGCATTTAAGTTGGATGGCTTCTCAGCAAGGGGACTTGTAGGTTCAACTAATGGAGTAATTTCCAGTGGTTTTAGTTTAGGTGATGACGGCTGCTGCCAGTTCTTATCGAGAGGTGCAAGCATGGGTCCCTGCAAAAACTTGAATCCTACTGTCGACACAGGTAGCTGATGATGGATAGCACTGCCGTACTGTTGACCTGGCGGATCTGGCAGTGGAGGTAACAACCGGGGCTGAAATGAATATGAAGTATAGAAAGGGGTGGAGTGTCTTCTGCTGCCGTCGTTCACGCTTGCCTGCCCGATAGAGTGGCCGGGGCCGAGGGTAGGACACAGACTTGGGTCGAGCGACTCAGAAGTCAGAATTGGGTGCCCCGGTGTGATTGGCAATCTGTTCGATATGGTTGAGGACGCTGGGGTTGGGGCCTTCCCCGACCTCGCAAGTTCTCTAGCAGCTTTGACGAACCGATCCTTGCCAGTGTGCCTCTCGGGGCGCTTGTTCTCACTCAGTAGATTCGTTTGATGATCTGTGTGCCCACGAACGATAAGAGCTGCAGGGGCAGATTTTCTTGCTTTCCTTTTCTTAGCCGGTGGCTTATTAGGGTGCGAAGATATGGTCGACCGCTCGTTAGTTTTGGGGTCTCCAGGGGCCGTATCGACAATGGGACCGAGTAAGCGGCTGGGGCTCGAGGACTCGTTCGAAATATGTTGAGAGTTAGGGAGGCCGCGTTGACCGCGAGCACGTTGTCCCTGGCTGGGTGCTCTTTCAGGTAGCGGTTTTCTATTTCTCTTCTGGGTCTGGTGAGGGGCTTTCTGCTGAACGCCTGTCTCACACTGATGCTCAACACTTGTGTTGGAAAATGAGTTCGGTAGGGGAGCGGAGGCAGTAAGAGAAGAGGCCGACGATGTATATCCGAGCTTGTCGAAAGGTCTGTCGCCTATCTTCGCAAGTGTCTGAAATATATCCCAGACAATATACGCGCCACAATGATAATCATTCCGCATGGCCACAGGATTTTTAGGTGGTAGTCTCGTTTTACTTTGCTCCGGCAAGGATTCCTTTTTGTCCCCAAAACCGTCTCGTTTCTTTTCAACGATACTCTCCCGCTTCCGCAAAGCTTCCCTCTTCTTCTCCGCCAATGTCTCGCGCCTCTGTCGGTCCAGCTCCAGTCGCTCGCCAGGCGAGAGCCAGAGAAGAGGCTTGCGCGTTTTCAAGTCTTCGACCCAAGCATCGCAGTCCCACTCGATCCAATAGTCGAGGACATCTCCCCAGGCACTTTCCGAGGGCTTCGTGAAATTGATGAAGACGACTTTGCCACCCTTTTTGTGTACCGCCTTGGCGAATTCCTTCACCATGACCTTCAAACCATGCACGCGTAGACTCGTGCCGAGCACTAACAACAGATCCGGACCGGCGGCCAGGTCATGCTGCACAATGGGCGATATCAGATCCGACTGGGGATGTTCCTCCCCATATAAAACAATATCCGGACGGAGCTTTCCGACGCCGAGGGCTCGTTTCCCCTTCTCCTGGCGTGCTGCGGTGGCACCCGCGCAGTGAGGACATTCCGGCTGCTCCCCGGACAATGTGCATGACTCGCGGCCGTCCTCATCCCAGTCACAAAGTTTTCCGCACACAAAACAGCGGAGAGAATGCAAGGATCCGTGGAGGAACACACACTCCACGCCCTTGTCGGGGCTGATCTGAGGACGAAGTTTGGGCTGCGATGATGTTGCCATGTCCTCCGATTTCTGTAACGGCTGTACTGCTTCGGTGGTTCTGGGAGTAGCCGCATCATCGAGCGATTCTGTGGCCTCTTCCTTCTCTGACAGCTCTGGAACCTGGTGCTTCAGCGATTTCCTTTTCTTGGTGCCGCACCCGTGCTTCAGGTCGGTCGAGAGCCCAATCTTCTTCTCGATCTCGTCAATATTTTGGGTGTAGACGCGAGCGAGCTTCCCGGCGTCTCGCATCTGTGCAATGAAACGATGTGTTACCGTAGGCTCGACCTCCTTGACCCGCTGTCTCAGGGATGTGGCGAATCTGTAGAAAACCGACGTCTTCAGCGGGTCGGCCCAAATGTTGCAGTCAAACAGATCTCTACCCTTCATGTTCCGGAGATTTGAGCTTGACGCTTGTGACGAGAAAAAGTCTAATGACTGTTGCGTGTCATCAGACTCGGACGTATCAGAGCCATCGAAATCGTCGTGGGAACTGGTGTCAGTGGAGGAGTTGGTATTCTCGTAGGGGTCGAAGAGGCCCGGTGGTGGTGAGGAAAGCGGCGAGGAGCTGGCGAGATGAGGTGGTGCTACGGGCCTCCTCGGCGTGCTAGACCGCGTATGAGAGCTGGCGTGCCCAGGCGTGCCCGCAATGGTCGAGGTGTCCGTCTGCGAGGAGTCGATAGACGCTGGCTGGTCTGAGAAGACAGAGTCGGGGCTCGTCGATGAGTCGGTGGAATGCTGTGTTAGATGCTGGGGTATCGTCGGCCGCTGGATTGTTGCACGAGAACGCGTCACCCGCCGCAAGGATTCTAGCGAAGCCACTGTGACCAATTGGTCCTGTGTTGGTTCTGGTCGTTTCGAGCAAGGGACAGGCTCTGTGAGCGTTAGGGGTGGTTTCTGAGGGGCAGTGTGGTTTCGAGAGAAGGGCCGGTTCAGAGATGGTGAGGACTCGCGAAGCAACGAGGCTGGCGGTGCAATATTATCTAGTCCACAGGTCCTCCTACGCTTTAGCGGTCGCTCGCTTATATCGAAGGATGTTGCGATGGCAGTGGTACCAGCAGTAGGAGGGGTGATATCCCGATCCTCGAAGGCGCCCTTTTTCGGATCGGCACTGTCATTGGCTTCCGCGCGTTCGAATTGTTCCTGGATAAGGGAATAGAGGCCATTTTCGGAACGGAAGTCCTGGCAGCTACAGTCAGCGGGCCAATTGCTGTTATTGACGGTAACGGAGACGGGGATGGGGACGGGAATGGGAGCATACGGGTATACCAGAGTTGGTGCTTATGCCGGCGCCAGTGATGATGACCATCTTCCGCGACTTAGCGAGGGTATCAGCAACATCTTGAAGGAGGTCGAGGGCGTCGGGCGTGATCTGAAGGGTAGGCATGTTTCGTGAGGCGGAAGCGGCGGAGGCCGATGTGGTGTTGGTGGTCCTCGGCGCCGAGGGTCTGCGAGCCTCAGGAGCATGTAGATGACGGACTCAGCAAGTATTATAACTCATAGTGTTGTTTGTTGCGAGCAATTGAACTGGCTGTAGATGACGTGCAGCAGTCAATCATGCCTAAATTCAAGTCAGTGGCGCGTGTTATGTGACTCGCAGCTCGGACAGTCGGGTCATCTACTATCTCGGGTTCTTGGACGCGTTTGGTGGGTGGTTGTGGCTGTGGCAGGACTGTATACGACGTAGACATGTGTACAGGTGTAGCTTGAGGGCGGAAACCGGGTCGATATAAATTTTGGCAGAATACAATACGGCCTAATGTGGGAGGAAACGAGAGAATGGAGGATCGGGGGAACGCGGCACGGGCTCACGTCTCAACGGCGGCACGTTGGTTTGGGGGCTGCTGGTGGTGTTGGTGATAATAACAAAATGAAGATGGCGATGGAGATGGAGGAAAAGAGAAGGTGAACACAGCTATTACTAATACTACACAACCATGTCCGTCAACTCAAAGCATGGCGAGTGCGAGTGCGTTAGGTACACAATAGTCCGGTGCGGCACCACGGTACGTGTACGTGCGTGTATGACCAGGCGTTGTCTACATGTGGTCTGGATGACATGAGCGACCTTGAATGACATGCAATTACTTACCTACAATAATATCTATCCATAGGTCGAGACAGAATGCGGCCGTCGGCGCGTGAAAGAAGAGGGCCCCACCGTAAAAGCTCCAGTCTAGACTAAGTCACCGAAGCTTGTGGTAAACAGCTCAGGACTGGGGTCGGGACCAATAAGAACGCATCCTGGGTACATTTGCGCGAGAGGGGTCAGCGAAGACGATCACCGAGACAGTCACGGATTTTAAAAATGGCCTCAAGAATATGATATTCTTTTGAATATCATACCAACATAATCTCTATACTAAAACGATCTTTAATTTAAAGCTGTTACTCAAGCCTGGTATATAATGCAAAATAAATAAATATTGATTTACCCGTTTGTACCTTTTTTTCTACTTGTACCCAGATATTTACGGCCACAGTCTACGGTCTACGGTTACTACCTATGTATAGCTGTGGTTACACGAACTACGGGTCTACGGTTACAATTACACACTATTACAGTCATACTACGGAGTTGCTACGCATGAAAGGTAAGTGCTACAATTAATTATTGTATGGCTATTGTTCTAGTGGAAGAAGGGCAGTTACAAGTGGTTGTTGCAAGTGTGTAGTTGCAGTACTGTCCTTTGGTGGAATGGTCTCCAATAATAATAAAAACGGTCATAGCGTTCCAAGACCGTCACAGCTACTCAAAACTATCGCTAGCCAGGCGAGCCAGGTATTATTTTAACGCAAAAACCAGTGCTTATTATAAAACTATCACCGTGATATTTTTAAATTCTAAAATATTATTAATTATATGACAGTTACTGCGTTAGCGACAATCATGGTGATGGTCTTGGCCGACCTCCCCCTCGCGCTAATGTAGATAGTGTACACTAGGCCCAGTGTACTAAGCCTACTGCAGAGGGAGGTGTGCTAGTTTAAGTCAAGTCAGTCCGTTCATGATGCACCCCTCATCACATCAGCACCTAACATAGTATCAGGTTGGTAGATATGTCGTGACGTAGCTATATCAATGGGCGCTGCTGCACAGATCTAAAATCCAAATAGTTGTATCGTTGTCATAAATATCAGATCAAGCACATTAGGTATTGACTCTGAGACATACATGCAATGTATGGCTGACTCACACAGACACACTCATCATCATCTATATAGTGCCAGCTAGAAATACATTAACTGGTTATAACTATTTTTTTCCAACTGCTATTCCACGCTATTCTCCTTGTTCTTTTACTAAAATCGAAAAAAAAAAAACTCACATCTATATATACAATGGGTAACCTTATGAGTCTCACTGGACTCCTCCTAACCAGTGTAAGAAGCTTACCGAACAATCTCAAGTATATGTGGCATTACTTATTCTACTCCACTGACCGACTACTAACCGCCTCTTGAATTATATCCGTCACAGACAGTGCTATATATCGCCGGTCATGTCATCTACAACCTCTACTTCCACCCGCTTGCCTCATTCCCCGGGCCGCTTCTCCGCCGTGTAAGCCGGATCCCTTGGTCGCTTGCCGTGCTACGAGGCTCCGCCGTCTTCGATGCGGCCGACCTTCACGACAAGTATGGTCCCGTAGTCCGTCTCGCCCCCAACGAGCTCGCCTTCCAGGACCCTCAAGCCTGGCGAGACGTCATGGGCGGTGGGACGTCCGAGATCCCCAAGTGTGAGCCACACTCCTCCCAGCACCGCTCATGTCTTCATCTTGGTTGCGAACGTCATCTAACCACCTCTTCTGTTCTCAGGGATTGGCATGTACGGGGTACCGGCTTTTCTTCCACCTCATATACAGAACACGACTAGTAAAACGTATCACCGCGCCTTACGCAAGGCCCTCTCGCCTGGTTTTGCCGATGCATCCCTGCGTGCCCAGGAGCCCATGATCGCCAAGTATATCGATCTGATGATGCAACGATTGAAGCTGAAGAGCCAGCAGGGCCCCGTGAACATGGAGCTGTGGTACCGCTATGTCGTCTTCGACATTATATGCGATCTAACTGTCGGCGAGTCATTCCAATGTCTCGAAAGCGATGGTTTGCACCCGTGGATAGTAGCCATGGTCGAGGGAGCTAAGCCCATGGGTTTGCTCACGGCCTTGAACATGTACCCAACCCTAGCCACCCTCGTCAATCCGTTACTAGGTCTAGTCGCTAAAGGGAACATACGACTACACAATGAAATGGTCAAGCCCATGGTGGAGAAACGGCTCCAGGTCGGTGATCGGCCGGATTTGATCAATCCCCTAATCAAGCTCTACAGTGGTCAGGTGAGTCTCGCCGCCTGTAGCCTGTTGTCCTCGCCCTGGTTGTAACGCAAAATCCAGGATACAAACATGGACGAGCTCATTGCCAATGCAACCACCATCATTGGAGCTGGTGCGGAGACGAGTGCGAGCATACTGACAGCCGTAACATCGCTGCTTATCGATAACCCCGACAAGTTGAACAAACTGACCGATGATGTTCGCTCCACATTCTCATCCCAAAATCAGATCACAGCAGATGCCGTCTCTCGGCTGCCTTATTTGGTCGCCTGCATCGACGAGGCTCTGAGGCTGTTTCCTCAAACCGGGTCTCCTTCACTGCGATTAACAGATAGGAAAACGACTATTGTTGGGATACCTGTCCCAGAGAATGTAGGTAGCGCATGCGAAAATATTCCCTGGTAAAATTGACTGACAATTTGGCATAGACCGTCATTGGTATCTGGCCCTGGGCACTCTATCGTGCACCAGCATTATGGACGGTACGTTGTGACAATTGTTTTTTGAAGCTGGCTGATCATGGCGCACTACTTGTTGTATACTCATCCTAAACTAGGATCCAAACGAATTCCACCCGGAGCGCTTCCTAGTAGACTCAAAATACGCAAATGACGCCCGCGAAGCCTTCAAACCTTTCTTTACTGGCTCAAGAGATTGCATAGGCCAAAAGTAAGACCTTTCTTCTTGTCACATACTCTTATATGACCGTGTCATTTTTGACCATAGTCAAGTAATCATGTATTGATTGTTTTCCAGCCTGGCACTCATCGAGATGCGTCTTGTCCTCGCCCATATGGTTTTCAACTTCGATATGAAACGAACCACCGACCCAAATAGCAAGGATTGGGTCCATAAGCAGCAGAATCTATTCATAGTGTGGGACAAAAGTCCCCTCCCTGTCCAGCTCACACCCGTAGTATAATAACAATAACTACTATCCTGACAAGCTAAGGTTCGCCATCGGCAATACCTTAGAAGGTGAATCCGGAGCTTCGAGCGGCGTCACGTCCTCCCACAGGCTAGAACCCTCGTCCCACCTTTTGAACGTATCGGGCTCGTACGGCGGGAACTGAAAGGGGAACTCTGGGAGCCAGTCCCCCTCGTCAAAGTCCTTGTTAATAATCATCTCCTTTTTCATGTAGAAGACGAGGTTGAAGATCGAGTCAAACCACCTCCTCGGTATGTGGCTACCGCGCTCCTTCCCGACGTGTACTAAATCGATGTTCCGTCAACAAATCAAGAACTCCCGACGTAGGTAGAGGAGTAGGAAAGAGGCGAGCGAGAGAGAACGGGTCATCACCTACCCATCATATAAGTAACATGGTTCACCAATGATATACGCTTAAAGTTGTTGATAAACCCTTGGTCCGAGACGCGACTAAAGAATGCATTTCGCCTTGAGATCTTAGGGGTCATTAGGCTCTTGTCTACGAACGTGACCTCTTGAGTAAATCTAGGCAGCATCCCCGCGCCCCGTCGAAGCAAGTAGCGAAACGGCCTCTCGACCTCGGGTTGGTCAGTGTTCCGCATTGGTAGTGCAGCGAGCATTAGTGTACCTGTGTCGTTGGACTTGTTAGATTCAACACTGGTGAAAGCCTTTCTGGAGAAATTGATATAATGAACTTTGTATAACCTAGACAATGAAGAAGCCACAGCTGAGGGCCACCCTCGTGTGTGTCATATTTTGGTAGAACGGTCTCGTCGTCACCTACCGTCGACATAGTTAGTAGGAAATACTATATAGATAGCATTATTGTGAAAGGGTTAATGCTAGAAACGGGTAAAAGTGGTACGTAACCACCCTAGAAAGTCTGCTGAATCTTCGGCACGATCACAATTATAAGGTGGGAAATACGCGAGAGCCGAATCGATATTTACCTGGGAGAGCTGTCACATTCACAGCCGGGAGCAATGACTGCAACTCCCACGCCCTGGCACCGCACACGGCCTCATCCCTTAACTTGAACCCCTCGATGAACACCTCTATCGCCATACGCTCCCTCGCGAATCTCCAGACCGTCTACTCCGAATGATTAGCTCTCTCGTTGAGTCGCAATACATCCCACCACACCACCAAACAAAACAGAACAATGAAGCGCAGCGAAAAGGTGTCGAGGAAAAGCCCTCACACACTTTCTTCCACATATCATATGCGTCGCGATACCACGGCCGACGGGAAGCCCAGAGTCGCACCTGCTCGTTCCATCTGGTGATGATATCGGAGAACTTGAGATCGCCAGCTGCGTCGGGGTTAACAACGAAATCCTGGTAGTTGTATCTTCGTGAGCCGATCTCCTCCTGCATGACGCCAGTGAGGAGGTGGGGGAACAGGAACGCCTTCTTGCCGTCCACGGGCGCGTCCCAGAAGGCCTTGGACTGCAGCCGCCAGAGCAGGGCCGCGGGCAGTAAGTACGTCGTGATGGGGGCGTCGTGCCTCATTGATGGGGCCCCCCGAGCGTCGACCAGCGTCGATGGTCCGCTGAGCCCAAATCTGCTCGGGAACTTGACCACGGACGCGCTGATCGTGATTTTCCGAGACGTCTCGGTTTCCAGGCCCGGGCGGTCCATCTGTTCTCGCAGCCTAGTCAGTGTCCAATTTTGCTTTCGATGTAAACTTATTCGAGGGGGGTTTTTCAAAAGGGAAGAGAAATGGCCCGACAAATAAGAGAAAGGAAGTTAACTTAACTGGTGTCCCACCAAAAACACTCGCTTCAAGTGACCGGCCGAGCTCAGCAATTGGCTCATAGTTCACAAACTAGACAGGTTTTATTTAGTATGTTCCTGGTGAAGATGGGCATATTATGCTATGCTACAAACAAACTTACTGGCTCTCTACAATGGTATGGCATTGGCAACGTTGTGTCGTTTAGTTCCCTAATCATCTCTGCGCTTACGTTGTTTTGAGTTTCGAGCCGGTACTTATATATGGCGTGTGCCAACTCGTCTTCAGGAGAAGTTCATGGTTAGTACCTAGGTGAAAGCCATATGTGATATATTTCAAGCCAACTACCACCCCTTTTTCTTTGGACAACGAAGTGCCCGACACAAGCGCAGAACATTGATAACTCAAAAAGCGAACCTACGTAAAATCTGAAAGAGAATCAAGCTCCCTCGTCAGCAACGTGCCACTTTCAGCGGCCATACCGTACTCACCGTCATAGCAACCCTTGTATGTATAATACATCTCTCAGCAACACTAATAGTTCCACCGCACATCAATTTCAGCGTGCTCACGCTCAACCTGCATATAACCTGGAAAAAGAGCTTATTCCTCGTCATTACCACCGTGTTTCCTCGCGAAGCGGTCCGATCAGGCAAGAAAGTCCAGGTCAAGTTTCGTAGCAGATCATTGACGAACGCGATCCGTTTCTCCGGATCCGGGTCCGGCTTAACAGTCGGAAGGGCCCTTTTCTTCGTCATGGATATTCTCATATCATCGGCTAATGGCAAGATAATCCTTTTATCCTGCTTCTTCTCCTTGTGTTGTTTCGCTTTTTTTACGTTGCCGAAGAGCTCGTACCATAGCTGAATGCGGCCGTATAACAGCATCTCGAGCCTTGTAGTTAGTCACAAAGATTAGTCTCGTTGATGACTGTTAAAAGAAAGAGTTCAGGCGATACTCACCATTCGTTATTGTCTCTAATCATCGCGAGTAATATTCGGTTTGCTATCTCGAGAACGAATCGCAGGTGTTGCCAGATACGCTCATCGTCGACGCTCCACGTGTGGATATACCATTTCGACCCATCTTCATCCTCGATTAAATCTCTCTTGTCTAGAAGTTGGAGATTATACCACCGATTCCTACTGAAGAACGGCAACCATGAATCCTCGTCAACCTCGATCCTCTCCTGGTAATACTGCTTAAGAAGGTCGTAGTATCGCCAGCCGTCGCCCGGCCGATGTCCGCCTAGCAAGGGGGGACACCCGTCCCACGAGAGGATGGTGTTCAGGGGTGGGAGGCTCCACGACGTCAGGCCCTGAAAGTAGATACGTTGGCACTCCTCCGTCACTAGGATACTGTCGATCTCTCCCCAAGTATTCGCTATCTCGAACTCCTCTTCCGGGGGCACTTTATCATAATATCGCGGAGGGAGCCTATAGTCAGAATCAGTCTTCTTTGATCGGAGACTGCGATCATGGAAACTGTTAGGGAACGAACGCTGGCAATAATGGCGCGAGCCCAGAGTGTACTACGGGATCCTCTTTTACTAAGGCGATAGGGTATTTATCCGTGAGACCGTATCGTTCCGCCCAGGGTGACGTCGGAACACCGAAACGACTACTACTATCCGTCAGATCCATCGCGGAAGTCCAGTGGGGTCAAAGGAGCCGCAAAACTGCGGCAGATCCCTAATCGTGAAGTGACTGTACGGAGCCGAAGTATCGCTGTGTCAACATATGATGTACAAAGATGAGTTGCAAACGGCGCAGTAGAAAGGCAAGGACAGTTTGACAAAGAGACTAAGTTTCAACCTTACCAGGACAATTCTAGGCTAGCTTTCTGAGACATGGTTCCGGAAACAAGAACTTTCCACGTGAAATATGTTGACTCATCTACCTAAGAATGTTCCGAGAGCTATTATTATAAGGTGAATCAAAATGCTACGTGTTAAGTTAGACGCTTAATGACTTCTATGATAGACGCCGGGGTAAACCAATCACTCCAAAGCCAACTCTATAGCTGTAATTCAATTTCAGATTAATCATGTTCTCTCCCAATCGCAAATAATTTTTTACACTTATTTTCGTTCGAGAAAGGCTATACTCAGGTGCAGAACACAGACCCCCCTTTGCACACTACTTATTAGCTAGACCCTTGCCCTTGCTAGTCACCCGGTTTCAGTATGTCTTGAAAGTTTGTTGTTGTGCGAAGCGTCATTAATAGCTTCATAGACCGGACCTATCTATGTAAGATGTTTATTCATAGGTATTGACTGAAAATTTCAATGCACTAAGGGGTTGAAGATGCCTTAGATAGCCAATCTCTATTTGTATCCGTATTGCTTCATTTATCTTGATACAAGCCTTCTACTAGTGCCCACAGCATGTCAATCAAGAATAAATCTTTCTCCGGTAAGCTCTTCGCTCAATTCCCAAAGACGTTTAGCTACATCGGGGTCCTTGGCGTGATCAGCACAAGGGAAAAACTGGCAGTCCGACAGATACAACCCACGGCACTCTACGATGAAGAATACGGAATCAGCGAAGTCCGTCCACTAGCGTCGAGGAATCAACAACTCACCATCAAGCGACGGGTCCAAAGCAGCAACGAGACTCGTCGAGGCACCCTCATCACTATTCTTCCAATATTTGGAAGTTGAAGCTATCGCCTCAGCAACGTCTTCATCATGCTCTCTTCCAAGATTGCTCACAACACCTATAATAATAACATCCGCTCGTTAGCCAACTGTGCTTTTCTGTGTCAAGCATTTTACGGAGATACATACCCCCTGGATGAAGGGCGTACGACATGACCCCAGAAGCGGCCGCGTGATCCTGCAAGTACAGTGTGAACAGTACATTAGCAGTCTTGCTCTGCGAATAGGCTATAGTGGACAAATATCCGTCCTCCGAGGCCTTGGCGAAGGCGGGCGGCATGCCGGACCTTGGCCGTTCCTCGGGCGGGATCTCCTTGTTCTCCATGTTATAGTCGTGAAAGCGGATTGGCGACAGCATGTGGCCGTGGCTCGACAAGTTGACGATCCGTGTTGCTCCTGGCGAAGGTGATTGTTTCGCTGCGGCTCTCAGTAGCGGGAATAGAAGTTTGGTGAGCAGAAAGGTCCCGATGTGGTTCACGCCGAACTGCATCTCTATCCCCTCCGCTGTCCATTTTCGCAGCCGGTGTGTGCATCCGGCATTGTTTATGAGGAGGTCTAGTGTGGGGATGATGCTCGAAACCTCTGCTGCGGCTTTTCGTATCGACTCCTGAGACGCTAGGTCCATAATAATTGTTCGCACATTGACGTCGGGATATGAAGCCTGAGTGACATTTGCAATGGCTTCTAGCTTGTCCTTGGTCCTTGATATTAATATCAAGTTTGCTGGTTCCTGGGATGCAAATGCAATCACTGTCCCCTCACCGACGCCCTGCGGCGCAACTCCTGTGACGACAACTTCATGATTGTGTTAGTAACGAACCTCCAATAAGGCCAACTGCCGTCACTTACTGTTTCTACCTTTGATTCTGTTTGCATATTCAGCAGCAACACTTAGGGCAGATGTTTTCTGGCCCCAGCTCGGATTGGACGTCATGATACTGATAGAGATTTGAGTAGTGAGGTTGTTAGACGTGAATATCAGACACCATAGGCTCCCAACGTCAATCCAACAGCTGTAACTGTTATCTACTTTTACCCCTTGATCCCAATCTAACAAGGTTACTACGGTACTAGACCAGATACACAAGATACGTGGGATGATCCGATGCGACATGAACTGGCATTGTCTATATAGGCTAAGATGGTAGGACCCATCGTGTCGGTTATCAGCTTCCGCCCAGCAAAAAGGAAGCCGAGGGTATTGTCGAGTTCCCACGACTTCTTGGACGTTATCATCAATCCCCAACCAGGATGTAGGAACACTGCCGTCGCGCACAATGGCAACCCCGCGTCTCCCCGCATGAGGTGGCTCAGCGTGATCACCATATTCACAACAGTCGCCTCTTGTTTGCACTAGTAGTCTCTATCAATACGATTATAAGGCAACCCAAAAGATCTTTACTTATACAATGGCCACCAATGGTAATAGAATTAACGGCACGACGTCGCGCCCTCACACGGGAATCAAGGTGATTGTTGTCGGTGCCGGTACGACTTATGTGCAATACCGAGGACAGGTGGTCTGATGTGCAAGCTGACGGGTGCATCTAGGATTTGGCGGCTTGGGCGCCGCGATAGAATGTCACCGTCAGGGCCACGACGTCGAAATTTACGAGGCGTTCCCCGAGTTAAGACAGCTGGGCGACATCATCTCGTTCGGACCCAATGCCGGACGCATCTTCTATAGGTGGGCCGATGGTGAGATCGTTCATCGTATGCGACCGCTCAGTGTATGTTACGAAACTCAATCATGCATTGGTTCGGCAGGAAATATATGACTAACAGTTAGCCATATAGATTGATTTGAGCAAATACGGCTTCAACATTCACAAGTACGACACTGGCGAGATCGTCATCAACCAGCCGACGCCAAAGTATTCGGTAGAAGCGCCCAATTTCAACGGACACAGGGGCGAGTTACACGAAGTGGTGTTTAACTATGCCAGAGATGACCTCGGCATACCTAGTGAGTAGCACGCTGTATCTTCTCATAAGCCCTGCTGGGGTATGCGTAGCTGCCGGAAAAAAGGCCTGACCCGGCATGTCGCAGTCCATCTAGGAAACAGGATCAATACGTATTTCGAAGACGAGAGCGAGTCGGGAATCGTGCTCGAAACCGGTACAAAAGTAAGCACGCGAGTAGTCAATTGCTCTCTCGCGTTGCCGTGAAGATTGACGGCTAGCTAAGAACTTCAAAGGTATCAGCTGACGTGGTTATCGCCGCGGACGGTGTCCGATCTAAAGCCCGAAAGACCGTCTTGGGATACGAAGACAAGCCCAAAAGTAGCGGATACGCTGTGTGGCGAGCATGGTAAGCTTTTGCTCCTCGTTTCAACATGATTCATTATAGATAGGCTTGCAACTAACATTGATAGGTTTCCAAACAAAGACATGATCGCGGATCCACTAACGGCACAATTTTGCGAGAATGGCGACACATTCAATGGCTGGATCGGGCCAGACATGCATTTCCGTGAGTTATAAAATCACCCCTGTTCCGTTGAGGCCAAAGTCGTCAGTTAGTAGGTAGAAGTGCTGACCCTGGATGCCGAAGTCTTCAGCACCATTAAGAACGGGTCAGACTGCTGCTGGGTCCTGACGCATCCAGACGAGCACGACATCGACGAATCATGGAGCTTCCCCGGTAAGCTCTCCGAAGTCAAAGAGGCGATCAAGGACTGGGACCCGATGTGTAACCGAATTGTGTCAAAGACGCCCGAAGAGGAGTTGGTGGACTGGAAGCTGGTATACCGGGACCCCCTACCCACGTGGGTGAGCCCCAAGGCAAGAATTCTCCTCCTCGGCGACTCGGCGCACCCATTCTTGCCTACCAGTGCGCAGGGAGCGACACAGGCGCTTGAGGACGGCGGTAAGTAAAAGCAGAACAAGTTTCTTCGCAATTTTGCGGCTCTGAGCCATAACAAGCTTGTATTCAGGGGAAACCCTTCACCCAGAACACTTATCCCTCCGAGCTCGGAAACAACAGAGACCAGTCGCTGATCTCGGAATACTACAGTTTGCATCGCCGTCTGCCTGCGACGAGGCGGGAGGGAGAACGTGCCGATATCCGTGCGAGCACACGAGAAGATCCGGTACGAGCGCGTGCGCGCGACGCAGAAGACCGGGGAGTCCACCCGAGACATGTGGCACAAGACGGACTGGGCGAAGGTCAAGGAAAACCCCGAGATTGTCCAGTTCCCCCGGCAGGACTGGATCTTCGATTTTGACACGGAGAAGAACGCCGAGGAGATGTACGATGGGGTTGTCAAGGGGCTTGCCGAAGTATAGAAAGTGCGTTAGAGGAGGAGTAGTTGGACACATTTCGCCTTATATACACACGTATACAACTAGAATACTTAACAGTCCCCTTGTAACTAGCTGTAGATATGGAGTTGGGAGACAGAAGTCGAATGACCACGATCAAAGTCTACCCTGCAGATCGCTTGTGGTAAGGCGACACAAGATGCTTCGTTCTATGGAAAGCAGTGCCATGTTATAACAACTTACAACCCTGGCCTTAATCTCGGTGACTACCAGGTACATTAAATCGTTCAAAATTAGCCAGTTAAAGGTCTATGAATCAAGAATGGTCTATGTACCCTTATCTCCACTATACTTTTATCCCATGTCTTCAACAACTCGCATGTTCTCAACATGAATGTTATAACGACTAGGTGTGAAGATCGAAACCGAGATTGCTACATGTACATGTAGTACATGAAAAGTTTGGCTGTCCGGTATATATTGATAGAGGCCCTGTAAATCAAGCTCACGATATGATACCGATGATGATATATCGGGCCCAAATGCGAGCTGAAAGGTGAGAGGTATGATTTTCTTTGAAAGGTACACTTTGTACCGACTTATAAGGCACTTCTGGGACTTAATATTGTTCTGTAACGTGCATGATCAATACAACCTCTTTGGCACACCCCATTTATCTTTGTGGAGTGCGATGATGTACTCCTGTCCAGTGCCCACATAACACCACCTCAGTGTCCATCAAGGTTCACAAACGCATCATTTCACAGGTATTTTCTCGCGGACGAAGTAATACCGGACTTATGAAACGAACCTATATGTCAGAGCTTCGAAAAAGGTATTGAGCGCGACATCTGAGTATACGTTTAAGTCCAGACACGTCTTGTCACTTACGAAGCCAGTCTACTTCCATCCTACTAGGAACAATAGAATACAGAGCCCAACTCATAAATAAAAACAACTGGTAGAGTTAAAATCCCCACAGAGAAACAAAATGGGCCGCACAGAACCTACTGTAGTCAAGCCCCCCGCCGCCTTCCGTCGCGACGCACGGGCGAAGCGCGCCCGGGCGACCCTCAACAAAGTGATCCCGGCAATGCTCTCGGCGCATCCGCGGGCGCGGCGAGGGGTCGAGCGGTCCGAGCTTGTCGTGGATCCTCCGGTATTATTGCCCCTCTCTTCGGACGGGAAGAGAAGAGATGCGGCCGCCTCGAACGGCGGTGGCACGGACACCAAAACCGCGGCGCGGCGGAAGAAGATGATGATGAGGAAAGATCATCACGGCGATGAGAAGTTGTCACATGAAGAGAAGGGCGCAAGCGGCAGTACTCTGGGAACTACCTACGGCCCTCCTCGCATCACGCTCTACGTTGGCGACGCTCTAACAGCGGCACAGGCACTCCTCTCGCGCAGCACATCGCCATCACCACCACCATCCCAGCAAAGTCAAGATCAAGATCAAAATCATCAGCACCAGCACCAGCACCAGCACCAGCACCAGCACCAGGGAAGCATCGGCGCGGAGGCCTCCGGGCGCAGACACAGAAAAGTCGGAGTCCTAAACATGGCCTCGCCCCTCGCGGCCGGCGGGGGGTTTCTAAACGGCGCGACGGGACCAGAGGCGTCTCTGTGCTTACGCACGACGCTACTGCCGGCGCTGCGGGACGAGTTCTACCGTCTCCCCGAGCTAGGCGTCGTGTATACGCCTGATGTGCTTGTTTTTCGGCCCACCACCACCACTTCTCTTTCTTCTTCATCCTCGGACAACAAACGGACCGGGGATGGTACAGCTGGAAGCGAAGGCAGAGGTGAGAGAAGTGGAACCGTAGTAGAAGACGACAGTAGTAGTAGTAGTAGAGAAGATGACATCCTCCCCAAGAACGACAGGTGGTTCGTCGACGTCGCGAGTGCCGCCATGCTCCGGCTTCCGGAGACCATAGCTTCCGAAGACGAAGATGAACGCACTCGGTACGCCCTGGCGTCGGACCGCGAGCTAGCGCAGCGCAAAATGCGCGCCGTGCTACGCGTCTTCGCCACCCGGGGATGCGAGGCCGTCGTCCTCGGCGCCTGGGGCTGTGGCGCGCACGAGGGGAATCCCATTTGCGAGATCGCGGCGGCGTGGAGGCAGGTGCTGGGGGTCGAGGTTGATGAGGACGGCCATCATCATCATCATCATCATCAGCACCGTCAGCGGAATAGTGAAGATGGCGGGCGACATGATGACTCGGCTCAACCATCGGGTGGTAGCAAAGATAAAGGTAAAGGTAAAGGAGGAGGAGGTGGAGGAGGAGGAAAACCCAACAAAAAGACCTCCCGCAACAAGGAAAAAGAAAAAGAAAGGGAGCCGTGGGGCGCGTATATCTCCGACGTAGTCTTTGCGATCAAGGACCGGGGCACGGCGACTGCCTTTGCGCGTGCGTTTGGGGAAGATCATATCTCGGCATTACCTGCCTCCGTATCTTTCCCATCTTCCACAACTGGCGACGACGACGAAGAGGAAGATCCAGCGCAGACGGCCCACATGAGCGAGCTGCGGGAGAAGATCGCGCAGCTCGAGATGCAGGCCGCGCAGGTGCGGAGTCCGCATCTCAAGATCGGGCTCGAGAGCGTATTGGCTGGGTTGAGGAGACAGTTACCTCCTGTGGGTGAGAGTGATGGTGGTCATGATAATGATGACGTTGATGACGGGGTATCATCTTCGAGTCGGTGTCGGGAGTGCTCCAGTGAGACTGGTGAAGATGAGGATGACGAGGACAGCAATGACGCGGACGGTGATTAATGAGAAGCTTGATCACGATGAACACATCACATAAAATATCCCATTTAACTTAAACGACAAAAAAACTACTCATCATAATGCGGAGATTCATAATATGGCTGAAACTAAAACATAACGTTTGCCTGTCGACGTTTGACATACTGAGCATGGCTAAGTCCCCTTCAGCTTTAGCTATAATGTACCTCTTGGCCACGTATTCAAACAGATAGCGATTTCGACGAGGAAAATAAAAAGTATTATTACAGGAATTCGTGGCATATCGCTACAAAAAGCCCCCAATCTCTATCTATTGAACAATCATGCCCAGACGCCCCTTATGGTATTTTCCCACCTTTGACTTGTTATAGGAGTAGCTCAAGAGGGTTCTCGACAACCTTTTTGAACTCCTTGATCCACTCACCACCGACAGCGCCGTCGACGACCCGGTGGTCGAAGCTGGCGGTAACGGTGAGCTGATCATCCCACTCGATCAAGTTGCCCTCCGCAGTCTCGACGACAACGGGAACCTTCTTTGTGGTACCGACAGCTAGGATGGCAGCCTGAGGTGGGTTGATGATAGCAGTGAAGTGGTCAACAGCCGAGTTCATGCCCATGTTGGAGATGGAGATAGTGCCGCCCTGGTATTCCTGAGGCTTGAGCTTGTTGTCGCGCGCCTTCTTGGCCAGCTCCTTGACAGCGGCTGAGATGGATTGGAGACCACGGCCCTCGACGTTCGTGACGATGGGGGTGATAAGACCGGTAGGAGTGGCGACGGCAACCGAGACGTCGACGTTGTCATATTGGCGGATCGAGTCACCCTGCCAAGATGAGTTGACGGCAGGCACCTTCTTGGAAGCGGCAGCGATGGCCTTGATTAGGAAATCATTGACGGAGAGCTTGTACTTGCCCTCGGCCGAGTTGTTCAGAGACTGGCGCAGCTTCAGTAGCTTGCTGGCCGAGATCTTGCTGGTGACAAAGAAGTGCGGGTTGTTCTGGGTGGACTCTTGCAGGCGCTTGGCGATCGTCTTGCGCATGTTGGACACGGGGGTATCCGCGTAAGAGGCGGCAGCAGAAACGGCAGCAGGGGCGGAGGTAGCCTTCTTCACATCCTCCTCAGTGATGCGGCCACCGGGGCCGGTGCCCTTCAAACCGGCAATGCTGACTCCGTTCTCTCGTGCCAATCGCTTCGCGGCGGCGCTCATGTTGGGCTCACGATCCAGGGCGGTCTCGATTCTACCTTCCGAGGCGTACTCGGTGGGCTCGGGGGCAGAAGTCGGGGCGGGAGCAGATGAGGCGGCGGACTCGTCTGACTTTTTCTCTTCTTTAGCACCGGGCGCAGCGGCGTCACCACCAGCATCAGACAGGCTGAAGGACTCGAACGCGGAGACGTCGGTACCCTCCTCGACTAGAACAGCGATAGGCTGGGAATGCAGTCAGCAGAGCCATAGCATGGCGACGACGACGACGAGCTCAACTGGCGAGTACGCACGTTTCCAACAGGGACATCCTTCGCACCAGCATCCTTGAGGACCTTGGCGATAATACCCTCCTCTTGGAACTCGAAGTCCATCTGCGCCTTGTCGGTCTCAATCTCGACCAAGACATCACCGGGAGCGATGGTGTCACCGGCCTTCTTCTGCCAGGCACCGATGTTTCCAGCGGTCATGGTAGGTGACAGAGCCGGCATCTTGATGATAGTGTGCGGCGGGAATGAGGCATAGTATCTGGCGAGGGGGGAGAACCCGGAGCGGAGGGCCGATGCCCGCAGCAAGCCTTGCCTTCTTAACACGGCGCCGTACATGGTGGGTATGATGTGATATGCCGTTATGTGCTACGATATAAGGGAAAGGAAAGGCCCGGCGACGAGGTCGGACGGGCAAAGAGAAGAAAAGGACTCAGTTGAACCGACAGCTACCTGGCCGCAATTGAATATACGCAAGGTCAACAGGGGATGGACAACCACGTAGATCCGGACTGTGGTACAGAACACGTCGGGTCGGCACTGGCGAATTGCTGACCGGGTCAATTGCACAGAGGAGGGAGCTTGTCGGCGGTTACGAGGTTGGGGGATGGAGTGGGAAGGGGAGGAGTTGCGATGTGATGTTGAGGATTGCTGGGCTCGGTGTTATTATGAGGTGAGCAGAAAAAATGTCGAGGGTCCGTCCGGTCTCTTCTCTCTGGAGGCTCCGTCCGGGTTGGTACAGTACAGTGTGGCTCCGGAGCGACTTGTTGAGTTGACGGGGGAGAGAGGATAGCTCTACGTATTCTGATTGGCGGTGATGAATGTTTTATGGAGCTTTAGGCTGCCCCAAAGAAAGCCAAAGTCCACTGATGCACTGTGCTGGTACGCCATACTGGCACGGCCGGTTCAGGACGGGTTAGTGTTTCTTATCAGACCTGCAAGGTAATAAATGCACTATAACTCTTCCTACATATGCCTCATCTATAAGCCATCATGGTGTTTCCTGATATGTACTTTATAATTCCCGATATCTCATCTTATATATGCCAACATTTGCTATATACAATTGCTTTACTTCTGTACGAGCAAGGCGTATTTTCTGGATGCACCGGATGATATACGGTATATTTGTCCTATGGAAGTCAGCTACCTATTCTCAGCGCTATCGGAAGTCGTGATTAGGAAATGGAGCTCCCCAACTAATTCCGGTTCGCGATCCACGACTGATTGGCCCAGCATCCCAAAACCCTGCATCTCTTGAATTACTGTATCAATACCTAACGATCAGCCCTAGTCTAGAAGATTACTCACCTGCCACAAGACAAGACTCTAGGTAGGTTAAGTAGGTAAGTAGTTTCTGTGGCTGAAGAGATGGAGACAGCTGTGGCTAGACCTCCCCGTTGTAACCTTGGAAATCGGTAGGTGGTTTTCGGGAGTATACCGCGTAAGGTAGGTACCAAGCAACAAGGGCCAGCGAGGCTTAGCTTGGCTTACAGGGACCCCATAACTTAACTTAGTTGACATTCCGTCGGGTCGGATTCTCACACATCATGTTTTCGTAATTATACATTAAACTAGCCTTTTTTAGTTAGAGGCCCATAAAGCTTCGGCTTGCTCTAAGTTTGGTTAGATTTATATGGGCATTTTAGCATACTTTAGCAGAACTTTAGTCTTTTTAAAAAATTAACTTAAAAATACGGTTTAAATTATGCGCAATATAGCAAAACATTTTATAGAGCTTTATAGGGCTCTATAAAGCTTTATAGGGCTTAATAAAGCTTAATAGAGCTTAATTATAATAAATAACGCTTTAAAACACGCTAATTTAGTAAGTTATAGCAATAATAAGCATTAATATTACTATATTTATAACGTTATATAGCACTAAGTTTACTATAAACTGCTGCTTAAAAACATAGCTATATATAGCTATATATAACTATTTTATATATAAACATTTATTTGTACTACTATTTAACTATATAGCTACACTTACTTATATTACAACTTTTTTTTTTAATCTATATTTTTAAATATTTTTAACAATTAATAAAACATTAGCGCGTAATACTTTTTATTAAAATAACGTTATTTTTATTTTTATTTTATTTTTAGCTATTAATTGTTTATTTTTTTGTACGAAAATATTTAAGCGCTAATTTTTAGCAGTTGCTGCAATATTTTAACTCTTGTAATTTATATAACTTAATTAGTACTACTACTAACTATTATTAACTACTATTAATTACAATTATAATTATAGCTTTAGCACTTTTAACTAACTTTAGTTTTACTCCTTTTAAAAAAAGCTTTAAAGCTTAGCAAAATTACGCACTTAACAACAGTTACGCTATTATTAAAGCTAATTTATTTAACAAAATAAATAGCTAATATATATGTTACGTTTTACGCTGTTTTTTTAGCTATATAACATTTAAATTAATAGCTGCTTATAAAAACATTTTTATAGCTAAATATTAGTGTTAATTTAAAGCTATCGCTAAGCTTTATAAAAGTATTAATTTGTAAACTTTTAAAGTTATTTATTATTATTATAGCTATTTACTTATATATATTATGCTAGCTTATCGCTAATTTTATATAACTTTTAAAATAATTGCTATTATAATTAATAGTATTAACAATTTTATATTTTGCTGCAAAATTTATAAAATTATTAAAAGTTTAAACTTAACTACATTAATTATTAAACAAAATATTAATAACTTTATAATATATATAAAACGTTTAAAAAAAGGTTTATATATTAATTGTAATATAATTATCCGTAAACTATAGCAAAATAACGTGTAACACAAGATTAAAATCCGTAATAGCTATGTTTTCCGGCTTTTTTAGTCGTTTTTTTAGTGCTAAAAAATATAAAAAGCGTTATTAAAAGTAGTATTATTAAATAGCATATATAAAGTTTATTTTTTATTATATTTTTTATAGTTAAACGTAATATTTTTTATACTTGTTTAATAAGCTAACTATAACTTTTTATATTAAGTTAACTTTTTTAACGCCTTTTTTTTCGAAGTTGTTAGTACTACTTTTTTTAATACAACCTTTAATATAGCTTTCGGTATTTTTATAAACAAAAAAAAGCCTTTTTATACATAAGTTATTTAACATTTTAACAACTTTTAAGCTTTTTTAAACATTTTTTTACCCCTAATAGTTTTTACTAATAAAGCTAAAGCTATTTATAACGCTATTAAAACCGTTTAGCTTAACGTATAACTATAGCTTTATATATAGTACATTATATATAACGTACGCGCTAGCGTTAAAAAGCGTTAAAAAAAGCGCTAGCTATTAAAAAGTTATACTTTTTTATTTATTAACTAATGTTTAATTAAACGTTAACAAAAACTTAACTATATAAACAACAAAAAGTTTAAAGCTATAAAGCTACTATTATTATTTACTATAAACAAAATTGTTTTAAAACAACAATAACGCTATTATTGTTGTTTATTTAGCTTATTTAACGTTAACTACAATATTAACAATATTTTAACTTTATAGTACTATTTAGCTTACTATAATATAAAAGCAAAAGCTTTTTGCTACTAAAATAATTTTACTAGCAAATTTATAAACTAGCTATATATATTAGCTTATTTAAAGTTTACGTACTAGCAACACTATATATAGTAAGCTAACTATTATACTTATAAGTATTACAACTATAACGTTTAAAGCACTTTAAAAGTTAAAAGTTTTTACGTAAAGCTTAAAAGCTACTTTTATAACGCTTAAACTAGCGGTTTATAGTTATATAAAACAACTATATTATTTATTAACTTAAAAAAAGCTAATTTTAGCTAGCTATAAAGCTATTAATTTAATTAAAAGCTAATTAAATATAAAGCTTTTATGTTTTTTAACAAAAAAATAAAGCTATAGATTAGCTAGTACGCTTTAAAAAAAGTTTATAAACAATATAAAGCTGCAAACTACGCTTATTGCTTTAAAAAGAATTTATTATATTATACAAGTAATTTTAGTTGCTAATAAAGTATGCTTTATTGTTACGCTTTATATAAACGTATATATGTTGTTTTAAAAGCTAATAGCACTTATAAAATTTTTGTATAACTTAATAAAGCTTTATAAATAAAAAACTTTAATTAACATTAGTAGCTTTAAATAAATTATAGCTAATTAAACCTTTTATTATTAGTTAGCAATATTAAACAAAAGCTTAAAAAAACTAAAGCAGTTAAGCAGCTTTAAAACTAGCTTGTTAACAATATACCTTAATAAATTAAAACTTTTAGCGTTTTTTTAAGTTATAAAGTGCTTTTTAATAACACTAAAACATTAAGTTAATATAAAATAATACTATAAAAAAGCGTTACAAACCTTAAAAAGCAACAAAAACTAGTATAACTACTACTACTGCTAACTAAATTGAATTTAATAAACGAAGCATAGTATTAAAAACTATAATATTACTAACAACTTATTTCGGAGCTTTTAACACTATTATTAAAAACATTACTACTTTTTAAAGCAATAGTAATAGCTTTATAAAGCTATTAAACAATAAAAAGTAGTTTATAGCTTTATTAAACAATAAAAAATAGTTTATAGCTTTACTAAATAAGTTTTAACAGTTGTTATTTTAAATAGTAACAACTTATAAATAGTAGTTTTAGCTAAATTTGTCGTTTTTAACTGCTTTAAATCTAAAACAGTTAAAAACAACAAATTTAATTAAATTAACTTTTTATAACCCTTTTTTAGTTAAAAGCAGTTAGTTAATTCAATTGTAGTAGCTATAATAACTAGTGTAAAATAGCTAAATTTAATTAAATTAACTACTTTTAAATAAATTAGCTATTTTGATTAAATTAGTTGTTTTTAATTAAATTAACTGCTTTTGATTGAATTGACTGCTTTTGAATAGATTGGCTGTTTTGATTGAATTGGTTGTTTTTGATTGAATTGACTGCTTTTGATTGAATTGACTGCTTTTGAACAGATTGATTAAACTGACTGCTTTTGAACAGATTGATTAAACTGACTGCTTTTGAACAGATTGATCAAACTGACTGCTTTTGATTGAATTGACTGCTTTTGAACAGATTAACTGCTGTTGGCTATATTTGTTGGGTTAAATCTATTGATACCTCTATTTTGGTGGCAGCCACAGCTAATTTATTGTACCTATAGATTACTTACACTTGCGACCGCGCGACCGACCGAGCTAGACTGTTGTTTTCCGACTCCCCACTATATACATGGGACCTGCTGCAAAGCCCATACAAATTTGGTTAAGATAAGAGCGGGAGGTATGGAGCCCGGGGATGTTGCCGAATAAGGCTAGTTTGATGTGTAATTACGAAAACATGATGTGTGAGAATCCGACCCGACATTCCGTCAGCTCGCCGAAAGTGACAGCTAGTACAGTACCAACTAAAAAAAAGGGACTGCGACACCCAGGGCTGCCTCATTACCATTACTTACTTCGAAACACCATCTAATTCTCGTGAATCTAGATCACCTTCTAGGTACAGCTTCATATTTCCCACCCTCTCACTCTTTTCAATCCGACACACCGCGCCGGCGCAGACTCTCCATGCTTTGATACGCACCGGACACGAACGCTGAATTCACATGCTAGACACAGCACACATATAGTTAGCTCTACGCGAGTCTCAGCGACCTCGACCACCCCCGACCTCGCATGGCACGAACTCCCTGTTCGCCTCGCCCGCTGCTGCCATGAGCTCCATCGTCTTCGTCGTCTCCTCGCTCGAGACCATAGCCGCCTCCAGAGAGGCACAGCGGAACAAGCAGCTCGCCGAGCTCGCCGAGAAGGCCGTGAAGGCCATCAAAGAAGGCGGTCCGCAGACACCCGAGCCCGACGTCGTCTTCGCGCCCCTGCAGCTGGCCACCAAGACCGGCAGCAGCCAATTGATCAACACCGCCCTCGACTCCATCCAGAAGCTCGTCTCCTCCTCCTACCTCTCCAGCCATGCCACCCCAGGCGCAACACACGAGGATGGCTCCGAGCAGGCCCCCATGCTCGACCGCGCCATCGACACCATATGCGACTGCTTTCAGGGCGAGACGACGCCTGTCGATGTCCAGCGCCACATCGTGCAGGCCCTGCTTGCCGCCGTGCTAAACGATAAGGTCGTCGTGCACGGTGCGGGCCTGCTCAAGGCCGTGCGCCAAGTCTATAACGTCTTCTTGCTGTCGCGGAGCACCGAGAACCAGCAGGCGGCCCAGGGCACCCTGACGCAGATGGTGGGTATGGTGTTTGAGCGTGTTAAGACTAGGCTGCATATGAAGGAAGCCCGCATCAACCTGGGGAAGCTGAAAAACAGCTCGAGCAATGTCACCTTCGACCCGGTAGATACTGCCGCCCATGACAATGAGGATAGCCCTAGCGACAACGAGGACGAGTCGACGGAAGACGCAAACGCCGATGATGAGCCTGAGACTGAGGCCAGCCCTACGCGAGGTACGAACGACGGCGGGCCGAGGTTGACGCTGAAGGATCTGGAGCACAGGAAGAGTTTCGATGATTCAAACTTGGGTGAAGTCCCGACCGTAGTGACACATGTCAAGGCCGCTCGAAAACCGGCGAGGAGCATTTCTGAACAGACCACACAGAGCGACGCGGCGCCAACTGAGGCCGACGATACGGCTGACGCTGACGCTGCCGAGGATGAGGTATACATCCGAGACGCCTATCTGGTCTTCCGATCCTTCTGCAACCTCTCCACCAAGGTTCTGCCTCCAGATCAGCTCTACGATCATCGGAGTCAACATATGCGATCTAAGATGATATCACTTCATTTAACTCGAATTCTCCTGAATAATCATATTGCCGTCTTTACTTCGCCATTATGTACCATCACCAATACGAAAAGCAATGAGCCTACTACTTTCCTGCAGGCTATTAAGTTTTACCTTTGTCTTACCATTACGAGGAATGGCGCGAGCTCGGTAGACAGAGTGTTTGAAGTCTGCTGCGAGATCTTCTGGCTCATGTTGAAATTCATGCGTGCCCCTTTTAAGGTCAGTACACCCGCCCACCAGGTGCCTACTAGCGCGCTAAACTCTCGTTGTAGAAAGAAATAGAGGTCTTTTTGAATGAGATCTACTTGGCCCTTCTTGCTAGGCGAACTGCGCCTCTTACCCAAAAGCTGTATTTCCTGAACATACTAATCCGGTTCTGTGGAGATCCCCGGGGCCTAGTAGAGCTTTACCTGAACTATGATTGTGATTCCCAGGTGGACAACATCTTCCAGACAGTTATTGAAGACCTATCCAAACTGGCTATCACTCCCGTGACGATAACCATGGCCCAAGAGCAACAGTATGAAGAGAAGAACGCGAATTCGAATATGAATCCGGAATGGCAGCTGAAGGGTATGCTCCCGCCCCCACTGAATGTTCGTGACATTGTTCCCCCTGCGGAACCCGAGTCAGAGATCCCCAAAGAGTATATGATAAAACGGGCAGCGCTGGACTCGCTTGTTGAAGCTTTACGTTCGCTTCTCAATTGGTCTATGGCTGGTCGTCCAACGGTGAACGGTCTGGCTGGAGAGAGCGAAACGCGAGCCTCGACAGATGATTTCCGGGAGTCCATCGATCCGTCTATCGCGGAGAGCAACTCTCGTGAGACCCCTATTCCTCCGTCCACCCCGGTCATTGAGGATGATCCAGCACACTTGGAGAAGGAGAAGGCACGGAAAACCGCACTCTCGAACGGTATCCGCCAATTCAACTTCAAACCTAAACGAGGTATCAAGTTCTTAATGCAGTCCGGGTTCATTGCAAGCGACAGTCCTCAAGATATTGCCAAGTTCTTGTTATCAGATGACCGCCTAGACAAGGCTCAAATAGGCGAGTACCTCGGTGAAGGCGACGCTAAGCACATTGAGATCATGCACGCGTTTGTTGATACCATGGATTTTACACGGAGACGCTTTGTCGACTCTCTCCGTCAGTTCCTTCAGTCGTTCCGTTTACCTGGCGAAGCTCAAAAGATTGATCGTTTCATGTTGAAATTTGCTGATCGTTACGTGGCTGGAAACCCAAATGCCTTTGCTAATGCCGAAACTGCATACGTGCTGGCTTATTCAGTGATCTTGTTGAACACGGATTTGCATAGTAGCAAGATTGCGAAACGCATGACGAAGGAAGATTTCATCAGAAACAACCGGGGTATCAATGACAACGCCGATCTGCCACCAGAGTACCTCACTGGTATATATGACGAGATTGCTGGCAACGAGATTGTGCTGAAGAGTGAGCGGGATGCTGCCGCTATTGCAGGTAGCTTGCCTGTTCAATCAATAGGTTTCGCCGCCGGTCTTGGCCAGGCTCTTTCTAATGTCGGCCGAGATCTCCAACGGGAAGCGTATGTGCAACAATCCCAGGAAATCTCATTACGATCTGAGCAACTTTTCAAGAATCTGTTTAAGAGTCAACGGAAGAATGCAGCGAGGGCCGGCATCAAATTCATTCCGGCAACATCTTTCAAGCATGTAGAGTCGATGTTTGATGTGACATGGATGTCTTTCTTCTCGGCCTTCTCCAGTCAGATGCAAAAGGCACAGAATCTCGAGGCGAATAGGCTCTGTTTGGAGGGCATGAAACAAGCAACTAGGATTGCCTGCCTATTTAATCTCGCGACTCCTCGCGAGGCTTTCATGTCAGCCTTGAAAAACGCTACAAATCTCAACAACCCACAAGAGATCCTGGCCAAGAATGTCGAGGCCTTGAAGGTGATTCTAGATCTTGGTCAGACAGAAGGGAACAATCTGAAAGAGTCGTGGAAGGATATCCTGATGTGCATTAGTCAATTGGATAGACTGCAACTGATCTCTGGTGGTGTTGATGAAGGCGCCATTCCTGACGTATCTAAAGCACGTTTTGTGCCTCCTGAGAGACCTTCGACAAGTGACTCTCGGAAATCAGTGGCATTGGCACGACGACGAAACCGCTCCAACCCCGGCTCGAAAGGCTTCTCGACAATCATCGCTCTCGAGAGCAGGTCCGACGAAGTGATCAAGAGTATCGACCGCATCTTCAGCAATACCGCCAACCTTCACGGAGAAGCTATCGTTCACTTTGCCAAGGCGCTTACCGAAGTCAGCTGGGACGAAATCAAGGTATCCGGTTCCAATGACTCCCCCCGTACGTACAGTTTGCAGAAGATCGTCGAGATTAGCTACTACAACATGACGCGAGTACGATTTGAGTGGACCAATATCTGGACTGTGCTTGGCGAGCATTTCAACAAGGTCGGTTGCCATATCAATACCGCTATCGTCTATTTTGCTCTCGATTCTTTACGACAGCTTTCGATGCGCTTTATGGAGATTGAAGAACTACCGGGTTTCAAATTTCAAAAGGACTTCTTGAAACCTTTCGAGCACATCATGGCAAATTCGACCAACTTGACTGTCAAGGATATGGCTCTCAGATGCTTGGCTCAAATGATCCAAGCTCGAGGCGAAAACATCCGCTCTGGTTGGCGAACTATGTTTGGGGCCTTCACAGTTGCTGCTCGTGATCCGAACGAAGGCATTGTTAATCTGGCTTTCGAAAACATGACACTCGTTTACAAAACCCGGTTTGGTGTGGTTATTTCGCAGGGTGCTTTTACAGATTTGATCGTTTGCCTAACCGAATTCTCCAAGAACATCCGGTTCCAAAAGAAGAGCCTACAAGCTATGGAAACTCTCAAGTCGATAATACCGCGCATGCTAAAGACTCCAGAATGCCCCCTGTCAAGTAAGGCCAAATCCGAGGCGAAATCCTCAGAGACTCTATCTAGACAACAGAGCGGTACATCATTAGAGGAGGGGTACTGGTTCCCTATACTCTTCGCGTTCCACGACGTCCTGATGACCGGAGAGGATCTCGAGGTCCGTTCGAACGCACTCAACTACTTCTTCGAAGCTCTCCTCCGATATGGAGGTGACTTCCCCTCAGACTTTTGGGATATTCTTTGGAGACAGCAGCTCTACCCGATCTTCATGGTGCTCCGATCGAGACCAGAAATGACCAATGCCCTCAATCACGAAGAGTTGTCCGTATGGCTTTCTACCACCATGATACAAGCCCTCCGCAACATGATTGTACTTTTCACACACTATTTTGATGCATTGGAATACATGCTGGATCGGTTCTTGGAGCTTCTAGCACTCTGCATTTGCCAAGAGAACGACACTATAGCTCGTATCGGCAGCAATTGCCTACAGCAGCTAATTTTACAGAATGTTGCCAAGTTCAGCGAAGAACACTGGTCCAAGGTAGTCGGAGCGTTCTGCGAGTTATTTGAGAGAACAACGGCATACCAGCTCTTTTCGGCTGCGACAATTAACGCTACAGCTTCGCTACAATCACCAGCACCTAATGGGCTCGGATTCGACATACCGCTTACACCAACAGCAGAGGTAGTGCCCGAGGACAAGTCATTAGAGTTGAATGGCACGGGTGAAGCTGGAGAAGGTGCTGGGTCTAGTCCTGCACTGGCCAGCACTCCTCAAACACCGAACCCCGACGAGTTGGCGCGGCCACGAAGCGGTTCTGTGGCATCTACGCCTCTGGAGGACTACAGACCCGCCTCCTCTTTACAACAACAGCCCATCGTGGTTACGGCCGCTCGACGACGTTTTTTCAACCGCATAATATCTCGCTGCGTCTTACAACTACTCATGATCGAGACGGTCAACGAACTATTCTCGAATGATGCCGTGTATGCCGAGATCCCGTCGGCAGAACTACTCCGTCTGATGGCTCTATTGAAGAAGTCGTTCCTGTTCGCCCGGCGATTCAACGAGGATAAGGACCTACGAATGCGACTGTGGCGAGAAGGCTTCATGAAGCAGCCGCCTAACCTGCTGAAGCAAGAAAGCGGCGCGGCAGCGACCTACATCCAGATCCTGTTCCGCATGTTCGGCGACACGTCGCCATCACGTGCGGAGAGCCGGCCCGAGGTCGAAAAGGCGCTCGTCCCGCTATGCAAAGACATCATCAAGGGATACCTCGCTCTCGAAGAGGACTCGCAGCAGCGGAACATCGCCGCGTGGCGTCCGGTCGTCGTCGACGTCCTGGAGGGGTACTCGACATGGCCAGAGGCCGAGTTCGCGAAGCACGTCCGAGCCTTCTATCCCCTGGTCGTGGAGCTTCTGGGTAGGGAAATTAGCACCGAGCTGCGAACCGCCTTACTGAGCGTCCTGAGACGTGTGGGCGAGGTAGGCCTCGGCATCGAGGGGATGGCTTCTGGTAGGCGCAGGGAGAGCGTCGTCAGCACTACCACCGAAACGCCCACCGTGGACCTCGACCACGGAGAGGAAGGGGGCGAGATGGGCACGGCGGCACGGGGTTGAGCGAGATGTGATAGACGTATGCTGCGCGATTACTAACGGATCCCACCTACTATGGCTATGATGATATTGTTGCTATTGTTGTAGTCATATTAGGATGTACGAATCCTAGGAGAATAGGCACCCAGACACCTACCTATTTGCCTATCTATCTATCTATCTATCTATCTAAAAACGAGCATGCGACGAACGGTGTTCGGGTGCTTTGCCTCATATTAACGCGGATGGGGATTTCTAAAAACAAACAAAACTTGCTCGCTTACTTGTTGTTTTCTTCTGCTTCTTGGTTATTTTTGTATAAAATGTACATGACACCGAGGGGAGCCAAGCCAGGTGGTCTAGCTAGCTTGATAGTTTCAGTACTGGTTGGTAGTGATAGGGATTTGATCAAGACAGTGGTATCCACGAAATCTACCTACCTACCTACCTAGGTAGTTATCGAATCGAATGCAGTTGACGGAGCTGGTATTGTGGCTGTGGCTGTGATTTAACGAATTTGATCCTTGGATCTATCCATCTATCTATCTATCTATCTATCTATCTATCTATTTCTGATGTTTCATCCGGGCCGGAGTCCTATTTTCTTTTCCTTTTTTTTTCCCTTCCCTTTCCGCTTCCCTCCCCTCCTTCGCCCGATTATAAGCGTGCTAGACTGAACATGAGTAGAGTAAATGTGGAGGCAGCAGACTAACTAATTTTGATAGGTGGAAAGGTAGGTTAGATGGTCACGTTTTCTGTTTGTGATGCGGATGTGATGTGATGTGATGGGGGGAGGTGATGGGATGGGTGCGGCTTCTGTTCCATACTAACTAGACTATTTTCTCACCTCACCTTACTTCGCCTCTCTTCACGTGAGGTGGCGATAAATGGGTTTAAGTGGTAGGTAGGTGTAGTCTAAATTCTTGTACCGTTTCACGAGTAGTCAGTCACTTAGTCAGTCAGTCGGTCTCGTCATCCGTCTCCTACCTGTTTTTTTTTTGTACGAGGGAAAAGTATTGGTTTGAATGGATCAAATGTCGTCTTGTGATCCGATTACGGAAGGCTGGAGCGAGATTAGAGCGAGGACAGGCCGAATGGGATGGGATGGGATGGGTGATGGCAAGGCTTAGCTGAATTTAACTCGGCTGCTGGTTACGACATGCTCTGTTTCACTATTTGTTATCCGTGGTTAATATCGAGCAGACAGTGGGGAAGCTTGATTTTCTGTAGGTAGGTTTATAAGTAATATTGCATCTAACCTAGATTATTTGGTGACATAATTGTATGCTATATTACTAATAGCATTGGTCGTACGAAGATAAGGGTTACAATATCCAAATCACCGTAGGCAAGGCTGTCCCCCCTCTTGTTTTTCTTCCTCTTCTTCTTCTTCTTCTTCTTAATGTGTCTACTTAGGTAAATAGATAGACATATAGTCAGGCGGCGTATATCGCACAATTGGTTCATCTCAACGATGATCGGACACCGCGTTACACGGGGTTCTTCCGCGCTTCCTACAATACACACATATACATACGTACATACATACATACATAGTCGTCGTCGCTCTAGATTCTCACAATGCGCTCACTCTCCTTCCAGTGTGACTAAATGTCTGTCCGTGTTACGCCAGGCCTATACTGTATTTCGCGTATTGCGTAATTTAACCGCGCCAGAATAGATAGACCGAGAGCTGGTGTAACAAGATGGACGACAACTTGTACGAGTTAATTTTCTGTCTAGTTCGGTCAGTCCCGTCGTCGCATTTCCTCTCACACCGGTTCTTCTTCTACACTTTGGTGTTACACGAGGTGGAACCCCAGGTACCTACTTACACCGCACTACGCCGCTCTCCTACCGCGCAGCCACATGGTCGTCGTTTGCGCCGCGGGGTTTATACTGGGGATGGGATCGGCGAAAAGATGGAAGCCTTGTGGAAGGAGACGTGGAACCAAGATTGGTCCAGGTAAGGGAAAGGGGGGGATCGTCAGATGGGCGGGTATGTACAGTACCGTAGTGTAGATGAGTGGGATGTCGTTACACGGCGTATATCTTGGCGAGAATTCATGAATTTATGAATTTATGGAGAGATGATGACGGCATATTTGTTGCATCAAAGTTGGGACCGTGTCTCTCGCATTAAGCTCCCGTCAATTTATCCGTCTGTCCGGGCTTCCGTTGGTGTTGGTGGCGCAATTTGTGTTGAAGAATCCTCAAAAACGATGCTGCATGTCTCTGTCGTCTGGATTGGATCGATCCAACTGGCTAAGGTTAGTATCTCTTTAGTGCCCGGTTCGGCTGAAATGTTTGCCAAGCCTGTTAGTTGACCAATCAAATTAACGCATTCTAAGGTATCTCGTCCTTCACCTAATTTTGCCTACGTTAGAAGTACTCGAAATAACTCGAAATGACCAGCGGTACTAACGAGTTTTGTGTAAAAGCGTGTGTAGATATGCTTAAATTGTGTCCCTTTTGTTAGTAAGGGTGGTGTGTGGAGCTCGGTAGGCCATTCAGCCGACGCGACCACCAAAGAGATAGCTGGGGTTTCATTCTGTATTCTGTGTAATTGCTTGCTTGCTTGCTGATGTGAGCGCGGATAGCAGAACAGAACACCTGCATTCGACCTACCTACCTGTCAGCTAGCTAGCCAGCCTGCCTGCCAGCCTGCCTACTTAGCTAATAACACCACATGTAGATCTATTTACACTAGCTGTAAGTGGGTGGGTGAGTGGGCGCGGTTACGTCGTCCTATGCACGTTGTCCCCATGCTCGCATGTGCATGGAACTTTTACATGCCTGCATCCATCCATCCCGTATCGTCCTTCATGGCCCCCACCGTGAAACCTGGTGCGTGGGTTTTTTTATGTGTCTATCCATCCCGACATTACTAATACTATGCTATCTACCAGCAGAACACCGGTACACGACTAATTAATAGGTAGTACTGTGTATACTTATGTGGCCATCGACGGGGGATCGGCAGGTAGGTAGGACACATATGCCGAAGATGCTCTATACGGCATCTGGATCGTAGGTGGTCAGCTGAGGTAGGTAGTTAGTTACACGTCCAAGTAACGCTGTACAGGGAAACTTGTTTGTGAAACAACCATCGATGACAACACGTAAGCACATAGCCTTACCCGCCGCTGATTCGCAGGTTATTCGTAGATTGATACTACTATTTACATTCGAGGAAATTAGTTGAGCGTCCGAGTAAAAGTATCTAGACGGGCGATGAAAGCGAAACATCCATGTCTGTTATAGCCTACAACGACAATTATAACATAAGGATCAATTATCATATATATAACACCTCTCCTATCGCGGATAACTCGGAAAATCTCGTTTGAGGGAGGTGGTATACTACAGACTCCACTAAAAAGAGTAAAAATAATGCAACAGATACTTACCCACGCAACTGATGCGACTCAAGATTCCGCAAACCGGGTACAGTAACCAAGGTACAGTAGCATCAACCCGCTAATACAATACTAATCCATGAATAATCGGTGAGCAGCCAAATCCCACCATAACCGATGCTCATTTACCCCATTCAGATTAAGATCGATCGTATGTATCTCTACCCGCCGCCTAGTTAGTTACTTGCTCTAGCCTGTCTCGGGGAAGCTGCCTACCCGTAGCAGAAGTACTTAGGCAGGCTGTAGGGCTGAGACGGGGACCCCGCCGGGCGGGATTGCTACTGTCGCAATCCGTCGAGTTACTGTATCTAAGGATTGATTAGTTTACTTACATAAGTACATTACATGGAACGGGGCGCGACTGACGCAATTCGCATCTAGGGGAATTAGGGCATCCTGATCTTCATTGTTAGCCTTTTAAAAGTAGTATAGCGTAATCTCAATACTACAGTATGTATCTCTCGTATCTGGGATACGATGGTGATACATATGTACTGAGCTCCGAGGCGGCTGAACATGTGTATATACTTAAGTGGCGGGATGAGGGGCGCGGGTGGGGCGCCCGCCAGTGTAAGTAGGTACCCAGGTGCCGGGATGCTGGGACTGACATTACCTAAACCTCCCGCGTGAGGTGAATGGGCAGTCGTCCCAATACAACATGCCTACTATATATATCAGTAGATCACAAGTAGATCACAAGTAGAAGACGGAACCAGTCTAGCCAGTTTGCGCGTTTCTCGCATATTTCTTCACCGTCTGTCTTGTCTATCATAACTCCCGAATGAGCACGAGACCGGCCTCCACAATAGTTCGGCCAATCCGACCGCATGCAGCGTGCAAAAGCGATGGGCTTCAGCATCACGAGGATCCGAGTCCGAGTGCCTCCAGGGTATTCTCGTCTTACTCGTCTACCCTTATTTCCGAACAGCTCTGCTTTCTCTGGTCCGGGACGGGGAGAGGCATCTCGAAGGTATCTGGCATACACTCGTTCGGGCTAGTAGTGAGTGAGCCGGATCTAAACGCCTACTAATTAGCTCTCAGAGACCTTCTATGCTAATTAGTAATATGAAACTTATGCAGTGCGTGTACACCCTCGGAGGTGATGACTTCTTGATCTTGGACGATTGGGGCATGTGCGCCCAGAACAAGAAGTCCTGTGCTACCATTTCGCTTATTTCCGGCTATTCCCTGACGCGCCGGCTCAAGTGACTCGATTTTCGAAGCCTGGAACGAAGACCTTGAAGGCGACGTCGGATTTTAGCTTGGCAAATAGTAAAGGGTCCAACCTAAGCTGAACTTCAAGCACTAGTTAGGGGGAGGTGGGGGCGGGGGTGGGACCCGGATTTATATTGGGAATGACGAACCCAGGTCCGGCGGCTAGGTTGACGATAGAGCAGTGTCTTGACGCATCCGTGGTGGGAAGGGGGAGAAGAATGACCTTGTACGTGTTTTGTAAAATAGAGACAGCGAGGAGTAATTAAAAGCGGTGAGAAACCGAATCTGTACACGATAAGGTACCCTGCTGCTATAATACCAATATTCCGTAAAGGCCCCTATCTGTCATTTAGTTACTGGCGGTCGTACTTGTATTCAATTAGTACCTATCTTCGTATACCATCCGCGCAATAATCGGTTATTGGCTGCTGAAGAGCTGTGCTACAGACTATTCGCCTTCAAGGAGCTAATTAGCCCCGAAAAATCAACATACCATGTCGAGCATGTTCGTAGACTACTGCTGTCGCAAGACGGGAATCAAGAGTAAAGGAAATAAACGCGAACTATTAGATAACCCCAAACGTTGTTCTGGGATGTACCCATGTGTTACCAGCCGAGCCAGCCAACCCGCGTTACACTGCTCGGCTGTGTAGATACTTAAGTGAGTATGTAAGTCTGGCAGGCAGTGAAGGCAGTCTTTAATCCAATCAATCCATCAATCAGACAACCCCTCGTCTACAGTTACCTTGTCCGTCCGGGGGGGTCCCCGTCAGGTAGGACCCTGGCTATCTCTGGTGTGAGAGTAAGCCATTACCGTATTAGGCGTTATGTTGCGACGGCGCTTTTTTTTTTTTTTTTGGGAGCGGGATGATGGAAACGAAATAAAGCGAGACAGGAACGAGATGGAGCGAGACGGAATCGAAATAAAGTGAGACAGGAGCTTGACACTGCGGTAAGGCAGAAAACCCGGGGGACTGGTTCGTTCTCGTTCTTGTCTCGTCCCTCGTTTTTGGTTCGGCGGAATGGCGTCCGCCCGCGCCCAACTATATCTCTTGCCGAAGGAGGATCGGAAATCGGACTCGGAATGAATTGGATTCGTGATTTGGTTTACATAAGACATAAGGGGTTGGCGGACTTGCTTAACCCTGCCGCGTGCCGCGCGAGCCTCGAGAAAAAGCGACGATGATAGGTATTGTATACGGTACTACGTAATCTGCTGGTGTTGGTAGCACAAATGATGACACCCCTCCACCCTATTTGTTTTCTAGAACACGGCTTTGCTTGCTTACTTGACCGTCGCCTCTTGCCGTCCTTGTCCAACGTACCTGTTATTTTCTGAGGTAAGCCGTCGTGCATAGGGACCAAGACAAGGTGTGGGTTGATTGCCTGCCGGCTAATGCATTACACGGTCCCATCTCGGATTCGACCCCCGAGATAATGCGTGGCCTGCCTAGAACTATACTATACTATAACACTAGGTAGGTAAGTAGATACAACATAACACCCCCGCGGGTTCTTACACATGCTTGGGTCGTTCTACGAAGCTGATAGCTAAGATTACCTACCTAGTTAATCTAGCTATGCGCTGCCACCACCACTACAGCCAACCACCACTTAAGTACTTACTTGCTCTTCGGTTTGCCTTTGCCTATGATTTGTCAATTCGATCGGTGCCGAGTAACTCGCATCTCGAGGCGCCCACGTTGAATGAAGGCTCGCATCGCATCGCATCGCATCTCCTTACTACCTGCATGCTTAGCACATCGAAAGTTGACCGCCCCATGTCCAGGCACCCATAGTCGCCTTACTTTGCCATGCTCTATATAGAGGGACGGAAGAAGAAGTGAGAGAAGAAAAAAACGTAAGCAGAGATGAGACGCTGCGCTGGTCGACGGATTGGATGTTACTATGATGGCCCAATGCCAAGCCACAGTGGTCATCGACATCTGATCGAACCTTGACCTTTAAAAAGAACTCGGTTACCGGATCCAGCGGCGTACATACATAGTTAGCTTATTTCAACCTCATCTCGTGGCAAACGGGTTCTTAGTCAATTAGTCAGTCATTTGGTTTACACGATTGAAGAAAACCTCTATCGGCCCACAACCGTCGCATCGGTACCACCACCATGGTCGGCGTTCCCAAGAGCAAACGTTGCTCGTTTTGCAGAACACGGAAAACCAAGGTGAGTATATCATGTATTTCGACGACGGAGATCCGTGGCTCATGAGTCGGAGAACAGTGCGATGAGAATTGGCCGACATGTGGGACATGCGCTCGCGCCGGAAAAGTATGTTCCGGCGCCAGGACTACATTTAAATTTGTTGGTGAGTGGTGCCCGCCATCCCCCAGACTGGCATTCGCCCTTGGAGAGGTTTGATGTGTAAAGCCGTGCATGAGGGTGCTGACCTCGGCAGTCAACGGCAGCCATAATGAGGTACCAGAGGATGGAAGGAATAGTATAAATACAAGCCGCCTCTCGTCGACGAGCACAGGCGTCAGCAGAGCAGACAGAAGACGGCACACCGGCGACATCATCGTCCTCGATTCAAAGAACATGGCCATGAATGGATGCGGCTTCAAATGCCATTCGTCCATGAACTTATCACAGCCTATACCGTGGAACCCACCAGACCAGCTTAAAGCGCACTTGGTCGCATGTCTAGGTGCCGCGCGCGGTACCGGCCACGACCTGCATATCTTGGGAGCCTTTCTACCCCTGGTACCACAACACCTAGGCGGCGGGGACACGGCGCTGGGCCATGCCATTGAGCTCTTGCTTGGTGCGTGGACAAATAGCCGTCGAGGCTTGCCGTCGGACACGTGGCTAGACCTTAGGACGTATAACAGGGCCCTGCGCAGTCTCAAGGCCGCGCTCGACGACGCGAATGTGGAACACCTCAACAACACGCTCGCCGCGTTATGCGTGCTGCAGAAGACCGAGGTGAGTCACGCCTGCGCTGCAGAAACATGACGCCATAGCATGATGTCTGACTTATGTCTGGGACCTCTAGGTTTTATATGACTTTGCCAGAGGCTCGAACCAAGAAAATCATGCAGCTGGTCTCATTGCCGTCATTAATAAGCGTGGCCCAGCACGGCCTATGACGAAGATCGCACTCCATGTGACATTCGAGAGTATCTTCCACATGGTAAGTCTCGAAGCCGTCGTGCGACATCTGCACCCCATTCCTTCCCATCTAATTAGATCACCAGTTGCAAGAAGACATCCGGCAAGGTCGAGAGAGCGTCTTCCACACGCCCGAATGGATGGCAGCACTTAAAGAATCAATAGATGAGAGCGATGTCGGGCTCGTTCTCGAGCAGTTGTACCGTCTTTGGGTCGAGGCGACGGCCTGGCCTGGCCTAGCACGCTTGGTTCGGTTACTGCGACAAGACCCATCAGACACAATGACCGCCGCCGAACTGCGCCTGAGGGCGACATCCTTGGCGGAAAAGTTAAGACATCAAGACGAAACTATATTAGCCACTCTGGCCGAATCGAGAGCTATTACCCTGGTCGAAAACGTCGGTTGTCCAGACTTGTTTCCGAAGTGCTACGAATTCGCCGACTTCCCGACGGCGAAGTTGTTCTCTTCTCACGCCATGTTTAGCATAGTCACCTACCGGTGCCTACAAGAAGCAGACCGGGTCTTGGCCCATAGTGACCCGTCTGTCGAGAAACAAGCCAGGGAGTTCAGTAAGCGCACCTGGATGGCATACCCCTGGTTACGGAACCAGACGCCGCTGGCCGTGGATTTCACGGCGTCTCTGGTATTTTCCTACGAGTCCGGGAACGAGAAGGAGCGCGAGTTTTGCACTACATGTCTTACAGATATGGACTCATCCAGACATCCGCCTCCCATAGGTGAATGGGTGGAAGCGACTATCATGGCTAACGCGAAAGCCTACTCCGGACGCCTCCCTTTCATAAAAACACAAAATGCGAAAGTCGAGTATGACGGAATAGGCTGTCGAAGCTGATCAAGGCGGCCGGACTGGGTGGGTCATCGTGTGTAGCTGCAGGAAACCCTAGGATTGGTAAAGGGCGAAGCATAGGAATATCTAATACTAGATTCAATTACGTCAATGACGGCTGCTTAGAAGGCGATGCGGTTATGAAGCCGTAGGCCTACTACTAGAACGTTATTCGTAGATACCTACATTTAACGAATGTATAGATCATAACGTCTATTTCTAATGAAGAGTCTGGGGCGGCTCCAAACTCACTTGAACGACGTTCATAAAGTGTGTCCATGTTGGTCAAGGGTATCTAGCACAGCCTCTCGTGATTTCATCCAGGGCATGGATAGAAGAATACAATCATTTCGCATGAGTTGTTGCATCAGTCGGCTGAGATGTCATGGATGAACCGTCTTAGCTCATCGGCCTCCTCAGGTACCGTGCGTTCAGGTAGGCTCAGGATGGCGTTTTTGAGTGTGTCATCTTGCTTTGATGCTTCTCGGTACAGCGTCCGAAGAGTATCCATCTTGTAAGTTGAGAAGGGTGTAAGTCGTTGGATACTTAACATAGTCTCGAAAAAATCAATCAGGCTCATATGCATCAATACGTCTTCCTTGTCGATCATGTCGAGGGCTGCGAAGTACAACAGACCGCCGACGCCTTCGGAGTTCGCATACCGTTGGTGGAGTTCTGGAAAGTGGGACTTGGTCACCGCGGCGATATTCAGAGCCGAGAGGCGAGGCAGGATGCGCAAGAGACGTCCCTGGGCAAGAGACAGTTGCTTGGGAGCTTCGGCGCTCTGATGAGGGCCATTGCTGCATAAAGAGAGAATGAGGCCGTAAACGTCACGGTCATGGAAAATCCTTCTCCACATGGATCCTTGGCCCGGGGCTTTGCGGACTGCGATTTCGACGCCGCTCACGGCCAGGCCTTCGGATGGCCGAGCGTCGGAGTCGATGTCGAGTAGGTCCCCGAGAACCTTAGAACCCTTCTCGCCGACCTCGACCTGGGACGCACTCAGCCATTGGTTCACGAAGCTGGTGATGATGCCCTTCATATTCGCAGCGAGTATGGCAGCGTCACTAGGAGACTTGGCGGCTTTGGCAAGGATAGTCATAGCAAGGAGGTTAGCCGAGGGCGCGGGGGATCGAAGAGCCTGGATTATGGCTTCCTCGGAGGCTAGCTCAACGACTTGAAGGAAGCTGATGGGGGCGATGAGCTTGGTCGCCAGGCTGCAGAGGACGGCGGGATCGTGCTGGTATCGTTTCAATATGTCGGTGATCTTAGGAAGGAGACGTGGGATGAGGGGTGGGGTGTTGGCGTCTGGAGGAGGGAGACGGGGTCAGCAAAGCTACCAAGCGACTACATGCTCGGATGGGACATTTCGCGTGCCTGTCATCTGGAGCTCAATATCATCAAACAGCTTGCTATCAGGAGGTAGGGCCGGGTCGCTGGCCAGTTGATCGAGATGTTTTTCTAGATCGTCGACGCCCGACACGGGGATGGTGTCCGTGTCCATCTTGACGGCTATACGGTTCATTGGAGTCTGTCGAAGAGGTGAGGTCGTTCGTGGTGGATTCTTTAATTGTGTATTTGTTTTGTATGTGGGCCAAGGCGGCAATATGTACTATTGCTGTAGTTGCTGTTGGCGCTGTTGTCGTCTGCGAAGAATATCTGAGAAGTAAGGTAGGTAAGTATCCAGCTGGTTGGTAAAACAGGCATCTTTGGTATAACGTATGCCCCACTGCCAGGTATGTACATACCTAGTCCTACCTGAGCTACAGTGGGTCAGGGCACATGCGCCAGGTGCCGTCTTTCTGCATGGATGTGCCAGGTTATTGCTCTAGTGTATCAATCAACTCACTCTAACCATATTTGGCTTACTTGCCAGAATAGGAAAGTCTCGACGCATGCGGCTACTTACTACTTATATCTCTTTCAACCCAGCTCACGGTTGCTGTGTGTAAAGAACCAACCCAACCTTACACGGTCATTATGTAGACTAGTAATCATGAAGGCGTCTTTGCGCTCATACCGTACCTAAACCTGTAGTGTCCTATAAAGCAGGGGTTGTTGGTGCAGTACCACGTTGACAGCATCACAAATTGACCTAGGTACCCAAGCTCGTAAGGGCTGTATGCTGTATTAGTGGTACAGTACCTGGTGGCGTTCGACCGTGACGAATATATCGTAAGGGTATATGTAAGTACCTGGTAGGGACATTGTCTTGGATAGACGGACCGTTCGATGGCGTCCCCGTCTCAGAACCCCAACCTTGGCCCCGGGAGCCCGAATTCCCCAAAATCCATCCTCCCGGACCTCAACTCTCCGAGTAGCAACCCTGCAAACATCAGCCCCCAACCCGAAGGCGGCGCCACCCCTCCAGCCCCGGGGCCCTACACCCCGCTGTTAAACTTGGCCCCAGATCCTTTTCAGCGGCCGTCATCACCATGGGCCGCACGCTATGGTTCCGTGAGTGAGGAGTACCTACACAGCCTGGATGAGTTCCGCCATTCCAACTTCGCCCCCGAGTACCCGCGCCTGGACGCTCGCTATTATGCCGATGATCCCGATCGGAACGAGAAGTTCCACGGCTTCGCCCGTGGTCTCCACGAGGACAGACTGTTCTACTCTGAGCTACAGCAAAGGTGCGAACTGAAGATCTACTCATGGCAGGTTGGCCCCTTGAATCGTTATGTCTCTTTTGGTCCGAGATTCCCCAAGGTCCTGGGCGGCCATAGTAGGGTCAGGGACGACAAGGACGATCCCTCTTCCGTCATCGATGCCATTCATCGCCTGACTGGCGTCGGCTATACCACCAACGATGATGCCCTTATGGCGGTCTATCATTTCGAGAAAATCAAGGTGGACGAGTCGAAATGGTTTAAGTTCTTCAGGAGGAGTAGATGGTGGGATCCCGATCCCGAGGCGGGCCATGATAGTGCTTTGGGGTTACAATGGAGCGTCGACGACCCCAAGGTATGGGCGCAGTTTAGCGTGATCCTGGAGTTGGCGAACCGAATGTTGAATGCCCTTGTCGATGACGAACATGACTGGTAGGTTCATTCAGATCGCTTGCCTCTCGTTTCACCGCGCTCTACCACGCCGCCTGCTGACAAGCACACCGAAGGTTACGAACTGTCTTATTCGGCCGTCTTGACTACTGGGCCAACGTCCGTACCTACCCGCCATACGAGGGTGCTCGTGTCCTCCTGTCTCAGTACGCAGACAGAGCCGCGTGCCAGTCACGAAGTATGCCATGTTTTTTTGACTTGCATCAGACGCTGCCAGATTGGCGATTCAGGCTCGAGACGATACTCAGGAATGTAAGATGGACGTTCAAGGATGACCCTGACTCGAAGGTCATGGGCGTGACTGACCCGGCGCGATCGGGACTGATAGCATTAGAGTAGGTATGTCCTTACAAGTCAAACGGGCTGGATAGCTCCCGCCCCTCGACACTCTGAACATTCTTCCCAAACCACCTTAAGCCCTTCACTGCCAGAGCGTCGTAGCGACTCATATTCTCGTGTAGTGTCACCTTTCTCAGGCTTCTATGCGGAGACAAAATCACCCTCTCGGAGAGGTGTTTACTTATTGTCATGGTGACCACCACCGTAAGTTGGACTTACATGTGGCAATTTGCACGGGAATCGATTTATTGACTAACGATGCGTTGAGGTGCTGCACGAACTCATGCATCATATTAATCATAAGCGGATGTTTATCGAAGGTGCCGACATGAACAATCATCTAGACATAGATAACGACATCCGCCGAGAAGCGGAACCTGTAAGAAAATCATCCCTTCCACGCGCACGTGATCATCGTATACCTACATATACATAGTAGGGCGTATGGAGAAATGCTTACTTTGGAGATCCATAGTTTGTAGACTACGATGGTGAAGCAGAGATAGGGTCGGCCTTTGAAAAGGCAGTCTTTGGTGGCGTCATAGAAGACTCGCGTAGGTGTAGCCTCTGAAAACCGAACAGTGTGCTAAGTGCTTTGTACCAACAAAGACTTCTCAAATCGCGGCTGCTCACACGACACTGCTGACTTCTAGTACAGCGCACTTCGGGTTGCCGATCACCGTTAAATATATGACATGGCCGGGCTTTCGGGGTAACCCCAAGTTGAATCTACAGCACCCTTCGTTTTCTCCTGACCACTGGTTCAAAACGTGGCGCATCCCATCTACATGGGCTTCTACAATGCTATCTTCGTCGTTCTGGGATGATCCAATGCTTCCCAGGAAGAGCGATAATGGATTTCATATTACGCCTCTCTTCGTTTCCCACACGCGCAACGAAGAACCAGGGCCAACAACATGGGGTCTAGTAAATGTTGACAGAAATGTTATACCCTACGCGAGCGACTTGGAAAAAGAGTTAATCAAAGAGTGGGACGAGAGAATGGACCAATGGGCCGGCTTCCGCCAAGAATGGTTTGGCAAGGCAGAAGACAGATGGTGGACGACACCGGTGAGTGAAACAAACGAGGGGCCGAGTTTGGCCGCTTTCTTGAACTAGATCGGCTGGATTAAATGAAAGTTTTGCTGACTTTGCCGTTTATTTTTCCCCCAGTGGAGTGAAACGTAAGTACTATTAAGTCTCATGTTCTTTTCAGTCCAGCCGGAGGGTGGAGGTCTGTATGAACGCGTGCAAGCCGTTTTGTTTGCATAGGATATTTTGGACCAACCCAATACGATTCACCTGTTCTTAAATAGTTATCAACTGATTTGAGACATTAGTGGTATGAGACCTGCCTTGAATGCCTTTGCTGGTTTCTTCAGAGACCACGATGAAGTACAATGTGCCGTGGAGGCACAAGATTTGGTCACGGCGCTCCCCTGGGATGATGCGGAATCGTTTCTACAGCGCCTCCCACCTTGTGATAATATAGGCTGGGTTTACTCTGCCATAGGTATGCATCATCTTTTTATACACCTACATCCTCCACGGTATACTACCAAGACGACCGTTCTGAGGGGTATCCAAACAGGTCTCCTCATGTTAGCGGCGTGTCCCATGCGAAAAGATTACTTGACCAAGGAATCGTCTGAAATTATATTCATAAAAGGGGGCCCTATAAGACCGAGCGTGATGGCGCAGGGCCTGGATCCTGACATTCAGGTCATTGAAAGGCGAACCATGAAGTCCTACACAGACGAGATCGTTGTCGGTCCCCCGTTGGTTGGAAATCCCTTTAAAGGCATCTCCAGCGCATATGCGCGCACACAATTTGACTATCTCGGCATGGTGTTCGATCTGGTTGAGCATTTTGGGATGGTCGGGAGGACCGTGTGTGGGCCGTGGCTTTTCGAAATTCTCAGAGTTAGCAAACTCCTCCAACAAGAACGGTTACGCCTGAGAACCGAATACCCCACAGATTACGAGACCAAATGGGCCGATTCATGGGACTTTCAGGTGCCGGAGTACGTCTCGCCCAATGTGCGTGGCGGGCCTCATGGTGAGTGGATCCCAGACGTCTATTGTTCCCTATCTAGATTACACTGTTACGGAAACAGGAGGCCCGGATACCTAATGCTCGTAACGGTGATTTGTAGTCTTTCAAATGTTTAAACTCAAGGACTCTCACACCGTAAAGATGACAACGGATAGCTAACTCATGTCGCCTACAGCTGAGCTCTGGGTTCGGTGGGACCAGGACGCAAATGTATGGGTGGGTGCAGAACTTGAAGAACCTCCTCCTCAGGCGAACTCGCCAGATCAGGAAAGTCAGATGTCAAATATACCATAAACATGTATTTTCCAGTTGATAATTTCAGTTGGGCAAACTAGAAGCTTAGCTTCAGTGGTTGTGAGACTCGGCTTTGTTTGGATATTAAATCATCATGGCGATATTCATTTCATTATAGAAAATTTTTTGAGGCTAGTATTCGTGTTGTTATTAGATAAGCATTAGGTCTTGGACGTGGGGGATGCTTATGTTGCATGCAATGGATGAAAAGCAGGATAGAAGCCTCGGGGACCAGAGGATCTACATGATCTATAATCTACGAAGATCTAGAGATATTTAGTGACTGAAAACATTGTTACAGCTCCCACATTTTTACATAGAATATTAAACTATAGAGCAGTGGGAACAAGCAGTCGTTGGTCAGCTGTTGAAGATGAGTGGTATCTGTAACGCTAGCTATGCCAAAAAGGAAAGAAAAACGGTTAAGTCTAAATACAAACAGCAAAGTGAAGTAGACTCACAAGAGCAGTGTTAAGCTCACGCTATAGTCATATAAGCTAACCTAGTAGGCCACGGGCCAGCACCTCACGGGCTACTCCAACCACCCCAATTATGCGCTTTTTGCGTATTTAATTTTAATTAGTTATTTTGCAATTCTGCAACTATTTTTACTTTTATAATTAACTTTTTTATATTAATTAAATCGCTTTTTTTTTTTTTTTAATAATGTTAGCTATTAACTAAAAAGTGCGCGTAATAGCTATAATTTGCATAATTAAGCTTAAAATGTTTGTTTATACTACAATAAAACAATAAGTAGTATTATAATTTTATTTATAATATTATTTTTAAAGTATATTTATTAAAAAAAAAAAAAAAAAACCTTTTAAGCTTTATTTTTTTATTTAAAACATAAATTAGCAGTTTAAACAATTAGTTAAGCTTAATTAAGTTATACGCTTTTATTAATTAAATTTTAATTAATTGTTTAACTTATGTTTTAAACTTTAATTATAAATAAAACATTTAGCTAAAAATAATATTAATATTTTTTATACTATAATATAAAAGTTAAAACTATTAAAGCTAAAATAATTAACTATATAAAAGTTAATAAAGCTATAGCTGTTAATATTAATTTGTTTTTTAATTGTTATAAAAGTTTTAAAATAGTTAATATATTTTTTAGCTGCTAATATAACATTAGTAAAATAAACATTAATTAAAGTATAAGCTATAATTATTAAATAGTTATTAAAAATAATAAACAAAAAACTATTAAAAAAAACGTTAAATAAAACAATTAAATAACTGCTTTAAAATATATTTATGTTAATAGTATAGCTTTTTTGCTGTTTTTTATTTTTTTAAGCGTTTAAATATAAGCTTAATAGTTTTTATGCTAAAGTTTCAGCTTATAAAATAATTAATAGTTTTATATAATTTTTAAAAGCTAAACTAATAATAAAACAAAGCTAATTTAAATATTAAAAGTTTTTATACTATATAAAATTGTTTAATATAATAACTTATAAATAGTTTTAATATATAATAGTTATAAATTATATATTAACAAAAACTTTTTATAGCTTTATTTTTTAAACAAAATTTAGCTAATATTTTTTAAGTTTTACTATAGTTATATAATATAAACGTTAAACGTTAAAGTTTTTAATTTTTTGTAAAGCTTAATATAAGTAGTAAAATAGAATCTAATGATTAAAAGGAATAAGAGCGGAGCATAAACATATCTAGGTAGATATGTTTGTGCGCACTTTTGTGCGCTAGCTGTTGCTAAATAGCAACCCCTCCGGGGGTGCTACTAGCAACATTTATTTAATTGATGGACCCCTTAGGGCTCCCATCATTTTTTAAAAAAAAAGCTAAAGCTGTTGCTTTAAAATATAAATTTTATAGCGTTAAAAATTAAACTTTTTAAATAAAACGTTTTAAAAGTTTATTAATAAGCTAAAAATAAAATAATAATAACTTATATGTTTAAAAACGCTTAAAAAACTTTTAAAATATAGCTATAAAATTGTTAAAAGTTATTATTATTAAAATATATTATATTAAAAAAAGCAAAAATAGCTAAAATTTAGCTAAAATTTTTTTAAGTTATTAAAAAACTATTAATATTATAGTTTTTAAAGCTTATAGTTAAAACATTAATTATAATACTTTTAAATAATTAAACGTTTAAAAATATAAGCAAAAAACTAGCTGCTTAATTTTTTGTTTTATATATGCTAATATAACAGCTTTTATATAAAAAAGCTTTAAAAGCTTTAAACTATTAAGCTAACAAAATTGCAAATTTAAAGCGCAAAATATGCTTTTTAAAAGCTAAAACAACTAAAAAAACAACTATAAATCGTAAAACTGTTAAACTTTCGCTAAAAAATAAACTAATTATTATAGCTAACATATAAAAAGTAAAACAAAAGCTATAAAGTAAAATTGTTTATAAAAATAAAACAAACAATTATAAAATGCTAAATTAGCTTATTATTGCACTAAAAGCTATACTAAAAAATAAAACAAAAGCAAAAAACTATATTAGGGTTAAAAACACTAAAAACTAGGCTATTAGGACTATATTAGCTGTATAAATAGCTTTAATTCAATTAGGGTAGTTATTGTGTGAAGTGGCCCGTGAGGTGCTAGCCCGTGGCCTACTAGGTTAGCTTAGAGTAAGCTGCATCAATGTCACAAGTAGCCACTGTACTTAGTACAAGATTACATAATAACGGAGAAAGCTCTACTATGTAGTTATGAATTCCAGATATACATATTCCAGGCAAGCATTTTAAAGTGGCTAAAACAGGAATTAATCCTAGTTTAGGACCAAATGTAGGACGTCTATCCTCAATCAACGCCAGGTTCACAGGATCTGCCATGTTTCATAACTAAATATCCGCATTGAACACGATCTGCTGTATTACGGCTCGAATAGAGTCATCGCTCTCCAATGTGTTGTCATAATTGGCTATTCCAGTGTAGCTCTGAGCAGTGTGCGTCGTGACAGCATCCTCGCACGCATTCAAAACATACCGGAGACTCGGTCGATCTTTCGGATTGGCCGCCTGACATAATAAGAGCAGATTCTTCAAGGTCGGAAGCAGATAGAGACTGTCGCGGAGGGCTGGGTCCGTGAATGCTACAATCTTGCGGACGTTTCCGGTTTCATCGGGAATGTCAACTTCCATATTTTCATCTCTCAGTGTCGAATACTTCATAGCGACGACACCGGCTACTATCTACAAAACAAGTCATTATTAGCTAGTTAATAACAACAAGAACAAGATCGAACTGTTTACCCTGGCTGCCTCTTGTATATTTGCCTGATCTGCTGTTATCCTGACGGAGTAAAGTCCTGTATTAGCTGCAGAATAGCATATGAATTCAAGGTCGGCAGTTTCTCACCAATTCCCAGGCGGTGTTTCCATCGTTTTGCCAAAGTCGATCACCTGATCATTCCTAGTCAGCTTGATAGAAATACAAAGTTTGAACCCCAGCATGTTAATAGTTGTCCGCACCTTGAGAATGGGAGCAAGTCGATGCTCTATCCCGTCTGGCATCAACTCGCCAATCAACACGTTTTCATCATGGAGATCGTTGTGAATAATGAAAGAAGGCCTCTTGATTCCGTCCGTAGGGATCTTCTCTTGCTCTCCGTTCTGCCAAGGGGGATACGCGAAGCCGATACAAGCTCGGATGACTGTTATAATAAAGTCAGCTTGTCCAGCGTCTAATTACAATACCACATATGCACGGCAAGTGACTTAGGCCCGTCCCGCAGAACATCGAGTACTCACGACAGAGGAACATGCTCCAGAGAACCCGATTCGGCACGCGGATATTGCGCGCCGTCATCCTCTTGCAGAGGTCTTGTATGCTGCCGTACTCAACGTACTCCAAGACCAGCGCGGGCCGCGAAACCTTGGACCTATCTACCTCGTGGCCCAGTATCTCGACAATATGCTCGGCGCCTTGCAGCATCGTGAGCCATCTGAGCTCGTTCTCGATCTCGTCATCGGCATGCTCGTTTCTATGTTCATACTCGGAAAATGCGAATTTGACGACGACGTTCCTTTTCTTGGTCCCTGGGGCCTCGCGTTCGAATTCTTTGAACAGAAGCGCCACGGCTCCTGAACCTAAGCCCAATCGTCGCACGAATTCGAAATTGTGAAGCTTAGTAAAGTACTCGGAGTACTCTCCTGTGAGGCGCTGTATGTTCTCCTCCCTGAGCTTCTTACGCTCGCTCGCTCGTAGCATCTTAGCGTGAAGAATTCACCGAGCGGGAAAAGTAGACACTGGATAGATAAACCTATTTCACGTTTATCCTAGGTAAAGTATAAACGAGTATTTAATAGCAGTACGCTTTCGGTTTGAATAAACAAAGAAAATGCCTTGTTTTATTATTACGTGGCTAACTGGGGGGTCATTGTGAGCTCTGATCTTAATCCTTTATTCCGACTACTAACCTTATACTATCGTCATTGTTACATTTTATGGTACGCGTAGAAGGTACCCGTGTGTAATATCTGGGCCAAAGGTTTTCTATATTATGTCTATCAAAGCCAAAAACCAAGTGTCGCCTGGGACACCACGGTTGAAAAAGTGGTACAAATGCATCGTCATTATCAGCAAATACAATATCGACCACTCGAACTTCGACTTCTTAAATATATAAAATACAGTCGATCAAGCCGTCTTCACAATCGTCGCTGTCGCGAGTATCTATTTTGATATAGCCGCCGTTCTCTCCTCAGATGCGAGATCGGGAAGGTTGCCCCTTGCGTTCAAAAGAGATTTGCTGTTAGAACCATAGTGATCGAGACCGAGCCCTACTTACGGTGCCAAATATACTATGACGGGAACTTTTGGTTGTACCCTGTTCGGGCGCTGTATTTAAACCAAATCTTTCAATATTCATTCGATGTAGGGTGGCAATTCAACAAGCTGTTGTCATCGTACTTAAGATAATAACACTAGTCTCTCTTAGGCAGCATATAAATTTGGAACATGCCACCTTATATAATCATCTTACCTTGAAACGCTGTTAGCTTTCATAACTTGACTGACGAGAACACAGCAGGTAACAGGCGCTATGTATCGATGAGAAAGATCCACAACGACGAAGGCTGGGTAAGAAGCTGAAAGATTCCATCTGATTAATTCGAAACAAATTTCAAAGGACTTTGATGGGAGGGTAAGGATTTTGACAAGACCGGAATTATGGCGACCTTGAAGGTTCATGGGCTAAAGTTGCAGTGCCAAGGCTCACTCACATATTTATGTGCAGATCGAGGTCAGACAGATCGTAGACTGAAGTCGGTTATTTCTTGGAATCGCAATGCTGATGGGGTACCTACCTAAGTAGGTAGCTCGAGTGGACCCAGTACCAGCCACCCCCACTAGTTAGACTAGTGTAAAGCCACGTCCGGGGTCTATCTGATAAAAACCCCGCCAAAATTTTGAACGGTAGCGAGTGCGGTAAAGCCGCAACTTGAGACGGGAGTCATCGCCAACATTCCTCATCCAGGTCCCAAACTTTTTTTCTTTTTCCTTACATCACGCCAACGCCATACCGCATTTGAAACCTAATCGCGGCTATAAATCGCGGAACTATAAATTGCGCGTTCATGTGTTGAGATGTCCGGGCGAGGTGGCAGAGGCGGCCGTGGTGGTGGCCGAGGTGGCAGTCGAGGAAAGCCGGCCCCCCCTGGAATGCCCGGCGGCGATGATCCCAGCCTCATTGTCAATGACCAACCCCAGGAAACCTATCCGGTATATTCATTCCAGCTAATTAGCAGTCGATCGCACTCTTCACTCGTCTTACTAACATGCCGCTCCCTAGAAATTCTACAAACCTCCCGTCGCTCCCCATCCGACCTCCCTCGAGGAGCGCGCAGTCGCTTGCTTCGTCGAGTTTCGCCGCGCATACCATAATGCCCCCTTGTATACCCACCGTCACATTAACGGCGAGTTTCTGTCCCTGAAGGACCCCGTTATTCCTCGTCACGGCCGGTCGCAGATGAATGCGCGGTATGGCGTCAAGAACCGCGCCACCGTCGACCCCTTCCTCTCAGTGCCCATGTATAGCCATCGCTTCGTCGACGACACACGGACTTTGCCCAAGCTCAGGGACACTCGACCGTGGGTCAAAGATCTGTTCCCGGAGGAGCTGTGGGCGACGCTGGACGGCAGGGACACGAGCGGGCCCAAGGGCGGCTTCCAGACCGAGGGGAATGCGGCCAGGAGCAGGAAACGGAAGTTCCACGACGACGACGATGACGATGATGAGCACGACCCCTACGGTGAAGGCGATGAGGACGAAGAAATCTTCGGCGGGGGTCGGTCGCAGCGGCGTCGGGAGAACGAAACCGAGGAAGAGCGCAAGGCCCGCATCGAAGGTGCCGGGAAGGACGCCGATAACGAGGATGGGGATGTCGGTGACCCTGACGATGAAGAAGAAGAGGAGATGGAGGTGGAAGATGACGATTACGATAGCGCCGAGGACGAAGATGGTGGTGACTACAATGCTGAGGCGTATTTTGACAACGGCGACGACGACGACTTTGGCGATGACGATGGCGTCGGCGAGAGGTACGTTCCTTCCACCTTGGGCAGAATCGCAGCAACTCTCACGACCGTGGTTATCAATTTTACGTGTCTGGCCTATGATGGGGTGTTACGGTTACTAACATTTTTAACTACAGTGCAATGGATTTCTAGTCATGTGGCTGTCTCGGATAAGACATCTGAAATTGCATGGCAGAAGGCGTTCAGCGGGTTTTTCTTGGAGGCGGCGTTTTCGAATTTAGGAATGATGACAGTAGCTGTCTTATTATAAAAGAAGCTAACTTGAGACGATACCCCCAATGCAAAACTTCCTATCCCGAGCTTCTAACCATGCTGTGGGCGTAATACTGTGCATGTTCACATGTCTATGTCTTACTTTCCATAGCTGACTCCCTAGTAATGTACACCAATGTTCAATTATGGCATCAAACTCGCATTGAAAACACCGCTCGAGCAACACTCTACACTTCTACTGCGTATAGGTATTACGTATGCATACGGGTTTGTAAGGTATTGTCTATCGCGTGAATTATAGGGGTAGGGTTACTGGGGATAAAGTTATTAAGTGAAGTCCGGTCAATAAAAAATTCGAGCGAAAAGGCGTAGCATCTCCTTGGCACCATCAACAACACTGGAATCCATCTTTCTTGTTATAAGGCTTGGCTGGCCTGCGGGGGGTTGTTGATCCAATGTACCTATAGGTATATATCCAATGGTATAGCCTAGGAACGTTCAGATGACACGATACATAGTACCAAGGCGTGGCTATCGAGACAGGGCGAGCTTTCCGTCTCGCTGTACTGTAATATACCTACTAGACTAATAGTCAAAACATTTTTATCGATGTAACCCCAAAACTTGCAGTTCTTACCTGAAGCCCCACGGAGCATCAATTCAAGCCTATCGGAGATTAGCTTGGAGATTAGCGCTCAACATTCCATGCATTGGCAGCACCCCTCTCCGCCCTTAATCCCTGCTTCAGTCATCATTGTAAAAGTCCCATCTTCTAGGAGTGCAAAGACAATTCCATACAAAAGTAGATCATACTTACCAAATAGCATCTTTCTATTATGTCTTACGTATCTCGAAATCGAAGTATGTATCGTAGGTAGTTTCTCTTCCTAAGTATTTGTATAAAGGCCAAAGCAACAACTGACCAATCCACCATAAACATAGGTACTGCAGATAGGTACCCAGCTAGCTGACCGGGGTAGCTGTTTGCTCTGGACCTCCGGGAGAGCTTCTCGCACATCAGCTTTTGCTACTCACACATCAAACTAGCCTTATTCGGCAACATCCCCGTAGCTCCATGCTTCCCGCTCTTATTCTAACCAAATTTGTATAAAATTTGCAGCAGGTCTTATGGATATAGTAAGGAGTCGAAAAACAACAGTTTAGCTCGGTCGGTCGCAAGTGTAAATACAATAAATTAGCTATAGCAGCTACTAAAATAAAAGTATTAATAAATTTAAACTAATAATATTTATAGTTAGTTTAATTAAAACAACTAATTTAAAACAGTTAATTTAATTAAAAATAGCTAATTAGTTTAAAAATAGTTAGCTTAATTAAATTTAGCTAATTAAATTAATAAAATTTATAAGTTTATAAAGCTATATAAATAAATAGTAATATAAGTAAATTTATAGTTTATATGTAAAATAGCTAGTTATAGCTAGTTATAGCTATGTTTTTATTATATTACGTATAATTTAAACTATATTTTTAAGTTAATTTTTTTAAAAAAACTAAAGCTTTACTAAAGTATGCTTAAATGCTTATATAAATTTAACTAAGTTTAAAGCAAACTAAAGCTTTATAGTGCTTTTTATTAAAAAAGGCTAGTTTAATATATAAGTAGCAAAAGTTAATATGTAAAAAGCTTTTTTGCTAATAACTATAAATTAAACAACTATTATAAGCTTAACATTTAACTTAATTAAAAAAAAAGTAAAGTTTGCTTAATTTTATTTAACTATAATAATTATAGTTAATTAATTTTTTTATTGTTTGCTTATATATAACTTAGTAAGCAAAAATTGCTTACAAATATTTAATAAAACTTTAATTTTATTTTTTATTAACTATTAATTATATTAATTATACTTTAAGTATTTATTAAGCTTTACTTATTATTTAACTTATGTTATAAAATAATAATAATATTATTATATTATAATGTTTAATTAACGTTAACAAAAACGTTATATTATAATAAGTAGTAAAAACTGTACTAAAAATAAATTAAACTATAAAAAAGCAAAAAAAAAAAAAGCAGTTATTATTAATAAAGCAAAAAAAGTTAAAAATAAAAGTAAGCAGCTAAAAATAAACGAATATTTATTATATATTTAGCTTTGTTTAACGTAATAAATATTTGCGCTTATAAAACTTTGTTGTTAAAAAAAAAGCTTAACTAATGTTTTATAACTAACACTTGTTAAATACTTTATTTTTAAAAAGTTTTTTTAAAAATAGCATTTAAAAGTAATAAAAGCTTTAAAAGGTTTAATAATTAAATAAATGTTAATAGTAGCACTTTTAAAAAAGTTGTTATTTAGCAACAACTAGCGCATAAAAGTGTATATAAACATATTTACTTAAATATGTTTATGTTTTGCTTTTATTCTTTTTAATTATTAAATTTTATTTTATTACTTATATTAAGCTTTATAAAAAGCATATAAATTTTTTTTAAAACTATATAAATTAAAATAGTTTTATGTTATTTAAAGCAAATATTATAAAACGTAATAAGTATACTATTTTAAACTAAAAAGTTGTTTTATAAAATATTTTGTTTAATATAAACTGTTTAAATATTAATAATTTTTTTATAAAACATTTGTTTGTTAAAAATAATAGTATTTTATAAAACGTTAATAATAAAAATATTAATAATAGTAAACAAAAACTTATTAAAACTTTACTAAAAGCTTTTTTTAAAAACGCTTAATATTTTTTTTAAATACTTGTTTTTTTTAGCTTAAAATTATTAAATAAACGGTTTAATAAAGCTATATAAATTAAAATAATAATTAATAGTATTAAAGTATTACTTTAACTATTAACTTATTAATATTGTTAAATTAACAGTATTGCTTGTACGCAAGTATAACTTACGTACAACTAATGGTTTTATTTGTTATATAAATAAAATAAAGAGTTGCGCACAAACCGCGCATAAACTGTTATTTACTTATATAGTTTTCTTTTGTACAAGCAAGACTAGCTTGTTTTTTTATTTCGAAAAAATATAAATAAATATAATAAACAATAGGTTTACTTTTACTTTTACATAAGTACGTATATACAAAAGCAAAAGCTATTAACAAATATAATATTATATACGTTATAAAAAAAAAGCACTTGTTTTAAACCTTTTAATTAAAACTATAGCGTAATATATATAATATATTTCTATTTATTTATTAAATACTTATTATATACTAAATATAATATTTATATTAACATATATTAACTTTTTAGTTAAATATATATTTATATTTATATAAAAACGTTAAACAATATAACTATAAATATATTAATATTTAGCATTATAGTTAACTTAATTTTACTTTTTTTAAAATTAAAAATAAAATAAATAGTAAATATTTAATTATTCTTTAAGTATAAAACAAGATTTAAAAATTGTATAACTTTTTAAACCTTTAACAATTAGTTATAGTTTAAGCAGCAGCTATAAAAAAAAACTTTAAAAAAAAAAAAGCGTGTATTTATTAAATAAACGTTAATAATTATATAAAAAATATAGTTAACAAAAACAGTAAACTATATAATAAATTATGCAAAGTTTAATTTATAAAAACAAAAGTTAATATAATAAGTTGTTTTAAATATTTATAAAGTATTTATTAACTAATAGCTTAATAAACTATAAATAAACAACTTAAATATTAAGTTTAATATATAAATTATATAAATTATTTTATTTAATACTATTGTTTAAAAATTTTATTATATTTTTTTAATTATTTAGCTATAATTAAAAAAATTGTAGCTTTTAAGCATAAAAAAACTTATGTTTAGCTATTTTACTAATATATTAAAAATAATAAAAACTAAAAAAAATATTGTTATAAGTTAAACTTGTTTTATATATTTATTAAATATTTATAAAAGTTTAATAGCTTAATATTATTATAATAGCAAAAAACTTAAAATAGTTTATTTTAATTATAATATTATAATATAATAGTAAGTTTTTAAAAACAAAATTTTATTAATAATATATAAAAAGCATACTTACTTTTATTACTTACTTTTAATTTAACTAGTTAATGTTATAAACATATATATATATATATAATATAAAAATATTAAACAACTATTATTAATAAAACTAAAAGTATGCTTTAAGTTTTCGTTAAATATTTATTAACTAATATTTAAAATATAGCTGCTTTTTTACATAGTTTTATATATATAAAGTTTTACTACAAGTTTAATAGCTTAACTATAGCTAACGTTTATGCTAGTTTTATAAACAAAAAATAAAAATACTATATGTTTTATAAACAAAAAGCAATATATTTACTATTTAAATTTAATTGTTTAAAGTTATAATATAAATAAAAGCTTAATTATTAATATAATTTTAATTAAATAAATACTTTTTAAAAACTATAAATAATTATTAATAATAGCTAGTATATTTAATTTTATTATAATAATAAAATTAACATAATAGCTATTTGTTTTTTTAAAAAGCAAGTAAAACTTTTAAAATAAAGCAATATTAAATTAATTTAAATTAATATAAACTATAAAACATTATTAAAGTAAAAAAAATGTTATAAAATTTATTAAGCTATATAAAACTTAAAGCTAAACGAATATAAATAAAACATTATTAAATATTTTAAAAATATATAGTATTAATTTTATTTATATAGCAAAAATAATTATAATAGTTATTACTAATTTTAAATATATTAAAATATATATTTTTATATTTAAACAAACATTTTTTTTATTTGTTATATATAGTTATATTTTATAGCTTTAATATATTTATAACTAAAAGTTTATTAATTTTATTATTAATTAAAAATAAGTTAACTTTTATAATAAATAAGTATTTAATGCTATATTATTAAAAGATATTATTAAATATTTTTTAAGTTAAAACAACTTTTTAATATAATAATATTTAAATTTTAGCTGTTATTAAAAAAATTATTATAATTTAAGCATATAATTTTACATAGTTTATTATAAGCGCTAAATAATAAAAATTGCAAATAAATATTTTTTAAAAGTATAAAATAGTTTATATAATATAATAATATAACTTTTATAAGTTATAAATAAATAAAACTTTAATAAAGTATTAAAAATTATTATTTATATTATAACTTTTTTAATTATTTTTTAAGATTTTATTAGCTAATAGTTTTATAGCTAACTTAAAATAAAATAATAAATATATAAAGCTTTAAAAATAAGCTAGTTATTAGTGCTATTTTTATATTTACGTAAGCTTTATATACGCTTTTTTTAAAATTAGCTATATAAACTAAAACTAAATGTTTTTTTATATAAACTAAGCAAAAATTAGCTATAAAGTTAATTGTTTTAAATTATATTATTATTAAATATTAACTTATATTTTATAAACTATTTATTGTTATAGTAATATTTATAAATTAATTATAGCTATTATATAATATAACGTAATTAAAAATAAATAAAACGTTATATAAAAACGTATATTTAAATATTATAATATAAAAGTATTTTATAAAAATAATAACGTTTAAACTTGTTAAAAAGCAATAATTGCTTAAAAACGTAAGTAAATGTTTAATATATACTTATAAAATGCTTATAAAAAACTTATAAAAGCTTTAAAACAAAAGTTATTAAAAGTATACTAAAATATTTTAAAAAAACAAAGTTGCGAATTTATTAAGTTGTTAATTACTAAAAAGCAAAAAAATAAGTTTATAATAATTTAATAAAGCTTTAAAAAAACTATGTTAAATAAAAACAAAAATTTAACAATATTTTTATTTAAATTATTATTATATTATTATTAAAAAACACTAGTACGTTTTTAATTAAAAAGTATATTTATTAATAATAGTTTAAAATATATTAATAGTAAATATTATTTAAAAACTTTATAAATATTTATTATAGTTTTAAATATATAGCTATAAATAATATATAATTAGTTATTTTTGTTATATTAGTAGCTAAAATTAAAGCTAATTAACAATACATAAAAATAAAACGGATTAATATTTTAAGTTAAACTATAAAGCTTAAAAATCGGTTAAAACTGTTAAAAGTTAAAAAGCTAAAAAAAAAAGCTAAAAAAAAAAGCTAAAAAAAAGCAATAGTAAAATTAAACGTATAAAATAGTAATATATATTTAATAAAAGCTTAAAAACTATATATATTTATTTTTTTAATATAAATTTTAAAGCTAAATATATTATTATAATAAACATATAAAATAAAAAAATTAAAACTTAATATATATATATTATAAAATAATTATAAAACAAAATTTGTAAATAATATAATAAAAACTAAAATAAAGCTAATATAAATTTAATTTTAAATATTTAGCAAGTATATATTGCTTTTTTTAATAATATTATTAAGCTATTAGTTTAATTTACGTTAAATTAAACTAACTAATATAAAGCTAGCTAAAAAATTAGCTATTAATTATTTTAAATATTTAAAAAATAAATATTATATTTTTATTATAATATTTTTTAAACTGTTTTTTTAACTTATTAAAATATTAAAAGCATTAAGTTTAAATATTTAAACAATTTTTTAAGTGCTAAAAAAGCTATTAAACTATAAACGAATATTTTAAAAGTATATAGCTTAATTTTATAAGTTTTAAATATGTTTTAAAATTTTTAAATATTAATAAATAAATATTTTTTAAATAAACATAAGCAATTTATAATAAACTATTTATAAGTTTTTTGTTTTTTAATAGTAAACAAAATGTAAATTAAACGTTTATTATAACTAAATAAAATATTATTAATAAATATTTAATAAATATATATTAAAATATAGTTTATATAATAATATATTTTATTAGTTTTATATTATTTTCTTTTATTTTTTTATATTATGCATAGTTTTATTTAGTTTAAAATTTAACGCAATATTTTTTAAATTTTTAGTTTAAAGCTTATAACGTTATAAGTATAAAATAAAATATTTAGCAAATGTTATATATAATAAAGCTACGTTTATAACTACTATTATAACGTTATATAAAACTTAAACAAATATTTACTAAAAATATTGCTTAAGTTATAATTAGTTTAACTTTAACTTTATTTATATAAAAAAGTAGTTAACGTAATTGCTATAAAAGCGTACGTATTATATATATACGTTAAACATTAGCTATAAAGCTATAATTGTTAATAGCTTTTGCTTTTATACGTACGTACTTATATAAAAGTAAAAGTAAACCTATTGTTTATTATATTTATTTATTTTTTTAAGAAATAAAAAAGCAAGCTAGTTTTATTTATATAAACAAAAACTATATAAGTAAATAATAATTTATGCGTAATTTATGCGCAACTTTTTATTTTATTTATATAACAAATAAAACTATTAGCTATATATAAGTTATATTTATATATAAGTAATACTGCTAATTTAACACTTGTAAATTTTTTTTTATAATATAACAATATTATTTATACAATTTTTTTTACTGTTTATTATTTAATTTATATAAGTTTTTGTTTATATAATAAGCTAGTTTATAATAACTAGCTTTTTAAATATTAAATTAAAGTTTTTTTTTATATAAACATTTGCTAAATTGTTTTTTTTGTTTATTTATTATATTTCTAAAATTTTGCAATTTTTATATGCTTTTTAAAAAAATATAATGTTAATTATAAGTTGTTTTTTTTAAGTTATATTTAGTTTAACAAAATAGTTATACAACAATTTTAAATTAATATAAATAATTAAAAAAATTATAAATAATTTAATTATATAAATAATTTTTTATAAAATAGTATTAATTATAATTATATAATTAAATTTGTTAACTATTTTATATAGTTTACTTATAAATATATTATATATAACTTTTTTGCATTTAATTAAGTTTTAATATATAATATTGCTATAAATTATAAAGTTTTTTTTTATATAATTTTTAGTAGCTAATATAATAATAAATTTAAACTATAAGCTTAAGTTTTTATTGTTTGCAAAAAATCCGTTTATAAATATAAAAAGCTTTATATAATAAAAGTTTAATAATATAAAGCGTAAACTTTATTATAAGTTGTTTATTTGCTATTATAACTATATATTTAATACTGTTATATTTTTTTTTATTAGCTTTTTAATTTATGCTATAACTAATAAGTTATATAAAACTTTTAGTTAATATATTAAAACAATATAAACATTTTTAGCACGTTATATAATATATTGTTATAAAAAATTGTTTATATAAAAATTAATTATTTTTAAATATTACGCTTGTTTTTTTTGCATAAAAACAAAGTTTTATTTGTTAAGCTAAATTTTGCTTTTATTAAACTTAACAACAAATTAGTTATAACTTAAAATTATTTTTGCTTTTGTTTAAAAATATAAATGTTTTTTTTTTTATACAAAATTTTTTTTAAAATAATACTAAAAGTATTATTTGTTTAAAAACTTATAATTATAAATTTATTTAGTTTTTTTTTAATATATAAAAAATATAAGTTATATATAAAAACTTTTATTTTAAGTTTTATATAATAATATTTATAATAAGTTTTAAACTAATAAAGCTTAAATTTTACAAGTTTATATAATAGTTATATAATTTTAAATAAAGTTTTTTTAAAGTATTATTTTTTAAGTTTTTTTAGCAAATATATATATATTTTTTAAATAAGCTTATTATATAACTAAATATAAGCTTATAAAATATTTTATAGTTTTATTTATATTTTATAGTTTTAAATTAATAAAAGTTTTAATATAAAAATTAAACGCTAGTTTATTTATTAAATTGTTAATACTTATATAAAAATATATTTTTTGTTATTATTATTATAGTTTTAAATAATTAGCTTAAACTTTTTGTATAATTTAATTGTTTTATTTTTAACTTTTTATACAAGCTTAGTTTTAAAAATTTATAAGTAGCTATATTGTTTAAAAGTATATTGTATAAACTTAAATATATTTTAAATAGCTAAATTGTTAATTTTAGCTATGTTTAATTTTTAAAACAAAGTTTTTAATATATTAATTATATTGTTTTATTTTAGTTATATAGCTAATGTATAACTTTTTTTTTTTTTTACAAAAATAAACGTAATAAATAATACAACCGCTTTTTAAAGTTTGTTTTTTTGTTTTAGCTATAATTGTTTAATAGTTTATAATTAATTATATAAAATATTTTGCTTTTTATATAAAAAGTTCAAAAAAGTTTTTTGTTTATAGTATAGTTTAACTTACGTATAATAAAATTTTATAAGTTTGTTTATTATATTAATAATAACGTTTTAATTTTTAATTAAAAAAATTTTGTAAAATTTAGTTTAACTTTTGTTTTTTTTTTATACTATAATTTTATTTTATAAAAATAAAAACAATATTTTATATAATAAAAAAAGTTTATTTTTTATATATATAGCTTAATTAATGTTTATTTTTATATAAATATTTTATAGCATTTTTATAGCTTTTTATATAGTTTTTGCTTTTTTTATAATATTAAACAAAAAAAGTAAATTATTATTAATTTTAAAATATATGCTAAAAACTAGCAAAATTAAAATTAAGCTGTTTAGTTTAGCTATATTATTTAATGCTTTTATAGCTATTTAAAATATTATTTTATTATTTATATAATAGCTAATTCTTTTGTATAAAATATTAAACGTATAATAAAACAATATAACGCATTTTATAAGCGAATTAGCTATATAAGCGAACTAGCTACTTTAACATTTTAAACATTTTTTTATACAATTAATTAAAAACAATTAAAAATAACTTAACTATAATATATATAATTAATTTAAACTAATCGGACGATGATTTATTAGCTAATTTTACTTTGTTTAAACAAGTGCGCGCATTATAGCCGGGCTTGCTGCAAGTTTTACACTGTTGCGCGTATGTTTTTTGCTTTTTTATACAACGATTACTTTAACGATTTTTAGCTATTTTTTGTGTAATAGCTTTTTGTTTAGCTAATAGTTTTTTAGCTTTTTTTATAGTAAATAATTTTTTATTTTATATTTTAGTTTTTTTTATATAATAACGCTAGCTAAGCTTTTTGTTTATTTTTTAAAGTATATTAATTTTTTTTATTATTATTATATAACGGTAATAAAAAGCTTATATATTATACGTTAACTATTATATATTTTTAATAATAGCTGTTAGTAAGCTATTTTAATATTGTACAATTTAATTTTGGATATATTAGGATTAAAATTTAGCTTTATGCTAATTGTTCGAAATAATTAATTGTTAGTTGCTCGGTAAAAAAGAAAATAATTTTTTAATATATAAAGTAATCGGACAATAATTAAGCTATAAAATAATATATTTTAGGTTATATAAAACTAGTTTTGCTTTTTAGAACTTTTTACGTATATTTTGTTTAATTATTAACGTAATAAACGCGTTAAAAAACGCAGTTAAAAAATCTTTTTTGCTAACGTATAAAATATATGCTTATATTAAATGTTTAATTTTTTTGTTATACGTACGTTTTAAAAAGCTAAAATAATTAACATTAAGTAATTAAAGCTTATAAAACAAATATAGCAGCATATAAAAAGTAATAATATTGTTAGCTTTAGCATATAACTTAAAGTCGGTTAAATAGTAGCTTTTATAGCTGTTAAAAATAAAAAAGCAATATATACTTTTTGTATAATTTTTTATATGTTTATTAAAATGTTTAATTTAATTTAACTTACGTTTATTTATTGTTTACTTATTTTTTGTTGTTTTAACTTTTTAATTGTTAAATAATAAAATGTTTTTATACTAAAGTAATAAATAGTTTTGCTTTATTAAAATAATATATAGCAAAATAATATAATTATATAATAAAACAGCTTTAATAGCTGTAAACTATTTATAATTGTTTTGTTTTGCTAATTTTAGGTTTTTTGTATAATTAAAAGTAGTTATAACTAATTCGGCTATAATTTTGCTTATTACGAACTTAGTTTTATTAAAGTTGTAAATATTTTTTTTATTAATATTATTTGTAGTTATTATAACTTGTATAAAAGTAAACTAAACGTAATATATAATCGGATTTTTGTTAAAAACGCGTTCGTAATTAATTCGTTAGTTAAAACGCGTTATAAGCTTAAAAGTTTGTTATATAAAGTTTAATGTTTAGTTTTTTTTAACGGGTAGTTTACTACGTGTTATTAGCAGTTAATTAGCTATATTTTTAATATTATTATGCTAAAAAAAAAACAATTGCGCAATAAAGTCGGTTATATATTATATAATAAATTTTTTTTCGGACAAAAAAAACTTTTAACAATTAAAAGTTATTTTGCGTTATATTTTACAACTAAGTTGTTAATTATATAAAGTTGTACAAAAAACATTAAAAATTTTAGTTGCGCGTTAAACAGTTAATTTAAGGTTTTACTTAATTGTTTTAAGCATAAAAACAATGTTAAATTTTTTTTAAACGCTTATTATGTTAAGTAGTTAAAAACTAAAGGATTAAAAGTTAATCGTACGAAAAAATGTTTAAAATGTTAAAGTAGCTAGTTTGCTTATATAGCTAATTCGCTTATAAAATGCGTTATATTTTTATATAAAAATTTTTTATAATATTTTTAGTTAAAACTTTTGTTTTAAAAATATTAAAACGTATATTTAATATAATTTATTTATATAAAAAAAGTATAAAAGTTAAAACGTTATATATAAAAAAAACAAAGTTTAAAATATTTAAAATGTTTTATTATATAAAAAACAATATAAGTTATTTAATTAAAAAAATAGTAAAATTTATATTATTATTAGCGCTTATTATATAAGCTAGTTTTTTATTATATAAACGTTTTAACAATTATATAGTTTTATTATGTTTAATTATAATAATAAGCTTTTTTTTAAATAAATAAACAATATATAAAAACTAATATATTGTTTATTTTTAAAAGTTAACTTTATAAAAACGTATAATTTGTTGTTTTTTAATTTTTATTTATATATATTTATATAAATATTGCTTAAAATACGTAGTTATTTTTTTAAAATTAAATAGTTTTATAAAGTTAATAAAAATGTTTTAATATTTTTTGTTAGTTTTCTTTTTTAAAATTTTAACAAATATATTTATATTAATACTTATTTTTTCGTACGTAAAAATAAAATTTTTTATGTTTAATAATAATGCTATTATTATAATTGTTAAAAAATATAAATATAGTTTACTGTTTTTTTTAATTAATTATATAAAAATAAATTAAGTTAATATAGTTAATAATTAAACAAATATGTTTTAGTTTTATATTATATAAATTAAGTTAATATAGTTAACAGTTAAACAAATATGTTTTAGTTTTAAATTATATAAAAAATTAACATTAATACGTTTATTTTAGTTCGCGTTAAAATTTACTAAATTTTTTTTTTTTATATAAACTGTTTTAAAAAATAGTATAAAAACTATTTTTTTAACAATAAGCTTTCGTTTTTTTATTTTGCTAATTTATAATTGCTAATATAACTATTAATTAATATTAATAGTTTTTACTTTTATATATATATATTTATATAACAATAAAAGTAAACTTATTGTTTATTATATTTATTTATTTTTTTAAAAAGTAAAAAAGCAAGCTAGTTTTGCTTATATAAACAAAAACTATATAAATAAATAATAGTTTATACGTAGTTTATGCATAACTTTTTATTTTATTTATATAACAAATAAAACCACTAGTTATACGTAAGTTATATTTACGTATAAACAATATTACTAATTTAACAATAATATATATTTAGTATATATAATTAATATTATAAATAAAAGTAATTTTTTATATTTATTTTTTAAAATCTAGTATATTATTTTATAAAACTATTATAAACGTTTTATAAACTAACTTTTAATACTTTTTTATTTTTATACTTAAGTAATTATAACGTAATGTTTAAATAGCAAAAAATCGAAATAATTATATAATTATAAACTATTATATAATTAAACTATAGTTGTAAAAAAGCTAACTAAAAACTAACTTATAGCAATAAAAGCAAAACTTTTAAAAACAAATAAAATTATATAAAACAATTATATAATAAAAAACATTAAAAGTTTTATTTTTTAAACAAACAATTATATAACAATTAATTATTGCTCGAAAAAATGCTAATATAAATATTATAGTTAATAGCTTAAAATATACTATTAAATAAATAATTAATAAAACTATTTAATTTAAAAACTAGTTATATAATAATTTAAAATAATATAAAAACGTTTATTTATAATTATAAAAAGCTTAATTAAAAAATTATTATAACTAAAATAAAAAACTAAATTATTGCTATTAAAAAAAGCAACTAATAAAAGCTTAAATATAATAAAGTTATTTAAATTATATAAATATTAAACTAAATAGTATAAAATATTTAAACTAATTAACAATTTTATTATAAAACGTTTAAATATATAAATTTAAAGTTAAATATAACTTTAGCAAACTTTTAAAAGTTTATTAAACAAAAAAATGTAAATTTTAAACTGTTTAAACGTATTTTTTAAAAGTAGTTAATAAAACTACGCTAAAAAAAAAACGAATTTTTAAAAAAACTTTTTTTTTAAATAGCAAGTTTTAGTATAAAAATTAAAAAAAAAATGCTAATTTAAAAACAATTTAAAGCTAGCTTTTAATTATTAATATAAACTTTAAAACGGAGTTAAAAAAGCTTTTATTTAGCAAAAAGTTTTATTTAAAAACGTAATTATTATATTTTATAAAGCAAAAAAGTAATAAAATATATAGTAATAAAACAAGCTTATAAAACTAAACTAAAAAAAACTTTATATTAATAGTTTTATAAAACTTTATGTTATAATAAATAATATTTAAATAAATAAGCTAAAAAAAAAGCTATATAAATAATATAATTGTTAAATAAATGTTAATTATAGCAAGTTATAAAAATTATAAAATAAAAAGCTAATAATTTGCTACTATTATTAAAAACTAAAACATTTAACATAAAACTATTTTAATAAAAAACAAAAACAATAGTTAAATAAAAGCTGCTAAATATATAAAATATAATTGTTTATATTTAAAAAGCTAAAACATATATAAAACGTATAAGCAATATAATTAAACGCTAAAAAAAAGCTAAAAAGCAAACTAAAATAAAAGCATATATTTAATTTACTTTAGCTAAAAAATTTAAAGCGTTTAATATAAGCAAGCTTTTTAAAGTTTATAGTATATTATAATTAAATAGCAATAAAAAGCTAAAAAATATAATAATAAATATAAATATTAAAATATAAGTTAATATAATATATAAAAATTTAACGTAAAAAAAGCTTTAATTAATTAACGTATTAATTTTATTTTTGCTTAAAGCTAATAAAAAAACATTAAAATATTAAAATGTTTATAAAACTATTTTAAAAATAACAAATATAAAAAGTATTACTAAAACTTTTATATAAATGTTTTTTATAATTAAACATAACTAATTAGCGCTTAAGTTTTTATTTTTAAAATTAAAAATAAAATAATTAAAAATAACTTTAAATATTATATTAAATTAATAATATTTTAAAAAGTTTAAAAAAGTTAATTTAAAAAAGTTTGCTAATATAATAGTTAATAATAAATATGCTTTTATAATAAACTTAATATAAGTTAAATTAAAAAAAAAGCTACTTTTTAAAAAAATTAATAATAACTTAGTTATAAAAAATGCTATATAAATAAATTTTTTATAATATTTTTATAATTTTGCTTATATATATTTTAAACAAACAACAAAAAAATTATTTATATTATAAAAAATAAAACATGCTATTAATTTAATAAAAAAAGCTAAAGTATTTTTTAGTTTAATTTATTTTACTATAAAAATTTAGCATAAAATGCTCGAAAAATATTTAGTAAAAAACTAAAAAAGCAAAAAAATATATTATTTAAAAATAAATATAAAAGTATTTATATTGTTCGTACTTAAAAAAAATAAAATAATATATTTATATATAAACTATAAAAAACTAAATAAAGTTATAATAAAAAACTAATATTTGTTATTATTAATTTTGAAAATTATAAACTAACTAAAAGCTATAAAAATATTTTTTAAGCTAAACTTTAAAAATATATACTATTATATTTAAATTAAACTAAATAATAAATAAAAAACTATTTTTTAAACATATTATAGTTATTTTAAATATATAATTATATTATTTAAGCTAATAAACATATTAGCAACGTTTTAATTATATATATATAAAATATTAGCAAAACTAATAAACTATATTTATATAGTTTATTTAAACAATATAATAATTTTTTTAAATATTATAAAACAATATAAAAAATATTTCCGAATAATTTATAAACAACTAAAATAGTATTATTTATTTATTAAACTTTTAAAGTATAAGTTTTTTAAAACTAAGTTTAAGTTTTTAAGTTTTATTATTAATACTAAAAGTATTAAAATAAATAGTTATTAAATAAACATAATTTATAAATAAAAAGTACTATAATTAATATATAATATATAAATGTTTTTAAGTTTTATAAACTTTTATTAAAAATTTATTGTAAAATATTTATATATTGTTATATTAATAATAGCTTTATTAAAAAATAAAATAGTTACAAATTAGTTATTATTTAAATAAACTAAAAAAGCTAACTTAGCTTTTAAAAAAATTAAAAAAGTATTTATATTAACAACTATTTTTAAACATTAAAATAATAAGCATAAAATATATATAAAAACTAATGTTTTTATAAAAATAATGTTTAATATTTTGTTTTAGCTATATAAATTAATATAACAACTAATTATATATTAGTTGCATAAACTTATAAACATTAAAAATAAGTAAGCTATAAAACAATAAAAATTATTAGTTATAATAAAAAGCTATAAATATTAAAAACAATATTTAAAAAAAATAACTTATATTTTTATTATATATATAAACTATATAGTTTTTTAAAGTATAAATAATTTTTTAGCGTAAAACTTTCGTAAAAAACTAGCATAATAAATTTATAAGTTAGCTTAGTTTAACTTTAAAATATAACATTGTTTAAAAGCTACTAACTTTATAAATAAATTGTTTAAATATTTTAATTATATAGCAAGCAAAATTTAATATAAAAACGTAATTTTTATATTATAAAAAAAACTATAACTAGCAAACAAGCTATTAATATAAATTTAACAAATAATAGCTATAGTTTTATAATTAAAAAAAATAAATAAGCTGCTAACTAAATAGTTAAAACTAACAAAAAAACGTTAAACAAATAATACTTAAAAAGTTTTTTAATAATTATAGCTTAAATAGCAAACTTAAAAGCTTATAAAAAACCGAACTTTTGTTATATAGCTATAAATAACTTTTAAAACAACCGGAATAAAAAATATAACTATAAATATTTTATTTATAAAATATATATAGCAATAATAGCGTATATATTAGCAATAATTAAATTAAATTAAACATATATTAATTAAACTATAAACATATTATTAAAAAAAAACGCTAAAGCTATTGTTTATAATTAATACGTTTTATGTTTTATAGCTAAAAAATTAGCTAAAAATAAAACAATATTTTAATTAAAAGCTTTTTAAAAATTTTACAAAATAGTTAAAAAACTATAAGCTAAAAACTTAAACTTTATAATACTTTTAAAAATTGTTTGCTAATAAACTAATATATAAAAAAGTTATTATGTTAACTATAAAAAGATTTTATTGTTTAAAAATTAGCTAATTATTTTAAGCTAAAAAGTTTTATTAAAATAACTTATATATTAATATTATAATAACTTTAAAATTAAACATATAAAAAAAAATAAAACCGCTAAATTATTTAAAAAAAAGTTTTATTAAAAAAAACTTAAATAAAACGTTTATAATTATATTATAAAATATAAAACATATAATAATATATAAAAGCTAAAATATAAACTATATAAAAAACTATAAATATTGCTTTTATTAAACTAACTATTTTAAAAAATTAGCTTAAATTTTATAACAAAATTATTTATTTATAATAAAACAAATAAAATTAAATATAATATAATTTTAATAATTATTAACTAATTTATAAAAACTTTATTGTTTATATTTATTATAAAAACATTTAATATAATAAAACTAGCTTAAATATTATATAAACAAATAAAATGTTAATTTAAGTTTTTAAAAAAAATCGTTAATAATAAAAATAAGTTAATTATTAGCAAATTTTAAAAACAATTTTATAATAAAAAAAAAATTAAACAGCAGTTATTAACTATATAATACTTATAAACTAATAGTTAAACTAAAAAAGTTTATTAAACATTAAAAAACTATTTGCAAACGTACGTTATATAAAAACTAAACGTATAAGCTAAAGTTTTACTAAAAGCAAAATTTATATATAATAATAATATATATGTTATTATTAAATGCTTACTTTTTAAAGCTTTATATAGCTATTATTTAAAAATTATAAACTTTATACTAAAAAAAATATAATTTAAAATATAAAAAGTTAAAAAAAAACTTTAAAAAATTGTAGTAGTTAAACAAACGTTTAACAAACATTAAAAAAAAGCTATAAAAACTATAAAAAAAAACTATAATAAAAAACGCATTTTTAAAAAATATATAATAAAAAATATAGTTAAACTATTAATAAGCTATTTTTAATTTAAATATAAAAAAAAGTTAGCTTTAATATATATAAAAGTTAAAATTATAAAAAAAATTAACTTATAAACTTATTAAATAAAACTATTAAAGTAATACTTTAAAATTTACAATATATTTTTTATATTATTATTAAAACTATAAACTAAATGTTAAACAAGCATAAAATAAACAAAACTTTTAAAGTTAAAAAATAAACAAAAAAAATAAATAATTAAAAATATAATATATTACTAAAAAAATAAAAACAAACTAAAGTTTTTAGTTAAATAAAAAAAATAGTTTATAAAATATAATATTTAAAAGCTAAAAAAACATTTAGCAAATATAAAAAGTTTTTTAATAAAATATAAAAAAAAAACAAAAAATTTTTATATTATATAAAATAATTAAAGTTAACTATTAATAAAACAATTAGTTTAATTATTTAATTAAAAAACAAAAAATAATTTAAAAAAATAAACTATTATTATAGTAATTAATGAATTAATTAACTAATTAACTAATTAATTAAAAAAAAAAAAAAAAAAAGTTTGTTAACAAGCAGCAATTAAGCATAAAACAGCAGCTAAACAAAAAACAAGCAATTAATTAATTAACAAAAAAAAAAAAAAAAAAAAAAAAAAAATTTTTAAGTTAAATATTAATAACTGCTATATTACGTTTTGCTAAATATATAGCTATTTATTTTATTATTAACGTTTAAACAGTTAAACTAATATAAATATAATAAAAAATGTAGTAAATAATACAAAAAAAAAATTTAACTAAAGCGTTCGCTAAAATATTTATAAACAGCTTGCTTTTTTTTTTAAAAAAAAAAAAGCTAATGTTTAAAAATTTATTAATATTAATATAGCAAAATTTTATAGTTTAATTAACGTTATTAAAACAAATAAAAATAAAGTTGTTATAAAAAACAATAAAACAATAGTTAAAACATATATAAACAGCTAAATTTTAAACATATTTTAGTTAAATAAAAATAAAAGCATAATAAGCTTTATTAAAGCTTATAAGCTTATTTTTAAAAGCGCGCTAAATAACTATTAATTTTATTAAACGTTATATAAAAAGTAAAAAAACAAACGTTAAAAACTTATAATGTTTATTTTTAATTAAAAAGTAAAAAAGCAATAAAAAATAACAAATTTAACTTAAATAATTATTAAACGTTTAAAGTTAAAAGCTATAAAAATAACGCGTTTTTTTTTAAATATAATTTTATAAAAAGTTAAACTTGTTTTAATAATAATATATATATAATAATTAAAGCTTATAATATAAAAACAAAAAAAAGTAGCAAAATTAACAATATATTTTTAAAAATAACAAATAGTTTTATTGTTAAACGTAGCACTAAAAGCAATAAAAATTTAAGTTATACTTATTAAATTATTAAAAATTTATAAAAAAATTAGCATTTATTTTTAACAATTAGTTATAAAAAACTAGTAAAACTAACAATAAAACAAACAATATAGTTATAAAAATAAAAAATATATTTAGTTTTTTATATAAAACTTTTTAAATATAAACAACAAAAATAAAAATTAAAATATATTTTAATAATATAAAAACTATAAAATATGCTTGCTTTAATAATGTAATTTTTAGCGCTTTTTTTTTTTTTTTTTTTTTATTAGCTAATATATTATAATTAAAGTATAACTAGCTTTTTTTAACGTTAAAAACGTACTTTTTTATAAAAAGCTTACGCATAAACATAATAAAATTAGCAGCTAAAAAAAAATTAGTTAAAATATAATAAATAAATAAAAAAAAATAAAAAAAACAGTTATAAAAATCTTTAGTTAAAAATTAACAAATTATAAACTATACAAAAAAAAAAAGAAAAAAAACAGCAAAAAATAAAAAAACTATAAATACTTTTATATTGTTTGTTTATTATATATAAAATTAATTAAACAATTATATATAAAACAATTAGCAATAAATATATAAATATTTAATAATAATATAAACAAAAAAAAGCAATAGCGTAAAAGTTACGTTATAAAAGTACTAAAATATTTATTAACAATAAAGTTAACAATAAAAAATTAGTGTTAAAAACTAATAATTAAAAAAAGAAAAAATAGTATAAAAAAGCAGCTAATATAATTATTATAAAAGCGTATATACTACGTATATACGTTAAACATTAGCTATAAAGCTATAATATATATTTAGCATGCATAATTAATACTATAAATAAAAGTAATTTTTTATATTTACTTTTTAAAATTTAATGTATTACTTTGTAAAGCTATTATAAACGTTTTATAAGTTAACCTTTAACAATTTAAATATTTAAAATTAGTGTTAAAGTTAAAAAATCAAAATTTTTAGCTTATTATTAACGTTATTAAAAAAAATACTTAAAAAAAATTTATTGTTATTATTTTTATTGCTATTAAAACTGTTAAAAATAATTTTTAAAAAGTTAACTAATTTTTTAATAATATTAATGCTAAATTTAAAATTAATAGCAATAAAATAAAAAGCTAATAAAGTAATTACTAAAAAGTTATTTAAATTTTTAAAATTATTAATGTTAATGTTAAATTAGCAGTATTGCTTATACGCAAGTATAATTTACGTATAACTAATAGTTTTATTTGTTATACAAATAAAATAAAAAGTTGCGTATAAACTGCACATAAACTGTTATTTATTTATATAGTTTTTTTTTATATAAGCAAAACTAGCTTGCTTTTTTATTTTTAAAAAATATAAATAAATATAAACAATAATAAGTTTATTTTTATATTAATATAAATATATATATATAAAAGCAAAAAGTATTAATATTAATTAATAGTTATATTAATAATTATAAATTAGCAAAATAAAAAAACAAAAGCTTATTGTTAAAAAAACAGTTTTTATGCTATTTTTTAAAACGGTTTATACAAAAAAAAAAAATTTAGTAAATTTTAACGCAAACTAAAACAAATATATTAACGTTAATTTTTTATATAATTTAAAACTAAAATATATTTGTTTAACTATTAATTATATTAACTTAATTTATATAATATAAAACTAAAATA
>MU382681.1:0-243504 GCA_022495115.1 Xylaria castorea
TATATTAAAATATATGTTTAATATTATATATATTTTATTTTATTTTTATATAAGTTTAATATAATTAATATAGTACTATTTAGCTTAACTTTTTAATATAGTTAACAATAAGTTAAAATAAAAATATAAGCTTTATTATATAATATATTATATAATTTTTTATTATAGTTTTAATTTAATTATTATATTTTATTAAAAGCATTAAATAAGTTTAAATTAAAGTTGTTGTTTTATATAATACGTATAAAAAGCAGCTAATAAATAAAATTTTTATATAATAATAAAGTAAAAATTTAATATGTTTTTATATAAAAATTTTTAATAGTATTTTTAGTTAAAACTTTTGTTTTAAAAGTATTAAAGCGTACATTTAATATAGTTTATTTGTATAAAAAAATTATAAAAGTTAAAACGTTATATATAAAAAAAACAAAGTTTAAAATATTTAAAATGTTTTATTATATAAAAAGCAATATAAGTTGTTTAATTAAAAAAATAGCAAAGTTTATGCTATTATTAAAGCTTATTATATAAGTTAATCTTTTATTGTATAAACATTTTAACAGTTATATAGTTTTATTATATTTAATTATAATAATAAGCTTTTTTTTAAAAGAATTAATACAAACGTATAAAGAATTAATATAAACGTATAACTTTATAAACGTATAACTTTTTGCTGTTTTTTATTAGCCTAAAAATTAATTGTTAATATATACCGTTTTTTTTTTTAACTTTTTATATATTTAATGTTTACTTAGTTTTATTTTACTTTAGTTATTTTTAACGCTATTTAATTTAATATACTAACTTTATATATTTTATTTTATATGTTTTATTTAAACTGTTAATAATACTATTAATTATTTTAATAATTAATATATTTTACTATTTTAACTTTATAATATTTAGCATTTTTAAACAATGTTTTTTAAACTTTCCTAATTTTAACAATTTTATAAATATGCTTTTATATTAAACAACTTATTATATTGCTAAAAAAAACAACGTACTTTTTATTTTTTGCTTTTTTGCTTACTTTTTTTATTTAATAAACTACTTTTTGCTTTTATAGCAGCTATAACTAATTAATTTTATTTATTTAGTAATAGTTATAATAATATTACTGTAAATTATAGCTTTAATAACAATAACGCTTTTAATAATATATTTGTTTTATATTTTTATTTTTTTAGCACTATTTTATATTTTTATAAACGTAAAAAACTTAATAAGCTAGCATAAAAGCTACGTATTAACTATAATGTTTTTTTTGCTAATAAATTTTTAACGCTTTTATAATTTTAACGCGTTTGCGTACTTATATTTAGCCCGAAAGCCCGTTTTAATTTTTACTTTAAAAAATTTTAGTTAATTTAACTTTTTTATAGCTTAATCTCGCTTACTGCTACTAAAAAAAAATTTAAATTGTTTTTACAGTTAATTTGTTAAGTTATAAAAAAAAGCAAGCAGCTTTTTATAAACTTAATACGTATATATAAACGCGTACGCAAGTAGCAAAAACAATAAAAGTAGTTATTATTAAATTTAAATAGCTATAACTTTTTTTTTTTAGCGTATTTACTTTTATAAAGTTTACTATTAAAGTTATTTATTTTATTGTTAATAAAAAACGCTTTTTTATTATTAACTTTATTTTTAATGCTTTTATTTTAATAAGCATTAGTTTTACTAGCTAAAGCAAACATTTTGTTAACTAATTACTGTTTTTTTTTTTTTGTTTTAAAAACTATTTTTAACTTACTTGTTTTAAGCAACCTATTTTTTATAGCTAACGCACTTTTTAATTATATTAATACGTTTAACAAAAATAATAGTTTTAATACTATTAAATATTATTTATATTTATATAAAAAACAACAAATTTAATTTATAATTAAATATAATAAATATAAAAAAACAACAATTAATAAAAGCAACAAAATTTAGCAACAAAAGTTTTAAAAAACTAGCTATAAATAGTTATTAATTATTAAAGCTAAAAACAAAAGTTAATAATTATTATAACTATATAAAAACTTAAAGCATTATTAGCATAATTATAGCTAAAGCTTAAATTTGTTTGTTTATTTATTTTATTAAAAGCTTATTAAACTAGTAAAAAACATTATTGTAATAACTAGTTGCTATATTAGTATTTAAGCTTAAAACGTTCGAAATATAGTTAAAAAATAGCACAAAAAGTTTATTTTTATTTAACAAAATATTTATAATATTTAAAACATTATTAAACAAGCTAAGCTAAATAGCTATAATTTAACTATAGCTTTTATTAAGCTTTTTAATAAAAAAAAAGTTTTTTACTTAGTTAAATAAGCTAACAATAAGCTATATTGTTTAATTAAATTAGTTTAAACTTTTTTTTACTACTTATAAATATAAAAGCAATTTTTAAATATTATTAGCTTTAATAATATATATAATATTAACCGCTTTAAGCTTTTGTTGTTTTAAACAACAAGTTTAACTTGTTTAAAAACAGTTTTTAATACTACTTTTAAGTTAATTAACAACAAAAAACAAAAAAGCTTTTAGTTTTTAGCTAAAAATATTCGTTAGTTTATAACAACTTATATTATATAAAAGCTTTATATTATTATAACTAATTATAACAAAACAATAAAAGCTATATTAAATAACTAGTTTTTTTTTATACAATAGCAGCTTTATATATACTATATTAACTTAAACGTTTTGCTTAATATTAAACAAAAATAAGTTTTTAGTTGCGTTAATAGTAGTAGCTTTAATGCTAACAAAAATAAAAATACTACTTTTGCTAGTTAACTATTTATAAAGTTAAGCTTTTTTAACAAGTAGCTAGTAAATGCTGTTTTTATTAACAATAAAAAAATCCTTTATATTTACTAAAGCGTTTTAATAATATAAAAAAAAATAATATTTATAAAAATAAAAGCTACGTTTAAAAAAGCATAAATTAAACTTTGTTAAAAGTTTAACAAGTAATACTTTATACTATAATATATATATAAAACTTATATATTTATAAAGCTGCAGTAAGCTTATTGCTATATTTGCAAATATTATAACTTTAATATTTAAGTTATATTTAATACAAAAACAAACAATAATAATATTAAAACTATTTTTTAAATAGTATAAGTTATTTATATAGTTTTATTAAAATAATATAAAAAATAATAGCTAACTAAAAGTATAACTTTAAACAAGCTTATACTTAAAATAAAATTTTTATTTAACGTAAATATTTATTATTTTTTTTAAACTATTTAAATAAGCTTTAAACAGTTATAGCTTTAAAAAAAGTAAACTTAATTAATTTATAATATTATATTATTTATAAATTAATATTAACTATAAAAAACCTTTTTTTAGCAAACATTAAGCATTATATTAACAACTGTTCAGTTATTTTTAAGCTTAAAATTTTATGCTATTATAATATTTACGTTAAACTAGCTAACAAAAGCTTTTTTAATAAGCATAATATTAACTTTTATTAGCAGTTATAAAAATTGTTATTAAAAAACTTATATTAATTAATTTATAATTTTAAAATTGCTATTATGCTTTATAGTTAACTAAAAAACTTTATAAAGCTTGTTTTTAATAAGCTTACAATTTTACTAAATAAGCTATTAGCTAGTTAACTAATTATAAACCAAAAACAAAGTTGCTTGTTAAATAGCTAAAACAAGTTAACATTAGTTAAGCTTAAGCAAAATAAAGTTTATAATAGTAGCGCTAAAAAAAGCAAAAGTAGTTCATTTATTTAGCGCTAAACATGCAGTTAATCATTAGTGTTTAAAGCTAAAAAAACAACAAATAGCAAAGCTAGCGAACGTTAGTTACAGCTTAATATTCGGAAATAAAAAAACTAATAAAAGTTAAAATAGCTAAACTAAATAAATAGCTATTTAAATTAAATTATATTTATAGCATTATTAAAGTTTTTTAAAATAAAACGCTACAAAAAGTAAAAGCTTTATTAAAAGTGCAATAATAATATTTTTATAAAATAATATGTTTAAATAATATGTTCCTAAATTAATTAGCTTTAGTTATAAAGCAAGTAAGTTTAATATAACTAAATATATTATAAAGCATATTTTAAATTAAACTAATTAAAAAGTTATACGTTTATAAAGTTATATGTTTATATTAATTTTTTATACGTTTATATTAATTCCTTTTTTTAAATAAACAAACAATATATAAAAACTAATATATTGTTTATTTTTAAAAGTTAACTTTATAAAACTATATAATTTGTTATTTTTTAATTTTTATTTATATATATTTATATAAACATTGCTTAATATATATAGTTATTTTTTTAAAATTAAATAGTTTTATAAAGTTAATAAAAATGTTTTAATATTTTTTGTTAGTTTTTTTTTAAAAATTTTAGCAAATATGTTTATACTAATGCTTATTTTTTTATATATAAAAGTAAAATTTTTTGCGTTTAATAATAATATTATTGCTATAGTTATTAAAAAGTATAAATATAGCTTACCGTTTTTTTTAATTAATTATATAAAAATAAATTAAGTTAATATAATTAACAATTAAACGAATATATTTTAGTTTTATATTATATAAATTAAGTTAATATAGTTAATAGTTAAATAAATATGTTTTAGTTTTAAATTATATAAAAAATTAACGTTAATACGTTTGTTTTAGTTTGCATTAAAATTTATTAAATTTTTTTTTTGTACGAACTGTTTTAAAAAATAGCATAAAAACTGTTTTTTTAATAATAAGCTTTTGTTTTTTTATTTTGCTAATTTATAATTGCTAATATAACTATTAATTAATGTTAATAGTTTTTGCTTTTATATATATATATTTATATAAAAATAAAAGTAAACTTATTGTTATTATATTTATTTATATTTTTTAAAAGTAAAAAAGCAAGCTAGTTTTACTTATATAAAAAAAAACTATATAAGTAAATAATAGTTTATGCGCAGTTTATACGCAACTTTTTATTTTATTTATATAATAAATAAAACTATTAGTTATACGTAAGTTATACTTGTATATAAGCAATATTGTTAATTTAACATATAACAAATTTTTTTTTAACTTTATTAGCAAACTTTAAAAACATTTTTAACTAATTAAAACATTATTATTATTATTAAATTAATTTATAAAGCTATTATTAGCGCGGCTAGTTTATTTGTTTATATTATAAGCAAAAATTGTGCTTAATAACGTTTTAATTTTAGTTTTTACTAAAGTTAAAACGTTTAAGTTAAATAAAACGCTTGCATTTTATTATATATAGTTTTTAATAAAAACTTTTTTTTATATACTAAGTTTTTTTGCTTAATTAATTAAAAGAAAAAAAATTAAAAAAGAATTAAAAAAAAAAAGATTTTTTTTGCAAATTTTTAAAACTTTTTTAGCTTTTACTACTTTAGTTTATAAATAACATAAACTTTTTTTGCTTATTAGTTTATACTTTAATTAATGTTTTATTATTGTTTTACTTTTTATAACAATAGCGTTAAAGCATTTTTTTAATATTTTTAATACTTTTAACAAAGTTATATATAGCTAGTTTTCTTGTTTTAATAAGTTAACGTATAATTGTTTTAAACTTAGCTAAATTATTAGTAGTTTTTGCTAAGTTTTAGCAGCTTTTTAAAGCTATTAAAAAAAAAGCTGCTTTTAGCTTTTTTTGCTTATTAATTAACAGTTTATAGTTTAAAATAATATAAGCTGCTGTTTTTTTGTTAGCTATATATTTATATAGCAAGGTTAAATATTTAAATACTTGCTTTTAATAAAAAAAAGCTTTTAAGCCGATTTTTTCCGTTCGTATTTAAAAAACAACTGCTATTTTATGTTTAAAAAAGCTTTTATATTTTTTAACTACATTATTTCCAAAAAGTAGTTCTTTTGCTATAAAATTAAAACATTATAATAAACATTAAAAATTTAAAGTTTTATAAACTATTATAAAAAAACATATAATTAACTTAATATATAAACTTTTATTATAAAAAGCTTTTAAAAACAATTTATTTTTAAACAAGTTTTTTAAAGCATATAATAAACTATTAGTTTATATACTAGCAGCTTTTTGTTATAATAGCTTTTATTTTAAATATTATTTAAAACAGTTTAAAAAAGCAAAAGTTATAATTATTTTAAAACTAAGCAAAATATTACTAGTTTATATAACAGTTAAAAGCTAAAAGCTTATTTTTTTTATTAACATAATAAAAAGTTTTTTTAAAAAAAAATTATATAATAAACTTATTAAAACTGTTAAGCTTAAAAGCTTTTTTTAAAAAAAAACAAATAAAAAACTATAAATATTAATTTATTAATATAGCAATAAAAATAGTTATTAATAATATATAAAAAGTTATTAAGCAAAAAAACATAGTTTTATTTTTAATATTTAATATTGTTAACGCTTTTAATATAGTTAACTATATAAAGCTAATTTACGTTTTAAAAACTAAAAGCTTTTTTTTATAAATAATAATATAAATATAAAACTTTTTAATAAAACAAACAATATAGTTTAAATTTAATAAAAAACTTGTTAACTATTATAATTAATGTTTTTTATAAAAGTAAAGCTTTAATTTAAAGTTTTATTTATATATTAATTATAAGATAAAAAGCTAAAAAAAAAAGCTTTTAGCAGTTAATTTACATACAAAAAATTTATATATGTGCATAATAAGCTAGTTATATAATTAGTAAGTTTTATTTAAGTTAGCTACTTATAAGTTAGCTATATAAGTTAGCTATAGGTTAGCTACTTATAACTTTAACTTAATATAATTAAATTTAAAAATGCTATAAAGTTTTTTTTATTATTATTATTATTTTTGCTATATATATTAACTTTATATAAAAAAATTTTAGTTTATAAAAATATTGCAATAGTTAAATTTGTAAATAATATTAATATAATAACTATAAGTTTAAAAACTAAAAATAATTGTAAAGCTTTAACTAAAGCATAAAATATATATAAGTTTTAAATATTACGTTATAAAATAAAGTTTAAAACAAAAAAAAGCAAGCTAATATATTTTTTGTTAGCTTATTAAATAATTATTATATTAATTACTTTATTAAAATTTGTTATTAAGCTTAAAAAAAGTATAAAATTGTTAAAGGTTTATTTTAAAAACAACTTTAAATAGCGCTTATATTTAAAAATTTTTTATAAAAAACTTTTTATTTAATAATATATAATAATAAAACTAAAAAACTTAGTATAAAAAACTAGTATAATAAAAATAAAACAGCTATATATTGCTATAATATATAATATATTAGCTTATAAAACTATAATATAATATAAGCTTTTTAAAAAAAAGCGCTTATAAAATATTGCTTAAAAATTTAAAGTTATATAACAAACATGCTTTTATAAAATTATAAATATATATAAAGCAATAATAGTTTAATATATTAAAACTAAGTTAACAATATTATTTTTAAATTTATATTTTTATAGTAAAATAGCTGCTTTTAAAAGCAAACTTTTTATATTTTTTTATATAAAAGCTATATAGTTAACTTATAGTTAACTTATATTTATAGTTTATAAAGCATAAATAAAACAATAAAAAAACTAAAACTAAAAAAAACTTAAAAAACGCTTTAAAACTTTTTAAATAGCTTAAAATAAATAAAACAAATAAACTAATAGTTAAGCGCTAAAAAAAAACGCTTTTAAAAAAATAGCAAAAACAGTAGTTATTAATGCGCTTAAATAAAAATAGCTACTTTATAATAAAAGAACTACTTTTTAAAAATAATACGGTTAAAAAATATAAAAACTTTTTTAAATATAAAACAATAGTTGTTTTTTAAATATAAACAAAAAAAATTAGCTTAAAAGCTTTTTTTTACTAAAAGCAAATATTCGGATATTTTATTTTGCTATATAAATATATAGCTAACAAAAAAACAGCAGTTTATATTATTTTAAACTATAAACTATTAATTAATAAACAAAAAAAACTAAAAGCAGCTTTTTTTTTAAATAGCTTTAAAAAGCTGCTAAAATTTAGCAAAAGTTATTAATAACTTAGCTAAATTTAAAACAATTATATGTTAACTTATTAAAACAAAAAAACTAGCTATATATAACTTTGCTAAAAATATTAAAAGCATTAAAAAAATGTTTTAATATTACTATTATAAAAAATAAAACAATAATAAAACATTAATTAAAATATAAACTAATAAACAAAAAAAGTTTATACTGTTTATAAACTAAAGTAATAAAAGCTAAAAAAGTTTTAAAAATCCGCAAAAAAAATTCTTTTTTTTCTCGATTTTTTTTTTTTTTTTTTTTTTTAATTAATTAAACAAAAAAACTTAATATATAAAAAAAAGTTTTTATTAAAAATTATATATAATAAAACGTAAACGTTTTATTTAATTTAAACGTTTTAATTTTAGTAAAAACTAAAACTAAAACGTTATTAAGCATAATTTTTGCTTATAATATAAACAAGTAAAATAGCTGCGTTAATAATAGCTTTATAAATTAATTTAATAATAATAACAAATTTAAACTAATAAATATAACTAATAGCAGTTAATTTGTTTAAAAATAGTTAATTTAACTAAAAGCAGTTAATTTAATTAAATTTAGCTAATTAAATTAATAAAATTTATAAACAAATAAAGTAATATAAATTAATAATAATATAAGTAAATATATAGTTTATATATAAAATAGCTAATTATAGCTATTTATAGCTATATTTTTAAAACATTAAGTAAGCTTTATAGAGCGCTATAAAGCCTTATAAAATGTTTTATTATACCGCGCATAATTTAAACCGTATTTTTAAGTTAATTCTTAGGAAAACTAAAGCTTTGCTACAATATGCTTAAATGCCTATATAAATCGAGCTCAATTTAGAGCAAACCGAAGCTTTGTAGGGCTTTTCACTAGAAACGGCTAGTTTGATGTGTGAGTAGCAAAAGCTGATGTGCGAGAAGCCGACCCGCGAGAAGCCGACCCGATATTCGACCAGGGCAGAAATCAGGGGTTCAAGAATTAAACTTCAGTTCGTCTACATGTGATTCTTACATACGTGGGCAAATTCGTATAGACACTCGGGGTTTATTCTGCGATTTTATTGCACATTGAATCGAGCTTTATCAATTTAAGGTTTAAAAGTGTATCGTAACGTAAATCAATCAACTTCATTCCTACTTCACATATCGAATTACAACCAACATGCTATTTACCTCTTCTCTAAGAGACCATTCACAGTAGACCACATAAACGCTGTGATTTTTCAGCTCATGTCACAAGTACAAGTTGCGTAGGTTGACTTACCTCGAGGTGCTCAGCGCTTCCACCTTGGGAGTCCAGCAAGAGACCAGCCAAGTCCTCTTTCTTCTTCTGCAGTTCCATCACACGCTACGAAACTCATTAGCGTCGCTCAAGAATACGAGTATGAGTCTAGAGGGCCTGACTTCTTCGAATGTGTCCCGGATATAGTATCGGACTGTTGTCACTTCTTTCTTTTGTCCCAGTCTGTGCACTCGAGCGAGTGCCTGCTCCTCCAATGTCGGGTTCCTGAAGATGACGTTAGTTTACCCATCTGATTTCATTCACTCCCTTTGACTCGCCAATTTGGCTCCATAAGATACGCTCTTGATGCTTCAGTCAGGTTTAGACTAGAGAGTCACATTAGCTTGATCGCTACGAATCATGTGTAGAGCCACGCTGCACACTCACCCGACAGCACCACATGTGAGTGTCAACAATAACACTTTGATAGCCGGGTCCTTCCGAAACCTGTCAATGATTTCCTTTCTTTCCTTCTGCGGCACCTTGCCGTCGAAGCGGAGATGGCCGATTCCCGCTTGCTTGAGGCCCTGCTCGACGATATCAAGCGTCATCCGCCAGGTCGAAAAGACGACACTGTCCAGCCCCCTAGTTAGCTAACTCGCGGTGGTAGGCTATTAGTTTTAAAATTCACCTCTTGACATCTGCTGGCTGGAAGCTCAATTCCGTGACCAGGGCCGTGACTTTAGAGGGCAGCCCAGTAAATGAGAACATGCTCGTAGGGCGACTATCAACTCCAATGGAATCTTCTTCGAGCGCGGATCGATTTAGTGACACTGTCGCCATTGAGTGAGATGGATGATGTCCGCAAGAAATATTTCCCGAGCCTTGTTGCGGCAACCGCGTGCAGTCCGAACAGAAAAACCGACGGCACTGTGAAAATAACGCCTTCGACGTGGCGCCAGGATCGTCGAGTAGAGTGTCGGTCATGTTCGTAGGTGAGCCGCACAGTTCGCATGCAAGTGTAGTTGTTTCGTATTGTAAGTGAAAGGTCGACTGTGCTATCCTTTCCCAGTCTGTCGCTTGGGTGGGTTCGCAGTCGTAAGTTACATTGTGCTCATGCCGAGAGGAATAATGAAGCCCCAGATTGCAAATAAGCCGCATCTGGTTGATTTGCTGAATCACATTTACAAGTCGAGGAGCAGCCCGGTTGGGTTCCCTATACGCTACTTCCCTCATACTTGCAATAGTCTGGGCCTTGATATCCTCATACAGCGCCCTCTCATCAGGCGCAAAGTCGACAACACGTCGGTAATCAGTGCGAGTGGGAAGATTGATTGTCGCTTTTGGACGTCGAAGGACAAGACACCGGGACAAAAGTTTCAAGCGACGGACAGCTTCTTCTGCTTCGCTTGACTTCCATAGGTGCGTTATATCGCTATCAAATCGTCTAATATCGTCATAAGGGTAGACTCGAAGAAACTTCAACAGGGCGGCTAGGTCAGACAGTCTATTTTGGATCGGAGTACCCGTGACTGCCCAGCGCATGTCGGCGGGGAGGTCACAGATAGCTTTCGCCATTCGGGAACCAGTGTTACGAATGAAGTGCGCTACATGTTTACAGTCATGTCAGTAATGCATGATAATTTTGTGAATCTGGTCCTACCTTCATCAAGAATAACCCGCTTCCAGCGCGTAGAGAACAAGATAGATTGGTCTGACTTGCTTCCACTCTTCCACTCAGCAGAAACAGTGTGGTAAGACGTCAAGACTATGTCTGTGCTCTGTGTCTCGAGCGAGCCCGTCAATCTCAGTTTGCCATAATGTCGACGCCATGTCAATTGGCCTTGTACTACATGGCTAGACCAAATGTCTGTCAGTAATCCAGTTTAGTAGAGAAGAAGAATATGAAGCACTGACTATGATAGCTGTTCCTCCCACGTGTCAATTACTATAGGCAGATCAGCATATTTGACCGTTTCTTCCACAGTCATGTTTGGTTCCGATACGTACGTGGGGGTGGCACCACGATGAGAGTCGTGTTGCTGGCTTTGTCTTCGGAAATCTCATCCATGAAGTTCGTCTCTTGAGGATCAGCAGCAACCAGGGCAATCATGGTCAATGTTTTACCTAGGCCCATCGGATCTGCAATTATGCCCCCGAAGAATTGGAGAGGTTCTTTGGATTGATGGGAGCCGGATATTAGGTTAACGAAGCTGGCCAGTATCAGAACAACCGGACGAAAGATAGAGCGTATTTGGGCAGCTTAAATCTTACGAATGACCCTGTGACCCTCGTGCTCGGGCCCAGATGTCTTTGCTCGAGTCAAAAGCCCATCCTTGTTCACGTCGCAGCATAAAAGTCAGCGCTTGCTTTTGATGTCTATGAAATATTAGCAGATTCAAAGAAACATCGTAGGTCTGCTCTTGCCTCTCAAGTGATGTTTTGATAGCATCGGGTTGCGGCGCTTCGGCGAGCTCTTCGTTGGTATCGAGGATAGCCAGAAGCTCCGACCGCTCTGGTAGGATCTCCGGTGTACCTAGCTCCATGAAATCCAGACTACTGTTTATCTCCGAGGTCATCGGCAACGACATGAAGTCAGTCGATGAGAGACGATGAGGATTGCAATACCTGACATCCCAGTCACAATGGCGCGGGTCTTGCAAGTAGATATCGTAACTCTGAAAGAAGGTTCCCAGCTCTTCGGAGAGATCCAAAGGTCCGTAGAGAACGAAATTAAGTGAACAAGAAATTGTTCGAGATGTACTTCGTATTCGCTTCTTCGCCTTTTCTCCATCGTCATCCTCTAAGATGCAGCTAACTTGGAGTCGAACTGTCGGCTCGTCTAGAATGGCCTGTAACATCTGTCTATGCTGTGTACGTATGTTGCCCTTTGAATACCGTCCATGCATCAAAGTGAAGCGGTCGCAAGAGTCTAGTTGCGCAGGTATGGATAGTAAACGAGGCTCTTGTTCAGAAAGGAGCGGACCGGGCGTGAACTCGCATTCACCAGTGACCCCAGAGAACTTCAAGCTCGCAAGTTAGATCTGTGCCTCCGGGTGGTGGGCGATAACTGAACTCACAGAACCAAAACATACTGTAAAATCATTAGAACTGCTACTTATCAGGTGATCTGACAAATTTACAACATTGTCGACAACTCCCCAATGATGGGCACGTTGATAATAGTGTGCATCCATTGCCACTAGTTGCCGTCGGGAATATGGACCACGGTCTCAAGTTCTACTGAAGAGAAACACAGGGCAGTGAAGTGAAGTAAGGGTAAGAAACCAAAGGAAAAGGAGCTAAATCAACACGTGATGTGTAGATACCTTAGTCGTAGATGACTTATGACGCTGATACGGAGATGTAAGTGTTTGCCTTCCGGGTGTACAGCTGGCAAGGTGAACCTGCGTAGGTATTTTAGTATAGTGAGAAGGTACCTTGTGGTAGACTTTCAGTTGGAAGATTCTGGTCTGGCTGCTGAGGCATTAGGCCGCGCCTTCGTTTCATTTGCGAATGCAATGCAGCTTCGTTGTTCTACAGCATGAGGGCCGCCGACACAGCCTCAACTCCATCAGCGAATGCACTCTGCAGTGCACACTTAGCCACGCTCAAAACCAGGCAACCTTGAGGAAAGCCTCCCCTGTTCTCTGGCCCAACTCATTTCAGTAGTCAGTATCTGCGCGCACGATCCTTTGGCTCCCGTATTTCAGTCTTTCCCCTGTATGTACTCGATAAAATCACGAGCATCATAGACCGTCGACAATGCCTTTGCGGCAAAGGGATCCGGCGACAGCCAAAGCTCAGCGCACAGTTGAGGCTGCCTTTCACGAGCTCGAAAAGTATGTGTCGCCAGCCGACTCGGTGGGCTTTGAGAGCATCACGTTGGACGACGTACGGAAGACAGCCCTAGGCATTGAAAATCAGTTAGCAGCGCGACAATCGTTACGCAATATGCGCCGTCTCGAGCCGCTCTTCTCCGGTCTGAAGTATTATTCAAAAGCAATTGAAATTCTTTGCAACGGGACACCCTATCTGCCGTGGCTGTGGGCTCCGCTGTCTATGATCCTCAAGGTAAGAGGCCCAGGCGTTTACCCCTCGGCTGGGTCTATAGCCATTCTGTTACAACATGTCAAGCGTCATGGACCATCTAATCCAACGTGGTAAGCTAGATTTCTTCGGATTACACCGAAGCTTTTGAGCAGATAGTCAAGGCCTATGCTCGTATTGGGGAGTCTCTTACTAGGTTTGAGGTCTTGCAACAGTCTTTCCACCAGAACCCTGCGTTTCAGCAGACCCTTGCCATCTTCTACTCGGATATACTTGAATTCCATAAGGAAGCATATAAGTCTGTTCGGCGAAGTTGTATGTTCTGAGACGATACAAACTATCCCATGCCTGTCTAACGTATTCTTACCAGCATGGAAATTATTGTTTCTTACGTCTTGGAGTCGTTTCCAAGGCCGGTTTGATAATATATTAGACGACTTGAAACGCCATCAAGATCAACTTGACAGAGAGGCAAATGCATATAACATAGCAGAAGCGAAGAACATGAGAGAGAGTCTTCACGAGTGGCGACAGGAAAGCCTCGCCAAGGCCAATCAGGAGGAAAGGGAACAGAATGCCTGTCAACTGCAAGCCGTCTGCAGCTGGCTAAGAGTTAATGACGCCGACCAGGTTGTGATCTACGATCAAGTATCTGCTGAAGCATCTAGGTATCCTGGCACTTGCTCCTGGGTCCTCACTCAGGCTACAATCACAGATTGGCTCAGCGACCAGAGAAACAACACATTCGTCTGGCTCCAGGGGAATCCCGGCTGTGGGAAAAGCGTCATTTCTACCCAGATTGTTAGCTTTCTTAGCGCAAAGAGTTCGATTGTAGTTTCTCATTTCTGCAGTTCCTCTTACGCCTCGTCGACGCAGTACGACGAAGTGTTAAAATCACTCCTGTTTCAGATAATCCGCCACAGCGGCCCAATGACCGCTTATGTCTACGGGCAGTATGCTAGAAAGAAAGCAGCAAGCATTGCGATTCTTGAACAGCTCTTGCAATTAGCTACCACCGCACTCTCGGACGATCTTGACGACAGTCGAACTATATACATAATCATCGATGGGCTTGATGACCTGGATATCGAGAAGCAAAAGAGATTTCTTATTCTCATGAATCGCATTTCTCGAGATAGCCTTTCCCGATCTGATAGCGCAGCCTATAAAATCATGGTCGCGTCTCGAGCAACACACCTTATCAGGGACTGCCTCCGTAAAAAGACTACCGTCTCCCTGAGCGACGAAAAGCACAAATTGACGGAGGCAATCGCTAGATATTCTGAGTAGAGGCTGAAGACACACCGTTCTAGATTCGCCGAGCTGTACCTCCAGGACTCAGACTTGGTGAGTATCGCACGTCAAATTTCTCAGAAGGCGGATGGTAAGAAAATGTAAATTTATTCCATAGTTGAACAACCTGCTAACCTCGGCAGGGATGTTTCTCTGGGCTCGGTTGGTTCTCAACTACCTGACTTACAACATTTTTTACAGCAGTCGAGAAATTCAAGAGGCTGTAGATACATTACCTCGGGAGTTAGCTAAGTTGTGAGAGTTTCTAGCGATATTGTGAACCTTACCATGCCGACTAACATTGTCTCTAGTTATGAGAGAGTCTTGACACAGGCGATCACAAGATTCGACACTCGTTCTGTCGACAGGCTACGAACTATATTCGGCTGGATTGCATTCGGATGGCGTCCACTCCGACGATCCGAGTTCCGTTCAGCATTATCTTACTGCGCTGGTATCACATCAGTGGAGGAGCTACCTCCTTCCCACCTTTTTGACATGTGCTCACCTCTCGTTGAAGAGCGCCCTGATTCGGGTTTTTGGTTCATTCACGTATCCGTTAAGGAGTAAGCCGTATATTCCATACCCTGCACGCATAGTGAATAATTGGGGTTTAGATACCTGCAAACCTCCGAGAGTGTGGTCCATATCAATCAAGATCGTGCGTATCTTGAACACGCAGTCGCTACCTCCACTTGTATTTTATCTGGCCTATACATATTCCAGCCGTCTTATGTCTCCCATGACCGTTCCATACGTGTGCTTAGAGGATTGCACGGATTTCACGCCTTCGCCTACGAACATTGGATTGACTGTATTCTCCATGCCCTCTCACCGAGAGATACAAGAGAGGATATGTCACAGCTATTTTCGATCCTATTCGAAGCCTCCCAAAAGTTAGCAGTATCGCAGGACTCACCGATTACCCAGAATGAGAGCATTACAACCTTGGAACCAAGGCTTGAACTCCTCAGGCGGTTTCCACCGTTATTTCAGACTGCGAAGGAGTTCCTACTCGCTCGTAACCAGAAGAAGGCCAGCTACGTGAATAGCAACGGTAAACGTTCCGCTCTATCCCCCCTCTATATACCTATCTAACTTCAATTCTAAGATGTTGTGCTTGAAATTACCAAACTGCGGGATGTTTTGGATAACTACCAAATAACTCTCAGGGAGTGTCTCTCAAAGCAAGAGTTTCCAGGTATTACTGCAGAAGAACTCGCCCAGTTTCGGCTAGACCACAGCAGAGCAGCCTTTATATGCCGCTTTTCATCCTGTTCGGATGGCTTTGAAACCGATACGCAGCGAGTTGATCATGAGGTCTCACACGCAACACCCCTGAAGTGCCCCAACCCTTCATGCCAGTATCCACCATTTTCAACAGAACAAGCACTGAGGCGCCATAAACGAGAGTGTCACGATCATATCATAGATAGATCCAAGATGAAGAGTATTAGAAGAGTCAGCCACTTCACTAGGGCCAGGTCAAAGGCAATATACGAGGAGTTTCCCTTTCTGGGAAACCAGAGCCAGCAGAACGAACAAGGCCTATCGTTACCAGGGCTATCTGCGCTGGCAGGTGGGTTCCAGTACCGACGGGACCCTTCCGACACCTACCGCACATATTCTCAAGGAAATCTGGTCTCTACTGCCAGCGGAAGTTACATTTATTCTCAAGCAGCACATACAGACATACATGATTCAATGGAATGCACACAAGGCTTCCACGGAAAAGAGCTTTTCCACTTTTACTACGGACGGACTACTTCTAGAGAATAGTATCAATATGAAGCCTCAGATAGCATAACCAGCAGATGTGCTGATTTAAAGAATCTCAAAGAATCTCAAATCCACATACCAGCCTATAAAACTGTTCCGCTCTTAAAGCTCGGCGAACAGTTCCAAGAATAGGACTATCAAGGCCTTATTACACAAGAGTCGTCCTCGGATGCTTTCTACTGTGTCTTAAGGCTAGCACATGCTCAATTTTAACTCAACAAGCAAGTAACCCGTCAGTAGATAATATCTTCTTCACGATGATGCCTAGTCTATGGCATCGTCTACTATGTACTACCTATTGTCTTAGATGGCCACGGATTTTGCCTTCAAAAAGCCAGGAATTGGTGATATAGCTCAAAGCCTCATTTCGAGTCTCTACCCAGGTATCCCACAACCGGTCAAGAGATCAAAACACAATGATGGGAATGCCGACGACTCGGATCTAGGCGACCTTTCATATTCGCTTGTTTATCTACTTAGCGATGATAACGGTAATGTTCCGTCGGACTACCCAGCCTCTTTTACCATCTAAGACTATTTAGATGCATTTCATTCACGTGAGTGTCCCTACCAAATCCCTGCATCAGCCATGTAGGTGTACCTGCTTTGTCAACGTACCATTATTATATACACGTAGTGTCCGAGTCATTCCGCTTTGCGGATCCTACATTCGAGCCACCATACCCGTCTCCCGGATGGATCGCGCAGTGGGATGTATCAAATATTGCTCTGGAGGACACTCCGGTATAACGAAATGGGTATCAATATGGGGTCCCGGACCTTATGTCTCTTAGATGGCGAATCGGGTGGGGAATTTGAGCCTCGATTTAACAGGGCAAGGGAACAGAATGCGGATAACTCAATCTGGAAACTCTGTCTTAGACTTGATGTAGCCTCAGGAACGAAAAAGTCATCGGTGGTAGCCTAGAGTAACTTAGAAGTCTCGAGATCAAACCCCCCCCTGTGCTTAGTAACGCGTATTCCCAGATTGTCTCGCGCCCACCACCTTCTTAGGTATCGCTCTGCTTCATAACTATCATGAGCAATGGATGCTGCTCAAGCAGCATTACAAAAGGAAGTTCATGATGGCACGCTAGAGTTTAAAAGAGAAAAGGAACAGAATGATACTTGTGAAGGTAGTGAGCGTGTGTACTTTTGTTCCTCTATTTTCTTGCCTTGATTATATGCCCAATTATCTTGATTGCTAACACTCTTTTCTCCTAGGGCTTCGTGACTATCGAATGCGATACATGCTGATTGAGTAGAAACACAGAAAGCGGCTCTTGATGAAACGCCTCAAGTTAGGAGAAGAAAGGGAAAGGAATGATACTCGCCAAGGCAAGAAGTAAATCAGTTTTTATCACATGGCTTCCTCCGCGGTCCGTAATCCTCGCCTGTTCGTCACAAGCACCGCGAGCTCGTTGACGCGCTGGCTACCATGGAACCCCAACTTACAACCACGCTACCAGTTATGGCGAAGCCCTACACTGACTAGCGGCTTGTTAATATAAATATCTAAACTACAGACATTAGCCAGCTAGAGAGGTGGAAAAAAGAATATCCACTTGAGCTGTGTATTGGCTTAAAACCACCAGACTAATGCGTGTCACAGCCGCCACGATGATGCTCGCTATCAAGACATTCGTATCAATCGCCTTTTGTCGTCATTTCGACTAATTGAGCCTGTTTTGGCACGTCTATTGGATCTGATTCACTTCTCAAGATAACCCCCCAGCGACGTGCTGAGAGGCATCGTCAGGTAATAAAGCGGGTGACGCCGTGTCCCAGCTCAAGGCCGTTCGATTTTGCCACCAGCTCAATCCTATTACAATCCAGGTTAGTCCAGAGGCGTGCTCACTGTTGCGTTGGACATGATTCCGAACCGAGCCGTTGCCGATGAAGAAAACTCATGTTCAACAGTTTTCATGACTGTTCCGCAGGTATTTGATTCATGGTATAATCATAAGAATTTCGCACAGTCGTAGCAGAGTCTAGCCTAGGCCAGACCTAGGCTACGCATAACTCACAGTTCAATGTTAGCGATAACTAAGCTAGTTAGATTTAAAGTATTCTTTACACTATGATGGCCAGGTCGGATTTTCGGACATGAAGTTCTACTATCTAACTCGGAAACTAGCCGTTTCTAGTAATCACCCCACTAAAGCTCTGACCTGCTCTAGATTTGGTTAGATTTATATGGGTATTCAAGCAAACCCTAGCTGAACCCCGGTGAAAAGAGAAAATGATTTAATTGTACGGTCGGTTCGCGAAAAGCACTACTATAGGGCTCTATAGGGCTCTATAGGGCTCTATGGCGCCTACCCAGTGTCCTAAAAACACAGCCACAAACAGCTACAACTAGCCACTTCACACCCAAACTATGGACCCACTTGCACTACTACCTACCCACATAGCCACAATTTGATTGGCTAGATCCGATTAAAATAACTGCTATCGGCTATATTTGTTGGTTTGAATCTATTGATACCTCTATTTTAGTAGCAACTACTGCTAATTTTATGTACCTACAGATTACCTTCACTTGCGACCGCCCGACCGACCGACCGAGAGCTAGACTGTTGTTTTTGAACTTCCCCACATATTCATAGCCCCTGCTGCCAGTCCTATACAAATTTGGTTAGAATTGGAGCGGATACCATGGGTGTGTGGGGGGGTTACTGAATGCGGCTAGTTTCCGAGTTAGATAGTAGAACTTCATGTCCGAAAATCCGACCTGTATGATGGCTGCTGTCAGCCGCAGCAAGGCCCGCATGCTAAGTGGGTTGATAGGTGTCACGGTGTACTCCGTAATTTGTGAGTAAAAAGGAGCGTTATTAATTCGGTGGGTCGAGGAAAAATGCGGTGTGCATGAAGACACAATCTCGTGGTTGTCGGGGCATACCAAGCAACGTCCCCCACAAGTCTATTTCTTTCTTATTTTGGGAGCAAATGAAATGACGTGGTTTGTTTATTCACCAGAAACATTTTAACTTTCTCAATCCGCATGACTACCTAATTCAGACTCGCCAATCTATCTATATACCTTACTTACATACTGTACATACCTGCTACTTGCCTAACCAAGGTTGAGGAGGGGTATCATCGTCAACAGTCGGTAACCAACTGACGGGCGGGAAGTCTGAGCCCTACCTCCCTCTCAGTAGGTACCTAACTAGATCTTAGCGCCCCCGGTCATATAGGGGACTCTCCCAATAAGGGGTTGACGACAAACCGACAACAATACCCAGCGGAGGTGACAGTGACAGACGGCCATGGGTTCGGCGCGCCTTGGCAGCCAGAACACAACACCAGCAGCGATCTGCACCAATCGCTCCAAACGCCAAAATGTTTTGGCGACAAACAAAACAAACCCCTCGCCATCGCTAACACACAACAACGGCAACAAAAAAGACGGGACGGAAACGGTCTGGTCGACAACCCAAGAGCGGGGACAGGCAATTATACGTACCGGTAGATCATCTACCAAGAGACCCCCCCATATTACCACAATCTCGACGACCCGTAATAATAATAGCGGTATTCTAAGCGGAACCACTAGTTCTAGTAGCCATAGCACAAGAAGCCATAGCACAAGAAGCAGCAGCCACTGTAGCCGGACACGTACCGGTACGACAACAACCACCACTACCAATACCACCAACACCTCCTCTTCCACCACTACTACAGCGGTACTACCACTGTTGCCGCCGCCGCCACCAGCACCACCACTACTTACACTTACACTGTCATTACTAGCATCACCACCGCCATCACCACTTCACATCACAAATCCCGCTACCGATGATACATCACCACCATCAGCACCACTAACAACAATACGCCCTCGTCTACGATCATGTTCACCCCCGCTCCGTCTCGCTGCTAGACGACCGCCCCTGAAGTTACGAGATCAAAATGTTGCTCCCGTACTTGCGCCCGCTTTGAAGGAAAATAAAAAGATGGGCTACGAAACCTCTCCGAACCCCTCCGCCACCACGAATACTCGCACACAGATGCCCTCGCTCAGTGCCACCGCCGCAAGGGGGATCAATCGGCCGCCCCTGACTCCTAAGATTGCCTCGGCCTCAAGGCAGTCCCAACCTCAGACACCTGGCCTTGCTGCCGCCAATACCATCACTACTACCCCCCTACCGCGACGCACACAGAAGCGTCCCTCGACCATCACTACCACTTCCAGCTCGAATAATCGCGTCACATACGACGACTCAGACACAGTCTCGGTAGCCGCCTTCAGTCCGCACCTCAGCAGCAACGTCACCCCCCGCTCCGGGTCCAGACAGAGTCGCGTTGACAGCGCGAACAGCACCCCCAATGGCACCCCGAGCCATGACCGTCCCGACCGCCCCGACCCCTGGGACTCCAAGCCGGGCTTCCCTTTCTCGAGCCCCTTTGGTCAGGGGGACTTGTCGAGACGGCCAATGGTCACCTTCAGTGCTGTTAGTCCTGAGAGCAACACGCCCCTGAGGCAAGACAACTCGAATGCCCGGGACGCCAAGTTCTTCCATGCCAGCGATGCAAAACCCGGCCGGCCGATGAGCGCCTCCGTGTTGGCGTCCCCGAACAACTCTACTTTCTTCTATGCTAATGGCAACGGCATCAAGCCAAAATCGTCCAGCCCCGCCACCTTGTCTCCCCCGCTGTCACCCGGCTTGAATAGGAGTCAAGAGAATGTGTCGAGTAAATTCATGTACGCAAACGGCACGCCCGAGCTACGGCCTACGCCACCACCCATTGTATCTCGTGGATCGGGGTCAACCGTGTCAACCGCTTCGAAAGTTCCCGCCGTCCGTTCGGCTGTGGCCTCACAGCGGCCTGTCTCGCCCAGCAAGCTACCTTTACACTCACCATCTTACAGACACAGCATTGGTTCTCAAAGTACCAACTCGAGTGCCGCTGCTGTTCCCGCTGCTCGTGTCCAGGTTTCCCCTCCACCCCCGTTAGTGCCGTCAGCCCCTGGGCTGCGACGGTCAGGTACCGCCACTTCACGGTCTAGTGGTCATTCACGCTCGGGTAGCTTAGCCAGGGCAGATGCGATTTGCGAGCCTTTGAACCCCATGACATCGCCCACCACTAGCCTCTTCCCTCCTATTAACCTCTCTCCTACAAATCCTCCTCCGCTGACGTTGGCCTCCATCATCCAAGCAGCCGAAGAATTCGCAGAGCACGAAAATGATGGCCCGCCTGATGATCAAGCAGTGCTGCAAAGTCCCACGAAGTCAACCGTCTCATCGACAGACCCCGTGACTGAATTAATCGCGAACGCCCGAAGGGAACGGAAAGTCCAGGACTTGCAGATCAGAAATGCATCTCTCGAGGCCATCAACCGGACCCTGGAGCGCCAACTCCGAAAACAGACAGCCGAGTTGCGAAGGCATCGACGTCTTTCGCGTGCCAGCCATTTGTCCTTGGCTTCCACCACCATATCCAGTCGTGTACCATCCGGGGCCCTATCAGAACTAGAAATGAAGTCTGTAGGGCTATCGGTTCTCAGTGAAGAGCAGCTTTCCACGGAGGAGTTGGAAGAGGAGTCCTTCTCAGATACCGATTCTGTGTCATCCGGTGTCAGCCCAAGTATCCTCGCGGAGCATGATGCGAAGTACCGCCATCGAGATGAGGAACGACTGACGCTAGACTTGTCCAAACACCAACAGATCCTCGTTGACTCGCAAAAGATTAATCAGAGCATTAAAAGATGCATTGACTGGACGGAAGAGCTTATCAATGATGGGAAGAAGGCACTCGCATACAAGGTGAGAGTGAGTGACATCCAATTAGGCGGTAGAGTGCTGGATCCTTTGGATGAGGAAGACGAAAATTCCAGGCTGCCACCCTCCGACGACACGATCGCACTTGACGTTAAACCTATAGAAGAGGTTTCTGAAACATCGACGAGTTGGGGAATAGAACCCCAAGACCGAGACAGCGGCATAGAGCTTCCAAAAGATGGAGGATAACACGAGACGAGCAAAAAGCTCAACAAACCCAATCACCACTCATTAGGACAAATTTCTTTCCAGTCGCATACATGGTTGGGACCGGCGCATAGGCATAAAGGATAGTAGCGATGGCGTTATAAACCCTGGTGGCAAGCTTCACGGCGGGCACGCCCGGGTTCTCTTTGATTTGGTCTTACTCGGACTACACTCTTTTTTTTTGTCTCAACTGTATCACCAGCGCAATACCCAAAACAAATACCATGGATTGGAGTCGACAACACCGCGAACCCATCTTCACCCCACCCGTCTAATGTCTTTTCCTATATTTTTTTATGATGATACCCCATATCCGACCCGTCCAGAGAGTCGGTCGAGCAACATCTACGGCCCACAAAGGGCAAGTTGCCAAAAATAACCGAAGGTCGTCTTGAGCTTTGAGCTTAACTGACGACATGGAAAAGTGTACATAGGCGGATACTCTACATACACATGTAACATAGGGCATGCTGTGTCCATGTACTTATCTACTAGAGAACTCAATCCATGAGATTTCCACAAATCGTCTCTGCTATTTACTGAAGAGATCTTTAGGTCTCGCTCTGTTTTCGCCAGTATGCAATAACCCGCATAGATAGCTGATTGTATTTGGCCCCGTCCATAGGTGACCTAGATGAGCAGAAGTGGCCGACACTGAAACGAAATAACGACCCTTTTAGAGACTTAAATTACGAGCCCTTCCCCGTGAGCCTGTCGAGGCCAAGTGTGACTATCAATCAAATTTAAATTATCACTTGAGGTTTTGGGTACTTAGTTATGTCCCACGAACGACAAACTTTTACGTGTTCAACAGAAAGAAGTCCGATTGTGTGTGATGGTGTTTCGTTTTCGTGGATATGACGCAAAGACGTGAGATGGCCACTTCGTATCCCAGATAAGTAGTACTGTCAATTACATACGCTCAGAAGTTCATAGGAATATAAAGTGAAAGCCAGATAGTCACATTTGTTTATCTATGCTCCGGTCGATCTAAGTTACAACTAAACGCATTGAAAATAAAATGATCAGTCTTGGACATCTACACCTATCTTTGTGAAAACATAGGTTAGTAGTTCATAAACGTAAAGATTATGACAGATGGTATTCGGACTCGGAAGGAAATTGTCACAAAACCTACGAAGCATCATACGAGACGCCGCGAGAGAGCTACCGGATATCGACGACCGCTCCTTCGGCTCGTATTTCGATCGATCAATTCGGGAGCTCGCGTGTCGTGCTTATTGGGGATGGGAGGTAATGCTTTTTCTTAATCTGTTTACATGTCCCTCACATACTCACTCACTCACTCATCCACTTCCCACTCCTTCCTGAATGTTGCGGATCTTTCGGTGAACAATAGTTGTGCCTGTCGAATAACGTTTATAGTGTAGTGTTATCGTTCCAAGGTTGAGGTAGGTAGGTAGGTAGGAAAATGGGAAATGGGAAACGAAAACCCGATTCATCAGATCAAAAACTTCCATTGAACAAGTACAGATAACTCAGATTCAAGACACTAGTGTTACACCAACTAACGTTCTTGTTTCCACTCGTCGATCCCTCACATGATAAACCAAGGACATGATTAAAATCGTCTAATTAGAGAGGGGTGATTAAATCGCTATGTAAATCTAGCAGACCCGAAGTTCATTCATCCCTCTTCCTCGCTAGAGCCGGCGTCTCAGATCATCTGTGCCGGATGCTGTCTATCGAATATTCCAAAATCTCTGCGCTGGGACAAACCACAACAAAAAACCAAACCGATGTTTGCAAACCCGGGCCCCGATCCGATGTCTTCCGATTTTGACAGCTCTCATGAGGGTTGAGAGGGAGCACCTGTTTCCTCAATTGCTTGGCTAGACTTTACCTCATAGCGAACTGGCCAACGACTGCTTTATCTAAGCTCCAAGGAAGATAGGCTAACTCGACACAGCACACCCCTTGAAGGCACCCCAGGATACCATTCAGCATTCATACCAGCCACAGCTTCTTTTTCGATAGTTTGTGCGCTTAAGCTGAGGTTTCGCTGCCTCTTTTCTTCGCATCCTTATCCTTACCTTTCTTTTTTGAATCTTTCTCTTTCTTCATAGCTGCCTCGGCAACTAGCTGTTCAAACGCCATGTAATCACCTTCTTCCTCGGGTGATCGCTGAGCCTGTGGGCGGGGTTTATTAGTCATCAACATAATCGTAAAAAGGGGTTCGCTGGGCAGGTTGTGAGGTGTCGAGGTAAGGGGCCTACCTTGGATAGAATCTCGGCAAGAAGTACGAGCGCCTGAGCGCGTTCCAGACGCTTGTTCAGGTTCACCTTTTTATCGTAGAGCACTGCGTCGCATACCTCACGCAGGACTCCTTGGATCTCGTACTTACTGCCGCGCCAAGCGGCATTGAGGATTTTACCCGTGACCTTTCGCTCATACTCCATCTTCCTCTCATCCGTCCAGTCCTCACCTCCGGCTTCCTCCATGCGAGCCATTTCCTCCATGGTCTGCTGCGCGTCGATGGCCGAAGAAATAGTGTTCCAAGTCTCCTTGAAAAAGGTGCCCTTGTCTTTTACACGGCTGAAAAATCCGCTGATGCCGAGGAACTTTTGGGATTTGAGTAGGGCGGTGGCTTTAGAAAAGTACACGGCGCCGATAGCATGCAGGATATCTAGACCGAAACTCTCAATCTTCAGGTTCTCCACCTCGAGGGCCGTTTTCTGCTGGAAGGCCTTGGTGACATCGGATCCCTTGTCAGTCTCGGTCCAGACAGATATCCTGTCAACAAGTTTGCGGGCAAGAGTGTCGACACGCTCTTGACGAACCCTGGACCGTTCGGCCTCGTAGGCTGCGAGCTTCTCCCTCTGTTCCTTGGTCAAGCCAGCCTTCTTCTTCTCCTTCTTGCGCAGCTCTTTTTCTTCCTCTGTCTGGCCCTCTACCTGTGTGTCGTCGGATGGGCGATCCATGAGCGCAGGTCGGATGGGGATGGCGTGTTTGGAAGGGGTCGAAGTGCCGGAAGCGTTGGGGGCAGGCGACGGTTGCCGGGGTGGGATGGGTGCCTCGTTATGCTTCGTCGTAGCAGCCTCCCCCAGTTTCGTCTCGGTTCCCGTCGTGGGGTTCTCTGGCTCGTCCTCGACAACGACAGTAGGCGTAGGAGCCGTGTTGGGGACACCAGGGGTACTTGAGGAGGAGGCGGCGGTGGTGGCGGCGGCTTCTTTGGCGCTCTCGTTTACGGCATCTTTCGTGCCAGGAAAATCGGCGTCGTCCTGGTCTTCGGTTGTGATCTCCATAGCGGTGTTTAAATCCTTCATGAGGCTGATCTCGCCGATCCAGTCGACAAAAGCCTCGCCACCAAAGATGCTGCTGAAGAACTCGGCCGGGTCGACGAAGCCCTCGCCGGGTTTGGCGCTCTCCTTTCCATACTTGTCGTAGGCTGCCCGCAAGTCCTTGTCAGATAATACCTGGTAGGCCTCGCCGATGGTTTGGAACTTCTCGTGCGCCGTGGGGTCGTTGGGGTTCTTGTCTAGACGAGACGGTCATGGTCAGCTACTCTTGTCGTAGAAGTAGGTGATCTAAGCACTGTATTGGGGATGCGATGTAATGCGCACCTGGGTGATGGACGATGGCGAGCTTGCGATAAGCCTTTTTTATCTCAATTTCGGTGGCGGTCGGTTGGACGCCCAGGGCATCGTAATAGGTGGTATCGACAACCATGTTGAAACAGGGCTATCGCGTGTCTATGTATGTATGTGCTATGTGCTATGTGCTGTGTGATGTGTGATGTATGTTGCGTGCTTTGGCCGTTTGAGATGTTGATAGTTGATAGGGCGGTCGTATGTATGAACGGGGCTTGGAGTAATCTATTTTATTTCCCCGTCCTTGGAGGGGTGCAATTTACACTGATTTACACCCAGACGTCAAGACAGCCGTCGCAGACTAAATCAAGTAAGCAGTAGAAATGCCAGATCAGCAAAGGTTGTCCAGACTTGGGCTTGGTGTAGTCTAGACAGATGTAAAGTAAGTTAGTTAGTTAGTTTAGCAAACAAAAAACAAAACGTGATGCTATGATGTAGTTGTAAATTGATGCAGGTTACTAAGGTATGACGACTTTTTGGCCAGGCCGATAAGGCAGTGAGGAATGCGGCACCCCCGGCACCACGACTGCACTTCCTTGCACCTCCCCTGTACATAATAGACTGCCCCATAAGGGTCCTAACCTGAGCCTGCCGGTAAGCCTGAGGCGAGCCTGCCGTAATAAACGGAGAGTGGTTAACCTTTACTTACTTCAAAATTCCCCGTAAAACGGTAGCTAACTAACGTATATATATCTCTTTATGTCAAATACTTTGATTTACAAGAAACACCGAAAGCTATCTTGCAACAAAGCCAATCAGGCTGGCGACCGCTTAAGAGAGGAATATTGTATATTGTTCGAGTAATTGGAAATTTATTATTACGCCCTTTGACGTCCTTACGGTTCAACCTGTCTCGACTCAATGGGCTTGCACGCCTCTTCCTAGCATGGCACATATACCTTATCATTTGCTCTTGATCCTTGTATTATAGGAATCATTGGGATCTGCCAACTCCTTCGATTGCTTCTTCGAGCTGTAGTTGACAAGGACCCAGACTCCATGTTATAGTCACACTACACTGGACCCCTTAGTATAATTGATGCGGTTGGTATGAGTCCTGCGTGCATCATGTAGGCGTAGGGAAGCCAATATATCTATCTACCAGCATGCTTCTATAACCATAGCTTTAGATCATAGCTTTAGCCAACTCAGCAGCCGCACTGTCGTGATCCCAGTGTACCAGAATCCGTTCATTTCTCTCCTCCATTTTTGTCTTGACAAAAGGCTCCATCGCCTGTATTTCGTCTCGGATGAGGATGCCGAGCCTCGCGCGGTGATCCACTTCTTCATTTGGCCCGAAATACATGGCATCTAAGAACCTCCAGAATTGAAAATCGAATTCCCAGCTGTTTCTGGCTGCGTAGTTGATCATCCCCGTCTTGCGCTGCCAGCTCTCCCGCATCCGTTGTGAAAGGGGCACATTCTGGTTACTCGACTGCAGTTCCAAAGTGGTATATTTTGGGCACCGGAATAGTTGGTTTTGCCGCCATACATCGCATCGTGGCCACCTCGTAAAGGACCCTCTCTTCAGGAAACCTGACGATGCCTACTCGCGTTAGTATCGTCAAACATGTACAGAGGCTTTCTCTACTTCTACTGTCTGGACACCTTTGCTAGGGATCCCCATTGCTACTGACGAGCCATCCCTATACTCTAGGCGATAGAAGATAGTTTACCCCCCTCTGATCGGCCTGTGAAGCTCGATGGCCTCGTCAGGCCTGAACTTCTTGCTGAGGTCAGCAATGGCACGGTATAACTCAGCTTGATGGAGCGACCTCTCCCACATATCGGTCTCCTTGTCATTTTCCTCCCAAGCAAGGTCATTCCTGGCCATGGACAGATATCTCGGTTTGGACACCATGGTGGAAAGCGAATAGCCTGGATTGGGCAAAAGAAGCCAGAATTTGAAGTAATTGTAAATTAGGGTTAGGTAAAGAACACATGCGGGACGGGTGAAAGGGGATGTACGGGTGGGATTGAATCGAAGAGTGTCAATGATAGGTATTTGCCAGAAACTTAAGGTGATATTTCGGTGGGAAAGGACAGGTCCAGCTGTCTACGAGGGGGTTAGTAGATGCACACGAAGGCGCGGAAGAGTTTAAGCAGCAGTCAAGTCAAGACATGGTGCCCTAACCGAATTCTGCATCACCAACCACGATCCTATCATGATCAACGCGCCTTAGTTAATTAACCTATGAAAAAGCGGCTGAAAGGCTCTAGAAAAAGTACTTAAGAATGTGTTCGGCCTATTCTGGAACCCAGTCATTTATTTGGAGGCACGTTTTGTATACGTACAATCCAGAACCGTACTAGGTACCGCATGCCGCCAGCCTGTCACATACGGTAGGTCACTATAACCTTGCGCCACAAGATCATTGGTCTTCTCAGCCACGCCGCTGGTTGGCTACCTACAGCTGTGTTCCTACTCTCTTTCACATGTCAGCAGTCTACAATTTAACCATGCATGTTGTGCTGTCTCAATTTCTCTTCATATGCCATTCCCGTCGAGACTTCAACATCATCGTTCCGGCCTCTTACTGCTACAACGGACAACATAATGGCTATCTAGGTAGTCTTTCTACCTTCATTACGGCCTGGCACCCTGAAGCTAAGGCTGATGACCAGCTATCTCATGCCTTCCTGACAACAATCCGGTGCTTGCGTAGACTAGTTTTCACTTCCATTTTCGGGATATTCCATTCTGACTGCGGGCGCTATCAGTGTAGCGTGGTTATGTCAGGGCCACTGCCTTTATTTTACCCCTGCAGCTTTCATTCTGTCGAAGCACTTCCTATAAGCCTCGTGTATCTCGGGCACTACGTATCCGTACTCCATAAGCTTGTTCTCTAGCTTCGTGGTATCCAGCAGACAGTTGCTGCGACCGGCTTTGATTACTTTGGCTTGTTCCTCGACCGTGAAGTTCTTCCATGTGAAGCCAGGGCGGACAATGTCTCTGAAGAGAGACAGCACCTCGTTATGACTAATGGCACCAGGGTTGGTGAAGTTATAGACGCCTGTCTCCTTGTGCTCAGCCATCAGGACCGACGCGGGCAACAGATCAGTTAGGATAGTATTGCTGTTGGGTATGTCTACTACCCGTTCATACTTGCTGATCTTGGTGACAAAGTTGCGCGGGTGCAGGTCGTCTGAGACGGGCATGCGCAGGCGTAAGATGAGACAATTAGTGTAAAATTTCATGACCTGCTAAGAGTTAGTCTCGCGCCGACATACTGTTCGGTGTGTTGGCGACGGGAGGCAGCTCACCTCCTCGACATGACCCTTCGTCTCGGAGTAGAAGCTGCCCTTGAAATTGGCCGGGTCCGTCTCCGTATAACCCGGACCGCCGATCGGGTGGGCCTCGTCATAATGGTAGACGCAGCCGGTGGCAAAAACGGTGCAGTGAATGCCGGCGAGGAAACAGCAGTCGGTAAGATTAAGGGTGCCGATGACGTTAGACCGCATGGTATCTTCTTTGTGGTCCTCGCACCAGTCGACATTAGGACGCCCTGTGCATCCGGCGCAGTTCAAGACGTGGGTGGGCTTGATCTTGTCTAGCTCGGCCTTCACGACTTCGCGGTCTTCCATGCGCACCGTGGTTGTATAAACTTCCTTTCCTTGGCTCTTCAAAATGGCTTCAAGATGGCCGGTCACCCAGCCCTTGCCTCCCCATATAAGAAAGCGATTGGTGGCCATGGTGAATGATATTCCCTAGTAGGAATCAAGGTGATGGTGGCCAGAAGACGACTTTGCGTACAGTGATAGTGGGATATTTCCAGTTGTGGTGGGGTAAGCTACTTAAGAATGGAAACTTTAGAGGGGCCAGATCAGCGACAAGGCAATTGAGGACTACATGGAAAGAAACCGAATGGCCAGCCGACAGGAATGACCACGAAACGGATGAATGAATGAATATATGTATGTAAGTAAGTAAGTAGGTAACAGTCCTGGAGATAGAAGGCAGGCAGGTCCCGACTGTCTCAGTTCAGAAGGCAATCGCTTCGCACTTGCCCAGAGGGAGAAAAAAAGGATGGTATCTGTGTCCCTCTCTCTTCTGAGTGATGACGAACCCATTTGGAGGGGCACAAACCAGCAAATACCGAACACCGGGCTACACAAGCAATCTTGACTGTCTTGGGAAGATTTCACGCTTCCTCTGCTCCTGTCCCGATAGTGCTCCCATCGGAATTGCTACTCCGAATTTATATCGTCATCTGGTCTCATCTGGTTGCAAGGATACACAAGTGTGAGTAGAGCGTTGGCCTGTTTCGTAAAACTACCTGTTCTTCAATTATAAAGCATCTCAAGTCGTTACCTACAAGTAAACTGCCGTCGAGTCAACTTGGAATAACCTTCTCTGAACCCGTTGGCATTATTTCCTCAATAACTTCGATCGTCTATCTGTTATCAAATTACTTTGTTTCTGTTAGAACAATGAATGAGTCTCCTGATTGAACCTGAATCAACTGCAGCACTGTAACTTTTCAACAAAATAAGCTCAACAGAACTCGAATGGCATACTGTACAACGTAACGTGACGATTGTGTTTGCCCTCACCCGGGTAACGGCACATTCATTGAACAATGCCGGGTAAGTAAGCCATCATCGTCAAGTTGCACAGCGAATCCGGGGCGTCCAACCGCAGAGTTGACAGAGACATAGCACGATTTATCTGCTATATTCCTAGAACGCAAGGGAAGAATTGAACCTGGCCGGGTTCTATTTTTGTAATTGAATAGCCTTATGGGGGTCGGGCTCCGGCCACCGAGACGGGGTCTCAGTTTAGTCGTTAGGGTGTTGCTGATAGTTGCCCTCTAGGTTATCGAAACCTCTTGGTGCTGGGAACATCGGGATCCTTCCGCCAGCGCGCTTGCGAAAAATGTGTTCAATTTCTCTTCGTGCTGACAGTTTGAAATGTTAGAGTTCAGAATCTAAGTAAACGCTAGTGTTACAAGTATCAACCCATTTGCTTCCAGCGTAAATGAGCGCCCCCGGTAGTTATATCTTTTAAGTAGTACCGTGTTGCCGCTTGAGAGGTTATGCATAAATGGGTACATCTAGTGTACGTAGTCCAAACTTGAGCATGACTACATGTACGTTATGCCACAAACAGAAACATGGCCTGTGCCATGCGACAAGTTGTAATCGTATACTGTAAGTACAAGTTGTGGCACACGTCGAATCCTGCCAACGTTTGCCTGTTCCAGGCCTGGTATTTCAATAGATCTGTGGCTCGGACCATATCCCGGGTCATCCCGCACGCAATGACCATTGGATCTCGATAGCTAGTGTAGCGTATCTGAGTTTACACATTGGGCAAAGAGCGAAACGGACGAGTACATTTAGAAGGTGGTCAAGGTTTTAAAGTAGGCATACTCAATAAGGTATGCGTACAGCATATGAACTTGAATGTACACTGCCCAGGTATAGAGACGATACATATAGTTACCGCTTATTTCTGTCACATGTTTCCCTACTTGTTAAACACACCGTCTAGAAGATGCTTACTATTGAGCAAATCTAGAAGGCCGGCCAGGAATACCGTACGCAGATACTAGTGTATGTAGATTTTCACATCGCATTCCTGCTGCGAAGTGGATACCTTCAACGATCGGTTTTCCGTATATGACTTATAATGGTTCCAAGCCTCGAAGGGTGCATTTGCTTCCCATTAGTAGAATTCCATGATAGGGTCTGCTAGGGTAGAACTCAAGACCGAATTTTCCAGGAAACTGGGTCTATATATTTCGGCTGCTGCAAGTGGATAAAGAGAGGGCTGAATACTAGGCATGTAGGGAGCGCCCAACGTTCACCATCTGGCCATCCAAAAACCAACAGTGGCTCAAGTAGATAATGTACAACACAATTATTTGATAAATGTACCTATGTGCCTTCCGAATAAACACTAGGTTGTTCAAACTTACGATGTGTAAGCCAGCCCTTAGACAGAAAGAATGGCGTCATGTAAGTAAGAGCAGACCAAAATAATACTTGGGAATGATGTGGTCTGTGGCCTATCTACCAATGAGAATGAGATGGTGTACCTATTGGCCTGCGGATGGTTGGCGGGGAAAGTTAACGGGCGCTGCAAAACGGGTACGGCACAGCATGGGATTCTCCAGTCAGGGTCCTGCAGATGTGTATTGACTGTAGCAGTACATAACGGGAACTTTATTTACCTACAGTAGATACCTTGATACTAGTGCACCTTGGAACCCCAGAACCGGCCCACTGGTGGATAATTTGAAATTTCCGGTCAACCGCTTGATTGCCAGGTATTTATCTACTTTCGAAGTACGTACAACTATGGAAACGCGTCGCTTCATTCGCGTCGCTTCATTGAATATCGATAAGCGGAAGTCGTCATCGCCCTTCAATGCAGATAAGTACAAGCAAACGGAAACCAAGATGTGCCTACGAGAGCAACCAAATTACATTACATGTACTTAGACTTATGTAAACATAAGAGGCAGTGATGAAGATCATTACATGATACAAGGCCTTTATCTGAATGAGGCCTAGATTAAGGTGTCAACCGGGGTGGCATAAAAATTGCAAATTGCGTTGATACGAATACGAACAACGTGAAGCCGATTCACTGTCGCGGGTACAGACGCAGGTACCTAAGACACTCCTGGCTCGTGGACATTTAGGTACTGTATGTACCATAGTAGATTCGAATTGCCGACCTCACTTGCACGGCTTCTCCTACTTACTATGTACTTGCACACAAGCCTGACCGGACCAAGGAATCCGCCACTCCGCTAGATAAGGGGTACTTCATTAGTAGTGGGCTTAACTAGTAGTATAGCGGCCAGTACATAAGAGCACGGGGATGCTAATGGGAGAATAAATTTAGTCAGCCCCAAACCATCAAATAAGTATAACCCACCTCCTATCTCAAGTGCATGCACAGTTAGCACAATCAACATCGCACAGCAATCCGGCCAACCTTGTCATCCTACTACCTACTGTACACGCCTGTTTTCCAGAATCCGTCGTTTCTTTACTGGTAGCAGTAGCCTCGACAAACCAATTGAGATTTTATATCTCAGTTTGTGGGTTGCACCGGCCAGTCATTTTCCAGTCTCAATACGGCGGCGTTCACAGGCCTCTTCCCCAATTCCTCTCCAAAAATGGGGGGTCTCAAAGAAGTTCTCTATTACATGTTCCACCCTAACCAGCTTCGCGCCATCATTCAGTGGTAAGTCAATTCCCTCCTCTTCCGCCTTTACCGCCTTTACCACGTCGCACTCTCAAATATCACCAGCATGACAAGCATACTAAGTCATGATTCCACTCCTACAGGAAAGTATGGCACGAACCCGTTCACCAGCGCGATCCCTCCAAGGAGGCGCCGACCCTGCAGTCATGCTTCAAGTTTCTCAACATGACGAGCCGTAGTTTCTCGGTTGTCATTCAAGAATTGAACCACGAGATGCTAGTCCCCATCGCCCTCTTTTACCTCGTCCTGCGCGGTCTCGACACCATCGAGGATGACATGACTATTTCCGCTTCTGTCAAGGAGCCCATGCTACGCGACTTCTATAAGAACCTGAAGACGGACGGCTGGACATTCGATGGCAACGGACCTGATGAGAAGGACCGCGAGCTGCTCGTCCACTTTGACGACGTTGTCGCCGAGATGAAGAAGCTCAAGCCGAACTACTACGATATTATCGAGGACATCACCGTCAAGATGGGCAAAGGCATGGCCGACTATGCCATCAACGCCGAATTCCAGTCCGGTGTTGTGACCGTTGCAGAATACGAGGAATACTGCCATTACGTGGCGGGTCTCGTCGGCGAGGGTTTGACGCGCATCTTCGTCTCGGGTGGCTACGCAAACCCCGCCCTTCTCGAACGAATGGAACTCACCGAGAGCATGGGTCAGTTCTTGCAAAAGGTGAACATCATCCGTGACGTGCACGAAGATTTTGAGGACAGCCGTCGTTTCTGGCCCAAAGACATTTGGAGCAAGTACGTCGATAAGTGGGACGACCTATTCGACCCCAAGTACCGCACCCAAGCTGTGCACTGCAGTTCAGAGATGGTCCTCAACGCGCTGAAGCACGCCGACGAATGCTTGTTCTACATGGCCGGTATCAAGGAGCAAAGTGTCTTCAACTTCGTCGCCATACCCCAGACAATGGCCATTGCTACCCTGGACCTCGTCTTCCAGAACCCCAAGATATTCAATAGCCATCTCAAGATTACCAAGGGCGATGCCTGCCACCTGATGTCACAATCAACTCAGAACTTAAGCCTAGTGTGCGATGTCTTCAGGCGGTACACGAGACGGATAGCTCAGAAGAATGATCCAAGAGACCCCCACTACCTCGAGATTAGTATGGCGCTTGGCAAGGTTAGTTGGCCCTACCTGGCTCCCCAGTGGGGCACAAATGCTAATATTCCTGGCACAGCTCGAGCAATTTATTGAGACACTTTTCCCGTCACAAAATGTAAAGAATGTACAGGCATTACATTCAGAAAAGGCCAAAAATTCAGCAGCGTCTTCAAGCGATTTCTGGGACAGTTTGATATTGGTAGCTGCTGTTCTGTTTTGCTTGTTACTAGTGTCAGGTCTTATGGTACGTGCATGAGAGTCCCTTCTCCGTCGGCTAACTTAAGGATTCGTGCTCACTATGAGAACAGGTCGGTGCCGCCTGGGTAATGGGAGCTCGGTTCGATCCGGCGAGCTATGGGGTCTCCTCGAGCGTCGAGGAGGCGGCTAAGATAACAGCCAAGATAACCCATGGAGAGTTATAGTGGCTCTCGCTTTTGTAACACCACTTACTACTGGGCTGATCTGGCCCTCCTTACTCATGATGACGAAGTAGTACTTTCCGCGGGACAGCATAGGAAATCGGTATAGGGCGCTGTTGATAACGGAAACATAACGAGGTGTGGTTTTTCGGTCAGGGGAAATAGACCAGGGGAATTCAAGGTCTGTTCAATACCACAAAAAGACGTCTGCTTATTACCTAGCGCGACAGCAGTATCTATTAATTGTTAATATTGCCAGTTTCTTTGGCTTTTGCCTTTTTTCTCCCCTTTGCTTGCTGTTGTTTGACGCTCTTGCTGCATTGCGACGTCGGTGGGAGACGGATGCGGGAAGAAGAAAGATGCACGGATGTCAAATTACAGTTCAGTCTTCTTTTCAATGACTGTGGCTGTGCCGAGAAGTGCTGATATGGAACACCATGGCGAGGAGTACCGAGTCCAATGTTGGCTCGTAGGCACTTGATGGTATAGACCTGCTCTTTGCTGTAATAGGCAGGTTTTGCTGTTGAGGATTGCGAACAATTTCTTACCCTGACTTTGTCTTATTCCTATCTGTGTACGTGTCTCTTATCATGGCTCGTTTTGCCTCTTCGACTGAGTGCTAGATATGTGGCTTGCATGGGTTGCGTGACGTGATCTGACCGACGTTAGTTCTACCAACAATGCATAGCTAGCTACACATTGTAGACATAGTAAGCTGCTGGTCGTATGGGAGTAGGTAACTAATGCGAATGGGGGTTGTTGCATTCCATCGTCTTCACGTGCCTACACTTGCCTACCTTAGGTAGGTATTTAAGTACATGCGTTGATGGACTGCCTAGATAAGAAATATATGAGTTAATCATCTAGCTGCGCTTCTTTTCACCTAACATTTCTTTCACCTCAGCCAAGCTGCCCACTAGGCCTCACTACCCCCCATACCTAAACGGCTATGTTGCATTCGACTTCCCCAACACTTGCTTACCTACATCACTGACAAAGATTCGAAAACGAGTACGATTGGAGACAATTCCTCCCCAGAGACGCGAATACGATAACACGTGCCATTGAATTGAATTAAACGCGATTTGTGTATTTATATACTTCAAAAGATACCACTCGCTACCCAAAATATACATGCATGGCAGGTAGCTGTGGTCTGGATATGTATGGTATGCTATATGTCCTGAAATAGACCGGCCAGTATAATCCAAATATCAACGGTCGGCTCTCATCAGCCAGCTCTGGCCTATTCTTCTAATTTGCCTCTAATAGAAGTCGACAGATCTCTTTCGCTTGCGGGAATTTCCCAAGTCCTCGGTCTCGCTATATACTTCCTGAAAAAATCAAGACGACTTTATTCTCACTCGCTGTCTCTGCGTTCGCTGATATTTATAAAATGACCGACGTGGAAATATTAACTCCCTCACCGGGAGACGATAGATGACTCCGTAACATGGGTTAGGAATGGATTTACAGGTTTCCGTTGTTCGCGATGGCGCTGGTGGTGCCCTTGATGTTCTGCTTGACGCTGGCGCCGGTGGCGCCCGCGAGGGCCTTCATGCGATCCGAGACGGCGGTGGCGCTGTTGAGGCCCTCGAGGCTCATGAGGTAGGCAGCGAGACCAGCGACGTGTGGCGAGGCTGTGAAGCGATGACAGTTAGCTTGCATGTTCATGATCGGGGTACTGCACTATGCGTGCGTGATTTTTTAGACTCCAACTTACCCATGGAGGTACCGCTGAGCGTCTCAGTGTCCTGGTCATTCTTGATGCCGACGCTCAGAACATCAACGCCGGGGCCGTAGATGTCGACGACGGTGCCGAAGTTGCTGAAGGAGGCGCGCTGGTCGGTCGCGGCATCGAGGGCGCCGACAGTGATGGCGTCGGGCGCGCTGGCGGGGCTCGTGTTAGCGGCGTCCTGGGCCTCGTTACCGGCCGCCACGACGGGCACGACGCCCGCGTCCGCGATAGCCTGGATGGCGTTGTTGATGGCCTTCGACTGCCCGCCGCCGAGCGACATGTTCATGACGGCCTTGCCCGTCAGGTTCTTCTGGCGTACGTCGGTCTCCACGAAGTTGAGGCCGTCGAGAACGTCGGCATTCGTGCCGCCACCGTCAGCGCCCAGCACCTTGACGCCGATAAGCTTGACGTTCTTGGCTACGCCAAAGGTGGCACCGCCGATGGTGCCTGAGACATGAGATCCGTGGCCGTTCTCATCAGTGTCCTAGTTGCAGTGTAAGTTTCTGCTATCTAATGCTGCCCCTCGCCAGGTTTGGGCGAGAGACTTTCACGAATAGAACTTACGGGAGAACCCTCGATAGCATTGAACTCTAGTGTAGCACGTCCCTGGAACTCCTCATGTGTAGTCCGGATACCAGTGTCCACCACATATGCAGTAATGCCTTGACCGGCCGAGGAGTCGAAAACGTAGCTGGCCCCACCGGCCTGGGCGTGGCTGAGGCGAACCAATCCCGGGGGTGCGTTGGCCTGGGCCACCAACGCCGCAGCCTTGACGTATTGGTTGGCCTCGATGTAAGACACCATGTCCATCGCGTTGATGTCGGAGGCCATGACCTCGTCGCTTTCCATGGCCATGGCGCGCCAGCCGTTGGCCATGGAGAATGAGCGGACTTTCGTCGACAATAACTGGCCGCTAGTCCCACGCTTGTTCAAGTTACGTTTCTGGATAGCCGTCCGGATGGACGCTTCATGGGCGTCGATGTCATCGGAGTTGAACGTGCTGTTGTACACTACAATGTACGAGTTGGGGACAACGTTGTTAGCCTCGGGGTTGCTGACGAAGGCAGTCACTCTCGGGGCCGAGTCGGCATTGGAGTTGAAGTTGCGGATGGGACCTGCTAGTGCGCCTAAGGGGGCAAGGGAGAGGAGACCCGTGAGGAGGGTGGAAAATTTAGGCGCCATGTTGACTAGATTTCAAGGGAAGCCAAATTAAGGATGTGAAGAACTTCTTCGGTTTTGTCACGGACAATATTGAAGAAGCCGATGAGAATATATATATATGAATGGCTCAAGAGAAAACAAGACCAAACAATCAAACTGCCGGGTTATGGGAACGACGATTAGAAGTAGACCGAGAAAAGGGATCCGTTCGAGATGTAAGAGATCGTAGTAGTGGGGTCGAGACGGAGCGTAAGAAGGGATAAAATACGATATCAAGAATCGAAGGCGCAAATAGATGATGGTAAATGAATGATGAGATGGAAGAGGGAAGAGAGTTGCGATATCTCAGCACTCAACGGCCCCGTGTCTATCAAAGACCCTCCGAGCGGTTTCAAACAAAGAGCGGGATGGAAATGAAGAAAGAGGGGAAAGCAGGTTGGAGAGAGAGTGGATGGAACAATAAGAGAAGAATGAATATGGAAGATCAAGCAATCAAGAAGAGTATTGATCCAAATGGATATGGTCTTTATTAAAGAGCCGACAGCACAGTTGAAGCCGGTCTTGGCTTCGGGGTCATCATTCACCAAACACCCACAACAACGACCACACTTACATATACATCCACATTCACACTCATAAATCCACATAATTTGTGTTAGCATCCTGCGACTACTGTAGTAGTACCTTTGCCGGGTTATTTTAGCATGGGCCTTCTTTATTACAGCACAGCATAGTGTACGTATAGGTATTCTCAGCGAGCGACGGGCACGGATGACATGGGGCGCACTGTTTGAAGAGTATGAATCGAGGCATGGGCGTTTCCCGAGTCGGGAGAGTCGGGTTGGTAGTCCAGTCGGAGGCTCATGTCACGGAGGCGCGTATGTGGGCTGAGATTGCAAGAGCTTTGCCGCCAAGTCAAACGATTGGTTCGTACGCAGTAAGGAACCCCTGTTCCGCTACCTATCCATTGAAATCCGCTCTCCTATCCTCTCCCTCTCCCTCTCCCCTGGCCTACGCATACTGCTGTGCTACAGTGCTTGCTTGTAGGCTGGCTCTCAACGTCGCGTAGATCCACCCCGCCAATGGTGAAAATCACTACAAGGGCCTGTGACAGGCCAACTGGGGAATTAACAGGGGTTGTTTCGCGACATCCCCTGGACCAGGACAGTGGACTTGCAGGCTTGGCGCAGCTCGCCCTGTTGGGCAGCCAGGCCGACCTCTTTTCTTGGAGGTAACACGTACTGTAGCACAGCGCAAGACACAGTTCCCAGTCTAAGTAGGCTGTGTTCATGAGGTTGTTGTTTATTTATTTATGTATGTAGGTAGCCGCATGCTGATTTTCATGGCATTTCTCATCCAGCTGGCGTTTAACACGGATCACGGAACTTGCCTCCCTTGCATCGGAAGGGATACTTATCCGATCATTTCGCAAAGAAACACCACCTCGTTGAGCAGTGAATGGCCAATTTTCCACCGTAGCATTCAGGCTGATGGCCATGCCGAATTGTCCAATCTTGTCATCACCAGGAAAAGACGATGTATTGCTGAAACGCGAGAGAGCTGTACTCCAGCGGCGTGCTGCTTGCTATTTGCCTCTCCATGCAATTCAGCTCATATCGTTTGAGGTTCCAATTAGGTAGGTGGAATTAGAGCCACCGAAAGGGAAAACATCAAGTCCCGTTTGAGCTAAGGAGTTTTCGAGGCTATGTATCATGCGTTCGTCAGTGTCTACGTATAGTAACAATGCACCGGCTGCGCTGTTCAGCTACGAACTAGACGTCGAAAAACAACACCGGATAAGTCCTCATATAGTTAGAGAGAGTCTCTCAACGTGCTGAAAAGAAGATATACTTCAGTATCTTCAATCCTTCACAACTTAACACTGCGGAGGTCCCGGCAATGTCTGCTTTGCTGGCGTCAAATATCATCTCCGAGTTGTGCATCACGTAATTGACTCAAACCACGTAAGTTACACTGCTCTACAATGTCTACACGTGTACATAATGAAGCTATTCAATTTGAGGCATAAAGCATGCATTAGTGTAAGATTAAAACAAAACAAGTAGTGACGAATCCCAGTAGCGATCTCAAACGATCGTTCGGCGCCAAGGCGTTCCCTGTTGTTTCGGATCTAACAAGACTACACTAGTTAGGAAGCCTATGTCCAGTTCACCTACACAAGTTTCGTCTTACGAGGCATGTCGCTTAGCGAGCTATTAATTCTAGGTAGTGTACATAGTGCTTAGTACTCACTCATTTACTTATTCGCCATAAGCCATACGAGCATTCCTTCCTATTTAAAGTTATTTGAAAATTTGACAGTCTCTTTGAAAGGTTTAAGGAGGAAATACGGATACTATGTAGAGAACTTGAGTAAAGGATACATCGGACTGACCCAGGGAACAGCGGCTATTGGTCGAACGCATCTGCGCGCTCGGTTGAGAAACGTGTCACAGCATTGTCAGGGAGTTCAGAAGAAACCGTCAACTGGCAACGTCGTCGTCGTAACTAATCCCCTCTTGCCTCATTGGCTCCCCTTTTAGGGATTGCCAGAGGCGAGATTTTGCAAGGACCGAAGACAACGTGGTCCAGTGGTTGGGCGAGATAACGGCCGTTTCTTTTCTGTACAACGCAATTATTTGTTACTACCTCCTACATAGTAGCAAGATTACTTTACCTATGCAATGGTCGGTGATTTGTGACTATCTAGAACAATCTGTTGCAGCCTGTTGTTACCATGGTCGGGGAAGGATCATGCATTTTATTTAATTACTTACGTATTTTCTTGAGATCAGCAACCCCCTGCCAATTAAAAACCACTCACTTATGCCCCTATTTATACTGCTTTAACAACAATCAATAGCATGATAGCTTAAGAAGGGCTTAGGGAGTCTGGTATGAAGATCATTAGATGACTTATTCAATTAGAATGAATTAAGCGCTTGCCATATATATTGTATAGCGTCAGAGTATAGGTAGTAGACCTTGAGGCCGTGTGGGATGTTTTAAGCGGCTCCCCGCCCGCCTTCTGAGCCGCATTAACTATATCGTCCGTCATTGACAAACACAATACCCATCGATACAACCAATCTAGTACGTCCATCATGGGCATATTAAGGTAGGTATGGTACCTGTCAGCAGACAAAAATGATTTGAAGAAGTGGACATAATTAACACTCCAACATTGTCGTGTATTGCATCAAGATACACGGCTCAGAGGTGACCATCATGTACGATACCTCATACTTTTGTGTCGATTGTTTATTTCATCACCACCCAGACAACGCAAAGTCACGATTTTTAAAAACGTAGCGCTAACGACAGAGAGCCTTACCTAACCGCCTGGGAACATCTAAGGGATAGACGGTGCACGAAATAGGTGTGACAAGATTGGCTACTGCGTCTGGTAATTACCAGTAGGAATAACAAAAGAAACGAAGAGTGCCTTTTCTAAGCTTTCCACTCCTCTTCTTTCTCCTAGGCCCTTTTTTCATTCCGTCTCATCTCCGAGGCGGCGAAGCCTAGGCCGGCTGGTATTAGTAACCAAAAACTAGGGTGCAGCTGGCCGGAATGATGCTGGTGAAAATGAGGGGGTTATGTCTAATATATACAGCGAGCGAGTCATGCGAGACGAAGTCATGGTTAAGCTCCTTAGCTAACTTAGAGTCCGTCTCGACAGATGAGAAAGATTAGAAGCTATCCACGGACGCTTTCTTTTTCGAATTGTGGGCTTGGAATCATCTCGTCAGTGGCGTGGTCAGTGGCGTTTGGTATTGCGAGTCGAATAGCCATAGTCCGTAAAGCGGTGGCGTTGGAAATGCTGGAACATTGGCCACCTTCTGTGCTACGGAGTGCATGTAGAAGTAATCACGAGCATTTATGGGCCGTCCCATACCTTCATAATACATTCCTAAATGCACCCTAAGAAAATCCAACTTACAAGTTACAGTTTACTTTATATAAGGTGTAGGAATTTACCAAAAGAGAAGAAGAGGTGATACGAATGCGTCTTAGTTTTGTCGCTATCGAATAAAAGACACTGCCTGGTAGGCAGGCAGGAGGTAGACTGCTTACTACCCAGGATATAGCGAAGGGAGATGAGGATACCGTAGGTATTTACTTACACCTCCCTTATCTGAACTCGCAAGAAGCCGACACAATCTGATCATCATTTTCATATCTCCACTTATCACGAATGCTGTCCGTCCGCACTAGTCCACAGTAGGTAGACTAAGATAGGCAGGGTCCAATCAACTAGTGGCTGCATGCTAGACAGGTACTTATGCAGACCACTTGCAGTGCATGTTCAAGGGAGTATCCACCTAACACCAGATACCGGGCCGCCTAGCGCCCACTACACTAGCCAGTTAGTCCCCCTCCAGATTGCCCAGCAGCCACTTCATGAGCCAGTGTCCCAAGTTCCACCTCCACGGCAAATCAGCCCAGAGTCTGATCAATTTCCTGCACTCCGAGCAGCGACCAGCTTGACACGACATCACACGCTGCTGCTGTCAGCGCATGTGCCCATTCCTTACTCGCTGAGCGACGACGACCCTGTGGAATCCAACCTGAAAATTCTTCCAACGCCAACTTGCACAGCCAGATAGATACCATCACAGACTCCATCACGGCCTCCACCATCATCACCACTTACCACTAACCAACAACACCATCCTAACTGCGCATTCACATCACTCTGCTCATCCACTTTTCTACCTTATCTCCCCGTCCTCGAAAGCACCAGTTCCAACATCGTAGGCCACGCGACCAAGCCGCAACTTTCAACGCCGTTCGGATCGCCGCCGGCTCGGCACCCGACCAACAGCCCAACCTTATCGATTGGCACCGTCTCCTCTTCTTCCTCATCACCGTCAACATCACCACCACTACCACCACCAACACCACTTGCCCACGGCACGACCAGCACGGCCCTCGAAGCCCACCATACACTGTCTTCCATCTGCATATCCTACAAACGAGTCTACCTCAAACCCTTTACACGCTTCCAGCACTCTGAACTACCCCGGACGACGGGCGATTTAAGCCAGTGCCGGCTGGCTACCATCCCTGCCGTAAAGACGCCGGTCATGCTTACGGGACCTTCTGACGCTGGCCACAATCAACCGACCACCCGACGTCATGGCTATGGCCGTGGTTGAACCCGCTGTGTTCCCATCCGAGGATGTCGCCGTTCGTGACGCCTTCGATCCTTCATTCACCAGAGATTCCTACCGGCCACGGGAGATGTCCATCGGCCGGAGCCGCGATGCCGGCCACAACGACGACGAGCAAGATGACGAAGGGACTGCATCTGTCGAGCTGGCTGCAATCATGACGGCTACTTCGACACCGGTGACTCCGGGCCCCTCCAGTCCTCCGCTCGAGCCACCCAAGTCGGCTGATTTCATCCCGCCTACCCGCCCCAGCAGCACACCCTTTCCCAATGCGCAACAGGGCCCGTCCGAGATTCGCTGTTTGACCTGTCAACCCGCCTGTCTCGATTCTGACGTGCGTCTACTGCACGACCCTGTTGCTGCGGCCGCCATCGATGAGCACCCCGTTCTGACCCTTACCCAGCTCCCAGCTGAGATCCATGAGTGTGTACTGGATCATATCTTCGGCTATCGCGTATCTACTACTTCCCCAAGCTCCTTAAGTATACCCAGCGTCAATGCCCGAAGTTGGAGCACTGCCCTACGCCATTCGAGGAGAAAGGAGTTGTCCAACCTTGCTTTGGTTAGTCCGTTGTGGCGAGACCTGATCCAAGAGCGGCTGTATCGACACATAAAGCTCAAGGCCACCGTTTCGGCCGCTCATGACGTTATGGCCTTCTTCGTACAGCATCCTCACTTGAGCGAATATGTCAAACATGTCGAGATTTGGTTTCCCGTCTTTCAGCCCAAGTACCACCATCCCATTTTGGAACATGGATCATTGGCTTTGCCCACCGTTTCCCCCGAAGGAATTGCTAGTGCCACCTACGGCTTACCTACCGACAACGCCACCATGGAAGAAGTATTCTCACTCGTCCGCCTAACATTCCCCGAGGCACGAGTTATGACCCTTGAGGGTGGAGAGAGGAAGAAGGCGCCGCGGGTACGCTACAACGTTCCAGGCTCCGGTCTTGCCACAGTGAACGGAGATCTACCGCAGATTCCCACTATTAGGACGCTCGTTGTCAAGGGCCAGTGGAATATTATACGACAACCAAAGGACTGGGAGACCATTTCAAAAGCGTTACCGAGCCTCGAAGAATGGCATGGCACGTATGCCAAGCCTAAATCTAAGAGCTATCTGAGCATGGCCCATACGCTAGATATACTAGATCATAAGATTACCAAACTCAATCTTTGTCTTGAAGGTGATTACCGAAGGGAGATCACCTGCCCACCATATTACCTTAAAGTATGCGAACAGGTCCACTGGTGTGAGAAATTAGCGAGGGCTGCAAGTCACCTCGAGCATCTCTCCTATACGGGTCGCGTTTGTCACAGCTTTTTCGATATTCTAGCCCGATACACGAACCCACGGACAACTCGACTTAAGACCATTGATATCACAGTCAAGAATTGCTGTAGGCAGAATGCCCAGTGGAACGAATCCGGCTCAGGTATCACCGATATGCACTTCATCAGTGCTTTTGAGCAGCTCGTCTTGAGCGGTATTCGCGCTCTGGAGCGGCTCAAAACGGTAAACCTGTTGCGGATTCGTTTTGTCGATCTCGGTATGTATTTCTCTCTCCCCTTCTATTTTCATGGTTCGCATGCTCATCGTCCGACTGTAGACTCGCCTGTCCCACCTTTGAATCCCTATTTCCTAATACGCGATGGATGGTGCTCCGGCGTCTGGAGTGACCAGATCCTCGAGGAGATCGACCGCGTGCGACCCAACATCCGCTTTAAGGAGATAGTTGACAGTTTCGGTGAAGTTGGCTACAACAAAGAGGGCCGCCTAATCATCAGCCCGGATTTCCCGAAGTCGCGTGTGCTCTCCCTCAAATTGGCAAACTACGCCATGCTTGCTGGGGGGATAACAATTCTATGAACAGCAAAGTGGACTTGAAAGACTTGTATGACAAAGTGCGATAATAGCCCCTTTGAATGGGCATGCCGGAAAGCAGTAACATGTCCTACGGGATAATCCTAGATGCGCACTTCAGCGACGCGCACATACCCGGATATATACGCCCTGATGTTCGAATGCGGTTTCCAACAGAGTTTTTAACATGCATTCCTTGGCGTTGCGAGTTCCAGTTCTAAGCCAACCACAGTGCATCTAAGCTCGTTTACAAAGCAGCATTGAACAGTTTAGCTTTTGTATCTGGAATTCTCATAATGTTGCCAAAGACCGTTTAGTCCTGCTTTTCTCCCGCACATAATACCCACTTTGATGAAACTTTTCGAGGCGTTTTGCAAAGGTGTCTGAGGTTGCCAGGGTTATTGATAAGGTCAGATTCGACCTGGACGTGTTAGTAGCGCTAGGATGAGGAAGGCTGATGCTCTCTTCTCCCCTCTCAGCTCTTCATATACAGACAGCAAGTAACAGATAGTAAAAGATGAAAATGATGAATAGACGAATTCTTGTTATATATTACGACGTACACTCACTCCCATGGCATTTCTGACCTCTTTACGAAACTATTTTGTGAACCAGCCGACATCTCATATATGAGAAACAGTCCCCAGATCGTCTATGATGATGCCCAAAATGAAGCAGTTGACAGCAAAGAAGGCAAGAGAAGACAACCACAACCCCGGCACGAATGTACTCAGGCCCAGAAACTCGAGGTTGTATCCCTGCTGGAGCCAGAGCCCCTGCGTTAAGACCCAGAGTACAAGTGTCGTCAGGCCTAGTGCAGGTCTTCTCAGCAGCGAGGAGTTGGGCAGGTAGAGGGGGAGGAAGACCATGTACCATAGGAAATACTTTGACGATGCTCGGTAAGTAAGTGACAAGTAAGGGGAAGGAGGGTCTATGGTATCATAGATAGGGGGGTTAGGCAGGTAGGGAACGGCGAGAAGAATAAGCGAATATAGAGACTGGATGAGTGTGATGCGAGATGAAACGGAGATGGGTAAAACGTACCTGGCTCGTGCACACCTTGTTGAAGGCCACGAAGGCAAAGGTCTGCGCCATCATGGTGGTGGCTAGGTCCTTCTTGGCGCCGATGAGGGGGATCAGTATAGTTGATAAGAGGAGCTGGGGCACGAAGGCGACGGATTCGATCCCCATCGTCGTCGACGTCTGCTGGTGGTGGGGTCCAGGTGATGGCAAGGAAGAGGAAGAAGAGAAAGAAGAGGAGGAGGAAGTCAGATATAGGAGTACGTTGTATGGGCTGAAGTTGTGTCGGTGGTCGATCCGCGTCACGTGGTGCAGGTATGTGTGTGTTATGAACGGCATCCCGTATAGCAGGTACATGACCGCATTCAAGCCTGCGAAGGTCGCGAGGCTTGTCAGTGTCAGCTGAATACGGGCTGGTGTGAAGAAGGCCGTGATCTTTCCCAACAGAGTCGAGGAGCCGCCCTCCCGGCCCGCGGTCGTGACGACTACTCTCGCCTCCCTCCCTCTGCTCTCTTCCTCGGGGTTTCCTTCCGTCTCGGTAGCGGGCGCCACGTGCTCGTCGTCCATCCACCAGACGACGGCCGGGGCGTAGATAAAGGGGTAGATCTTGAAGTGCACGCCGAGCCCCAGGAGGAGCCCGGACAGCAGCACCCGCCTCTCGAGCACGGCCCACAGCAGCGCCGTGACGAGCACGCCCAGGAGGCCCTCGGAGCTGCCGCGCGTGCTGATGGTCGCGACCATGGGGTTGAGCAGCCAGATGCTCGCGAAGCGGCAGGCGCGGCCCGTCGACATGCGCGCGTGGCGCCGCAGCACCTGGATGATGAGGTAGCCGGCCAACAAGTCGGCGGCGGCGAAGAGGACCTTGCCCGACGAGAAGAAGAAGAAGGAGGAGGCGCCCGGGAGGGTGGTCGGGTACAGCAACCAGGCCAGCAGGGGCGTGTACCTGTAGGTCTCTCGCTCGTAGGGCGAAGAGGTGGAAGAGGAGAAGGCGAACCGCGCCGCGTCGGTGAAGACGAGGTAGTCGATGTCGGTGTACTTCAGGGGCGAGTTGGCGTCTTGCCATAGCCCGTATAGCAGCATGCCTACGCGCAGCAGTGCTGCCGAGGCAAAGAGCGGCAGTGGCCGTGATATCAGCGTTGCAATGTTGGATGCCATTTTTGAGATGACTCGGGTGCCATGTGCTTGCTGCCCTGTATGTTTTATATCAGGTAGTCTAGTGAGTTTGAATCCAGGGGGTCATGTCCCTGATTTACAGTCACAACTGCTACCAATGTAGCTTAACTGAAATAGCTCGACTATATTGAGTCACCGTGTATTAAAAGTTAAAAGTGAGTTGGGAAAAAGAGGAAGTGTAGATATGAGATAGAATCATAGCATCCTACATATATGATGTGTCGTGCAAGGCGAGGTGAGGGTAGTATAGTGCTGTGCTGTATAGATCTTGTGAACAATATGAAATGTGCCACTACCAATGTCCAGGTTGTGAGCTGTTGTAATGAATAGGTACTACGTAGTGAACACCCCCAACTGTGGCCAGCTGGCCAGCCCCGCCAACGCTCAAATACATCGTCATTCCTTCTATCCTATCTAGACTAGACTACCATCTGCACGAATTCACAAACCACCACTCGCCGACTGCGACAACGTGTGTGAATAAAGAAGAAGTAGTAGTAGTGGTAGTAGTATGTCTGAGGTCATTGTCCCGAAGAAGAAAGACGGCGCCATGGGAGTCGGTGTTAAGAGAGACTACCAAGGCAAAGAAAAGAGCAAGAAGGACGCAGCACCGACAGACCACGCACGCAATGCCTTCACCTCCATGTTCGAGTCGTTCCGGGATGAGCTGGACGAGCACCACGACCGTCGCCAGAGGATCGGCAAGGTGTCACGAGATGTCACCGCCCTGAGTAAGAAGATGTATGCCTCGACACTGCCTACCTACTACTACTGCTTGACCTTTCCTGCCTGCACGCATGAGTGAAGTGATTGTTGGAGGAGCAGCTATGCTAACTATTTATTTCCTTTTGCTATCTAGTATATTCTCACTGCAACGGTAAATTCTCACTTTCCTCTATTTATAGGTTTTGTTTCTCTCATTGTGCTGCAAGCATCACCTGCAAAGCTCATTCATTCATCCCACATTGCATCTCGTAACATCTACAAACACTAAACACTAAAAAACACGAACTAGTGTCCGGAAGCTCTCCCAGCCCATCCCGGAGCGCATCCAGACCGAGATTGACGGACGCTTGAAGGAGATCGCCGAGCTCCTGGAGACTATCCAGCCGGACGTACAGGGCATGAACCGCTATCGGTACCCGCTGATCTGCAACGAGGAATTCGTCGAGGCCGTGTCCTTCGCCCACTACCTGCGCCACCAGACACTGATGGCCCCGGCCGAGGCCCAGGATGCACTCCCCGCCGACATCCAGCTGACGGCCCCCGACTACGTGTTCGGCATCTTCGACCTCACGGGCGAGATGATGCGTTTTGCCACGGCCGTCACAGCGCTGAGCGGGAGCATGCCTACCGGCGAGGTTTCTTTCCCGAAAGGCGAGGCGGGAGGAGAGCAGGCCAGCAGCGACAAGGAGGAGAGGACGATTCTAACGGACATGCAGGACGTGAGCTCCATGCTGCAGATCGGCCCGACTGTAGGCCGATACAACGTCTACGCCAAGAAACTTAGCATCATGATCGAGCAGGTGCGCAAGGTCGAGCGCCTAGGCTACGGCGTCACGGTGCGTGGCAACGAACGGCCCAAGGGTTGGATGCCGGACCTCAACGAGGGGTTTCCCGGTGGTGGAGACGGTGACGATGTCACAATGGCGGACTGAAGACACTTCTTCAGTATATTTTTACTCTCTTTGCATGCTGTGACTTACCCTGATGAGGATCCATTTGTTTGGGCTTGTTTTCGCTGCTTCCTGTTGCACATTCACTTACCGTTGGGTCTATACATGCATAGTATCCATGCTGAAATGTCGGCAAAATGGCGTTAGTGTTGTTAGCTAAAAGGGGAATGGTCTTAGTTAGATAATATTCTACCGGATGGATGATGTGTGGTTATGGGTCACGACTAGTTAGATTACATATGTACATCAAAACGATGAAGTTACATTGATGGTAGGACATGAAATTAAGCCGGTAATGGTCCGTATCAATTCACAATAACTAAGTTTCTCTCAACACACATCCCTAATTTAAAATGTTGGAACTAAGGTAGCACGACCAAAAACAGCAACTCAACAGGACGACTAGCTACGGATAGACATTGTGGCTGTCGGTAGTTGTGATAGAACAGTTCTAGCTACTCTTGGCTCTGCGATCAAAACGCCACTAGGATCCCGAAAAACAGCCGTCCAACCTAATAACTAGCTTCCGTCGAAACATGCAACTAACAAACTCAAAAGTACGTATTGGTGTGGGAGCAGCTGGGCGCTGGTGGAAATCATCTGGTATTATAAACTGTGGTATCATAAGCTCCTCCCATCACATCACGTCCCATCTCATCCAGTAGTAAGAGATCCGATATAAAAAAAGCGGCTGAAGCCGATTTTCCGTCATCGACAAAAACTGCCGTCCTCATCATACTGGGCTCGTCATGTTTCCTAACATTATTTGTGCTTCATCACCTTCCTGTCACCCTCATACACCGAATAGAACCAAAACAGCGTCGTTCCGTATTCCTAGGCGCGGTAGAACCCGATTTACTTTATATCGTGATTTGTGTAAAAAGCTGAGTATGAGACTGAGGGGGTATAAATAATTACTCTGGGCTCTTCTTCATTGGTCATTTTATGTTTATTGTCTTTGATTTTGATGTTTCTTTTGTCGCGAGAACAAGTGTAGGCTGCCCGTTTAAAAATTTCACCCGGGCACCTGGTGTGCTCACATGCCCATGCGCTTAAACAGTCTCGCGGGCAGTCTTGGCGCGGTTCTCACGACCCTTCTCAGACCAGGGGAAGTGGAAGACAGGGATGATGAAGAACGAGTTGCTATCAATCACATTAGCCAATTGTCCTCGTCGAGTGGGGTATATATATATCGTACCTAGTATCCGCAATACCAGCAAAGGCATTATACCACGCCAGGAAAGCAGCAAGCAGACCAAAGACACCGCCGGCCTTCTGCAGACCCAGGGAGGCGGTGGAGTTGCCGTTGCTGCCGGCGAACTCGGCGACGGCCAGGAAGAAGAAGGCCAGGTCAAGCGTGAGGAAGAGCGAGAAGAACATGACGGTCGAGCGCATGGTCAGGACGAGCATGATGAAGGTGAAGATGAACCAGCCGATCAGGAAGAAGCCGAGCACCGACGCCGTGTCCTGGGCCGACTCGGCGTACGTGCCGAGCACGTTGAAGGCCGGCGTCAGGATGATGGCGTAGGAGATCCAGAAACCGCCGTACGACGAAAGCGCGGTGGCACCGAAGGTGTTACCGACAGCCATCTCCCTGCGGAGGAAAACGATGGTCAGCGATATATATCGGCAGAAAACCGAAATAAGACACGACGGGTTGGTGGTGGTGCTTTTCGCTAGCTAAAACTTACCACATGCCAGCCAGAAGCTGGATGAGACCGCCGTAGCCATAGGCGACCGAGAGCGCGATGTTGGGCTCGGTGACGCCGCGGGTCTGGAGGTTCACGAGCGACAGGACGAAGGTGGTGAGGGCGAAGGCCGAGAGGCCGAGGGGGGCCGGGTTGGCGAACTTCCTGTGCTCGGTGGACTTGTACAGACCGGGCTGGAACTCACCACCGAAGGCGGCGAGCCGGCCGTCGTCGCCCGTATGCGCGTGGTAGAGGGGGTTGCCGCCGTAGTCGTAGCGCTGGACCGCCGGGTTGTGGCCATTCAGATCGGCACCGGTCGTGTGAGGGACGGTGCCGGTCTCCTTCTCGACGCCGGGCTGAAACTCCGTAGACGCCATCTTATTTGATATTTACGCTCTTATCCCGTGGGATATATCAATAAGTGATCGGATTTATAAGTTAGAACACAAGCCGAAATAGGAAGCAGGTGCTGCTTTGTCGAATAGGCTTAGCTAAGCGGACGCGCTTCTGGCCAACGTATCACAAAGCAAGTCCAAACCTACGGCATAAATAGGACAAAGAGAGGAGAGGCCGGAGTTGGGGAAGACGTGTGACGGGGGGATTGGATATTTATGAAAGTGTATAGACAGGGTATAGGCGGAGATACATGCCTATATTGTCGACGATCGTGGGTGTTACGGGATTTCGGTATTGCACCACTAGCCAGTGGATTGGTACATCTTGGTACGTGGAGAAGGTCCTCATCTCTTTTCCCTTTTAGTCTACGCTACACTCTTTCTCCCGCGTTCCAGTACAGGGCTGTACCGCCGTAGTGTGTGATAAGTTATACCGGTAGTGTACTGTAAGTACTATGTAGTGTGGAAGTGTTGAGGGGTTCCCGAAGTTCCCTTCGCTGTCCAGCCAGGGGTCCTAGCTACCCCGGCGAACCCCAGCCAGAAGCCCCAGCGACTCAAATCACTGAAGAGCCGGGGTCGAGGTTACATTAGGTCATCTTATTAACCATGTCATCCTGTAAGCGGAGGGGTATGCTTAGGGTAAGGTGGGCGGGAAAAAGGAATAGTAAGGATTTGGACGACCACGGTATGCTCCTTCTCTTTATTGCTTGTGACCTCTCTTTTGATTTCCCTTTCCCTATCGATGCTGCACACTACATACATATAGTGTTTACAGGCTACACGACCCGGATGCTCTCTTTAGACTAACCACTAGTCTTCGTAGGCGCTCCGTAGCATACGGTTGTGTATGCAGATGCATATGAGCGAAGCTAGCGAGTGGCTTGGCAATACGCGCGCAGAGCCTCAGAGGTCTCGTTGTGATAGTATCACACATTACCTACTTATATCTAGGAAATATGACTTTTGTACCTGAACTATGCCGGGTCAGCAGCTCAACCTTGTTTCTACTGTACATTCGATGACCTTGATGCTGAGAGATGTGATTCTAGCGTACAGTAGTCACAACAACTCCCCCTATCCAAGTGGACTTGAGTCGACGCGTAACTGCGGAACATTTGCAATTTTTGCACTACTGTTGGCCGTCGCACTCGCTGGTGTCGGCTTCTTACACGACCTACCGTGGTCTAGCTTGATATACGCAGGAAGCTTGTGAGTAGATATTGCCTAACTGGGTAGTGGCCGGGTAGTGTGGCCGGCATATCTGGGTGTGATGTGCACCGTAGATTGGCGTCGAGGTGCTGTGGACGTCCCGGATGAACGGTTCACCTCGCCTTATTGTTGGTGATATTGGGGACTTACACTACAGTAGTAGATCTAGTGTGAGCGAACAAGTTACTATACGTAATAGCTCGACGCCATAGAGGGCTAGGTGGGTCACTAACTACGAATTGCAAGATCAACATTTGTCTAATTCGACTATGTTAGTGTACGTTATAGCATTGCTACCTACCGGCAGGTTAGTCTAGGGGTAGGCGAAGTGAAATAGACACAAGCCAATCACGGGGTGTTGTATATGTCCACTGTCCCCTTCGATTTTTGCACGACGCAGAATTATCTTGTTCAATTACGCTATGTACTTAGTAGATAGCTACTGTAGACTAGACTAGTGTACGCTATAACACAAGTCCTCTCTGATGACATTTGTTGGCATGGCGCGGCGCCTCGAGTTACGGAGTGAGGTACTTACACAGTTTTCGATACTATTTATAAACTAATACAACCTAAAGAAGTACACCTCCTCCAGGATCTGTATTGTTAGTATGGTACGAAAACCAGGGTTTAAACCGGGGGTTAACCAGACTTCGAGACTTGTAAAATTGCTAGTTACCCACCAAGTCCAAGGTATCTAACCGGGGCAGAGACCAGGGCTCGGTTGAGTTAAAAGTAACTACTAGGGTTTTGGGTGAGGATAAAGGTAACTGTCTGGGAGCCCATGTACAAGTCTATGCTTAAAACGGTAGATTACGGGGCCTTCATACCCTACTAACAATACAGATCCTGGAGGAGGTGTACAGCATTCAATTGTTGCAGACATCGGTTGCCGCTCGTTTTCAAACTTGTACGTGGCCCCCGAACCGAACCAGCCGAAAGTGAGCCACTTTCGGTCCGTCACCGATGCCATCGAGACAATCTTCCTAACACGCTATGTTCATTGCCTGTTGATGTAGACAAACGGAAGATGGGAACTTGAGTGGTGAGGATTTCGATGACTTTTTTGACGTTGGTTCTTATACTTCGTCTCAAGATGGGTGCCCGTCGATCTACTATGAGTAGTAGTAGGCTTATCATTGTATAGGTATCTAGTTATACGTAGTTGGTTACAGTACACAAAGAAGACCCCATGTCCTAGCCCCTATATTACACATATACTATACCTACATCGCTTGGGTTGTGGGAACACGATACCAATCGTACAGAGTGCCCCAATGTAGTTATTGATTGAGAGTAAAAACCCAGTGGCAACACTCAAGCGGCTTACTGCATATCATTCAGTCCTCTCGTCCGATATTGGGGGGCACAAGATGACGGCCGAGGTGCTTGATCACATACTTAACCTCCCACACGCTACTTACTAGGCGGCACATCATCACCATTGGCATCATCGTCAGCGTCATGATCCAGATCGCCAGACAAAACTGTTCCGGATCGCTGGTGCAACTTGGGGTTGGGGTCGTGCACTCACTCACCTTGAGCGCCCCCTTTTCCCCAGCTACCTATTCTGGGCACAGCTGACGACATCCAATCTTGCAGAATTGGCGCTGTAATAGGTGATAGATCCGGCAAAATTACACTAATACGGATGGGCAAGGAAGGTCTTGCTAGGATCAACGTGTTTTCCCCGCATCTCGTCTACCTCACTCCTCATTTCCCCCATGTTTTCTCGAGCCCACACCCAAGAAAATCCAAGAGCACCACTTAGCAGAACTCCAATCCGGGGAGATTCAGACTGATGATTTTGCTTGGTCCAACGTCTAGGCATCGTTCTAGAATACAAATACGGCCATGACTGCCGCCAGGATTTACTTCCCTTTCCCCGGAGGAATGTTCTGGGCTATTACATTCCCTGACTTTCAGTCTTGTATGAGTTTATATCAAGTTAAAAAGCGACAAGTACTGTAAGCAAATGAAGCGATGGTGGTCGCATCCCCGTAAGTAGATCTGCCTGTCCAAAATGCGGCCAGAACCAGTATTACCACCAATAAATGCACGGAAAGCCGCAGCACCTTATCTTCGCCGAGCGATTCCTCTGCTATGCATTGCCACCTCGGTCCATCTATGTCCTACATCTAATATCAACTAGGAGAGCGCCTTGCATCGCCTGCGTCGCAACCTGCAGGGTCGTCATGCAGCGCTCCTAGTGTAAACTATGGTCCAACATGCATTAACGTAACAGACATAACAGAAACAATAGCAGCAAACGCCCGGGCTGGACCTGCTGGGATCCTCCCCCGATTGTATCCTATCCATATAACCGTGAATCCAGGGCCTCGCGTGCATAGTATACCACCCAGTGATTTCATTAAGTATTGTGCTTAGTGTATGAACCACCCTACCAGAGCGCTGGGAGCTGACGTGCAAGCCTCAGAGCCCGTTTTGGAAACGCACCCGCGACATCTACCCGAGTGTTCCGGTGCCATGCGCCATACGCAGTGCTACTATCTGAACCTGATCCGATGTTTAGACTAATCGTTTCACTTGAAGAGCTGATGAACTAATAGTCGGGGCCATGTATTGATCTTGGTACTATTTGTCCGCTAGTATACACAGCTGTTCTCGCCATTTAGCCAACAATATGCTTCACTGTTCATTATACCGATGCATGTTCGCGGCACAAATACAGGTTGAAATGAAGGTATCGTTATGGAGATAAGTAGAAACTGTTGTAGAACGAAAGACTTCGCGTATTGGGAAACAGTGGTACCATGGTCATACCACGCCTTGTCCAGCCATGAAACATACGTCTTTTGAATCCTATCCAAGTATTTTTTGACTAACACAGCGACCGTAAGTAAGTAGACAAGTGAACAGCTCGACATGTACTCCGTAACTATATCATCAGTTCGCTAGTAAGAGAAACGCCTTAGCAATATCCACTAATCCGTGTAGAGACACAAGCGCCCAATCATCCAGTGAGACAGACTAGCTACTCGAATATCGCCTTCGACGAATCCCATCGTCACTATCAGAGAACACAGGGATCTCATCCTCCCTGGGACCCGCGTCGTCGTCTTCGTCGTAAAGCGCAACACCATCGTCATCATCGTCATCATCCCGCAATCTGCGGCGCTGCATGAAGTTCTTGAAACCACGGCTCATGCGCACGACGCTCCGGAGGTGTTTGTCCATGACCATGACGACGTCGGCCTCGTCCTCGAGGGCCTCGGTCTCGGCGAGGGCGACGGCCGTCTGCAGCGCGTTGCGGATCTCGCGGCCGTTCAGGCGCAGGGAGCGCACATCGGCGCTGGCCCAGGCGTACTCGCGGGCCGTGACGGCGACGCGGACCCGGCCGCCGGCCTCGCGCTCGAGGCGCTCGAAGCCGTTCGACCAGATGCGCTCGCGGTCCGTGTCCGTCAGCGCCCCGTAGTGCAGCGCGACGTGGATGCGCGAGGTGAAGGCCGCGTCGAACGTCTGCACCCGGTTCGTCGTCAGGAAGAGCACCCCGCGGTAGTACTCGAGGGCGCGCAGGAACACCGACACCAGCCCGTTGCGCTCGATGTCCCGGTTCCGGCGCGACTCGAGGTACACGTCGGCCTCGTCGAGCAGCACGATCGCCCCGAACCGCTCGCCCAGCGCCAGGAAGTACTCGAGGTTCTCCTCGACCTGGTCCGCGTCCGTGCTCAGGTCGCCGCTCGTGAGCGAGAGGAGCGGACGATGGGTGAGCTCGGCCACGCACTCCGCCGTACAAGTTTTGCCTTTTAGCGAACACGATATGTTAGTCATGAACTACCGGTTACGTATTTACGTATTCAGGTAGGTGGGCAACTTACCAACTCCTGGCGAACCGTGCAACAAGAAGATGCGGCCCTGACCCTTGTTCTTCACGAAATCGCTAGGCCACGCAGACACGCGGCCGTCGACGCTGGCGAATTTCCCGATGAGGGACTTGACGGTGGTCTTGATCTCGTCGTCGAGCACGAGGTACTTGAACGCCTCCCTGTCGAACTTGACGTCGCAGAGCTTCTCCACGTGGAAGTAGCCCCAGCGACGCTCGCCCAGCAGGAATCCTGCGACGACCTTAAAGATAACTTGGAAGTACAACTCGTCCTCGGGTGCATTGTCGTGCCTCGGATCGAGGTCCTGAAATACGGAGAACCGGCTCAGCTCGTTGCTGTGCTCGCCTTTGCTGCACACACTGCAGCCGCAACGGGATGCGAAGTAGGGGAGCTGATCAAACGGTATCGGAGGGCGCGGGGGACGGATATCGTCGTACGAGTGGCGGCGGCGGCTTTTCACGGGACACTGCTGCCAGTTGCGCTCGAAGCCCTCACCATCGACGATGACCCGACCGCTCATATATCCCACCGGGCACGTCCTGTAGTCCATGTTGTGGTGAGGCGATTTCATCACGAGGTCCCCGTCGTACGTCTTGTAGCTCGGCTTCTTGTAGAGCTCCCAGACGAGTTTGCCCAGCTGGATCTGTTTCGCGGTCACCTCTGACGGTGACATGTCCTTGTCTGCCCCGGTGAAGAACTGGGCTGGGATTACGGGGAGGTTTTGAATTGCTTCCTCGCCTGAAAACGGCTGGATGTCGAATGTGTGCATCTCGCGACGCAGTCGCCCGTCGGAATACATGTAGTTCCAGCAGTCGACTGTAAAGATTATAGTTAGTAGTTTATCATTTCAACTTGGTAGGGATTTCGGATTTCAAATAACCAGGATTGAATCCCCGACGTAGATGATAACTGACACTCGGGGTAGGAAGGCTCGGTCAATACTCACTAGAATAAGTACACAGTCCATCCGCATTGTTTGTGAGTTTCTTAAAGACACGCGAGATAGCAAAAGGAGACCAGGTATTGTCAAATCGGGTGTAGATGACCTCTCCTGGCTGTAGCACGAGCCAGAGCCAGTCGTAGGTCGCCGTTGGCGTTTTACGACTGTTCCGCTCATCTTCATCGCGAATCAGTTGACCATAGGTTTGTTCGAGGAACCCTAAGAGAACGTCGATGTGCTTAGACGTGGTAGCTGCGTACTCTTTGTCATGAGTGTCGGGTTGGGAGGTCTTGTACTGTGCGAGAGCTGCACGGTGATGTACTAGGATAGAGTACGGAGCTTCAATCTTGACTTCGTCGCCCGTGAAAGATTTGCCGGGGTAGTAACTAACTACGGTTGCGAGTGCGTTGATGAGGTGACGAGAGTATATCACCATGGTGGTACTCTCAGACTTGGTAATCTGCATATCGGATTCATCCTCACTGTCATGAGGGCTGGTGACATATTCATAACTAGGACGGTGGCCTCTACGTAGTCCACCCCTATGACGAGGGCCGTAAATCGGTTGGTTGTTCACAACCGTAGTAGACACAACTGTGACGATCTCTAAAACAGGCTTCTTCTTGTCCTTTCGGGCTCTCTCATCCAGAGGGTCCCCAATGTCGGGATCGATAGGCCTGGAACCGCGACGAACTAATGTTACGTTAGAAAGACCGATCAAAAATCGTGTTCAATATATAGGTGAAGAGCGGACGAAGCGACTCAAGTACAATTGGTGGGACACAACGCTGAATTAGTGTCGCGAAAGCAAGTGCACACCAGAAGAGGTCTACGAAAGTGATAGACAATAAGCCGGAACTAACCTTCAACAATACCCTTTCCAAACTCTTTGTACCGGAGAACATAGCAGACATCGGGGACATCATCATCGGCAAAGTCTACCGAAGACGAGGTATCGGCAACCAATCCAGCGGGGGCCCCGAATTGGGGGATGTCTCGAGTGTGGTCAGCAATGTCCTCGAAGCTGGTGATGGAGTTGTTGTCCTCCATTCTGACTCGGTGAATGTATATTTGGAGGTAAGTTGAAGTTTGAGGGAGGAACAATAAGACTATCTTGCCCGTGAAATGAATGCCTAGAGCATCAGGCTTATGTCAAGTACAAGAACTACCGCATATTTGTAAAGGCGACTATGATAACAAGGCTGAGTTGAACCCCTTCCCCCGCAGGGGCTGAGTTGTTAGTGACTCACCATGCATTATGCATCATGTAATACCGTCAGGCAGCATTGGTAGGTGGCATATCAATTGGCAAGGCGACCACGCGCATAGCCCGCGTCCATACACGAATACTGCCCAATAATCAACTAGCCTCATCATGATCATCGAATCGCCCACTGTGGGGGCGTACAGACAGTGCACGAGGTCCTGGAAAGTCGGAGCCGAGGGAAGCGGCCGAATTGTTATCTACATGCACGTCGCAGAGGAAGGGTTGAATGATTGGTATAAAGCATCTGTGTGATACGGTTAATCCTGCACTGGGCTTGCCAGACTAGCGACTAGGAGCTGAGTGTGCGACACTATTCGGTGATGATAAAGTGACAGTCGACCAGATGGTACGTTGAAACATTAAGTCAGCAACTTCTACGGTGGTAATACCGTCTTTTTAATATTTATTCTATAGCCCGACGCCCCGATTGCAGTTATTCGTACTTACTTCACCCCTTGGCGAATAAAATGAGTCGAGTGGTGACGACCTTATAATCCAATGCAGGCTGTTATTCAAACGAGATATCTTCTGTATAAATACTGAACCTGGGCTTCCTGTGGGACAATGCGTTTACTGCATTGTCTTGGTGGCCGTTTTGATGCAACTGTCAATAATGTCGACCCATTTGATCGCATTAACGAAGTCCTTGTTATCGATACTTTCGACGAGACCTGGGAAAACAGCTATGACATTATTAGCACCGGCTCATCAGATCTTAAGAAGCGCGAAAATCATACCACCCGCGTATCCAGTCCAAAGACCTGGCGCAAAGACCACGTGTTTGAACCACGGTCGGCCGTCGAGACCTCCAGGGTATATGAAGGCACGCTCGATGTTCTTGTATTGAGTGTTAGTGAATCGAATTTGATGGAACAACTTTAGTTTCTTAATCCAGTGCCACCAAGGAACATGTTCGTTAGCTTGCGCGGCCAGCTTCGCTGCCTTGGCGTCAAGATCAACAGCTGCAGACTTCATCTCACTGATAGACTCATGTAGCCGATTTAAGGATCGCTCAAAAGCCCCCCGATCGCCCTTCACCTCTGCTCCAGCGCTTCGCGCCCTGAATTCAAATATCTCGGCTTCACTAGATGGCTTGACTTCCAAGCCTGTGAGTTTTGACTCGACCTTCTCAACGTACCCATTGAGTGCCACAGCGTATGTTGTGGCGTTCAAGGCAAGAAGTGGCGTATCAGCGATTTTAGCGACTGTTAGTCCGAGCACTTGCGCCATTGCTCGATGGTAGACAAAGCCAGGGTCACCATATACGCTTTGCCACCAGTAGCTGTCATAGTTGCTATGGTAACTACACATGTACAATCGGGCGTTAGAAAGTATTCCTCATAGCAAAAAAATGACTCATTTGAGGGGTGAGTAGCATGCAAGGAGATATAGTATATGAGAACAAAAGTGTTACTAGAACGGTATATTAATGGTTTCAAAAACACGTACTGGTAAACAGGCGCTTCGCTATCAGGCCCGCCGAAGCCCATGTCTAGAGACGGAACACCAACATAGTCCTGGAAAGCGGTGAAATCGCTCCCACTGCCCATGGTACTAATGTGTCCATCCCACAGATCCCGAACTGTCTGGCCTTGAACGGTCTGATTAGGTGATGGGACGAGTGCTGTTACTTCGTAGAGGAGGTTGTGTAGTAAGGGCGCGGCCGAAGCCGAGAAGGTTGGGCTTCGAACACCGACATCCACATTAATGTAAGCCACGTTCACGGCTGAGATCCAGGGCAGGTATTCCTCGACCCACTCTGTGGATCCAACGAGCCCATACTCTTCGCCATCCCAGCTAGCAAAGACAATGGTTCGCAGGGGCTTCCAGCCTTGGTCCAGTGCCTGGCCAAAGCTGCGGATGACCTCGTTGATAACGGCCGAACCACTATTCGGGTCTCCTGCGCCACCTGCTATCCAGGCGTCGCGATGATTGCCAATAACGACAACTTCGTCTGGAATGGTCCCGTTGATAATGCCGATAACATCCCACATTGGGGTGATGGTGTAGTTCTGATGATTGACCAGATTTAGGACGAGGTTGTCGGGGGAGGGCCCAATGTTGTATTCGACCCCCTTGTATCCGAGCCCTGCATTCCTGGTCCAGTATTCATTGAAGTTTTTGGCTTGAGGGCCATGGCCATTTAGCGCCTTTAGAATGGGTAACGCCTCAGCGTAAGAAATGGGCAATGACGGGATCCTGGGGAGGATACCGTCAACTGGCTCACGTGGCACGCCAGGTTTACTGGGATAGCCGGGTGTAGTAGGGTCGCCAGGCCCCATGCTCAAATATTCCACACTCCCGCGTTGCACGCTACTAGGGTTGCGGGCAGGACCTTCTGGATAGGGTTTGTGTCCTTTCTCTTCCGTCATCTCCCCATCGTCACCCGGGTCGCTGTATAGGATGCAGCCGATCATGCCCAATTCTTCAGCTCTCTTCAGCTTCAGACCACGGAAGATGCCTCCATAGCGGGCAATAGCGATCTTGCCTTCCAAACTGACGTTGGCACGAATAAGATCTTCGAAATCCCAAAACGTACCGTAATTGACGTAGACGAAAGAACCGGTAACATTACCGCTCGCAGAATAACCATGGAAGGTAGGGATGCTGTTATCGAGCTGGGTGGTAGGGTCCTCCTCCAGTATATCTTCAGTCAGAGTGGCCTCAAAAGCTACCTTCCAACTGTCATATTTCTGGCCGGTGCTGGCCGTTTTCTTCTCTAGCAGGGCTAACCGACGGTCAAGAGGATAGTTCAGGTAAGTGTCATAAGCGACGATATCAGACTTGACACCCCATTCCTCCCAACGGTCTCTGGTCCATTCGGCCTATAAAGGTCAATTGCCATTCGGTTCCCAATTTTCTACTTCTCATTCCCATGATTTCTAGATGAGATGAGTCTTACCTGCGACAGATTCTGGCCGGCCAGATGAGGGCCAGATGTATAGTACTTGCTCCATTCAGAGGCCTTCTCGGCACTGGGCGTGTCTAGAAGTAGAGCTTGGAGCTTCTCATAAGAGAGATGCTTGCTCCCATGACCCGGCCATGGGTGAGAGTGGCCATAGGGCGGTGCGTAAACAGCTGTAACGAGAAAGGTGATCAGCAGAACCACCAAAGACGAGCCCAAGGCGATGCTGCAGAAGCGGCGCAGCGTCTGGTGAGGATAGCGTCGACGGGGAGTGCCAACAGCTACGGTGGTAATCAACGGCGTGCGCTCGCTTGCCATTGTCTGTTCGTGGCCCATTGGAGAAATGATTAAGGGCACATCATACGATCAACTTGAAATTTGGCTCCGTGAGAGAGCATCAAGACTCGACAGGTATTATTGTAAATAGATAAATAGATAACTAGATAGAAAGATAGGCAATCAATAAATGACGGATGCCTGCCTTCTTTAGACACAGTAGGTGCGCCACTAGGCTTATTTCGCACGTCATTGTGGCTGGTGTCCGGGTTTAGACTAGGATTGTCGCCGCTTTCTCTCGGACTCCACTTACTGCTAATATTTCGCATTTATTATGCGTAACATAAGATCCAATCAAACTTAAGGTCATAATTGAATATATATACTAACTAGTAGGAGACATTATTTTCCCTCCTACTCATAACATCTTCTACACAGGATCGGTCAGTCAAATTATGCGGACGCGGGTAATGCGTTGCTACACAATCAGGGTGGCTTCCAGAAGGCTAAATACGCGCTATAGATGGACTCGATAGTCACATTGTACATATAAGTGCCTTATCAGCGGTAGTTATCCAGATACGATGTAGTTAGGTGAAGATCTTGAATGAATACGTGCAATTTATTATTCGGCTACAGCATCTCATGACGTTCAGGGATCACCATGGTGTTCTTAACAAAGGCGTATTGCATTTAAGCTTGAGCTCAACATCAACGTCACGTAGATATGTTAAGTGTGGTAATCCACGTACTTTATTCGACTGTTCAATCTTTCCTCTCTGAAATCCCTTTTTGTTTTCTCCGAATCGTCATATGCCGTGTCTTCCACGCCTGGCCAACAGATATGGATCAACAAGAATCGATGGATTCAAGTTCTGAGCAAGAGGAGAAGCCCCTCTGAATAGCCTCGAGATTGCTCGGTCTTCCACCCTATGTATCCGATCCTCAAGATCTTTCAAACTCATCCAATCCATTCCCTGACAGCATTGGAAGCCAATTTCGGTACATCGACGAGGAAACGCTGCTCAAGTATGGGTTTGGTGTTTCCCTAGCCGAAGCTGAGGCTATGGATTTTGTTTCCAGTCATACTAGTATCAAATGCCCCAAAGTTATCGGTGCCTATGTCCTCAACGGCAAGGGTCACATCATGATGCCCTACGAGCAGGGTAAGCTGCTGCCAGAATTCTGGGAACATGCATCCGATAAAGACAAAGAAACAGTGATCGAGCAATTGTAGCGCTACCTAAGGGAAATGCGTAACATTAAAGGCGACTATGTCGGTGGATTCAACCGCAACCCCTGCGTGGCGGACGAGTTTGAATGGGACTCTCCTCAGAGCGACTACAAATATGGACCTTATCCTGATGAATATGGATTTAATGAGGGAATCATGGAAGCCATCTCACGAGCGAGCCCGCTGCCTCCTAGAACGGACCCCGAGTCTGCAGGATATAACAACATGTATGCTACTCGACAACTAGTGCACTCTCTCCGCGGTCACGAGGTCGTTTTCGCCCATGGCGACCTGAATGCCGGAAACATCCTCATACGCGACGACTTAACAGTAGTTATTCTGGACTGGTGTACCGCAAGTTTCTACCCGGCCTATTGGGAGTGGTACAAAGCTACATGACATGGTGTATTTAAGCCAAGCTTCATATGACAAGTAGAGCGCTATATTCCGCCGTACTGGGTCGAGGCCAATATTATGAATCGTATTTTCAATCTGATTATTGGATGAAGGATTTTACCATGTGGCACAGTCATAGAAAGTAATAGGAGCTTGGACAGGTATGTATTTTTATCCGACGTATATCGACATTCGATTTCCTCTTGGTCATATGTGAAACTCGGAGGAGTTAGCGAGAAGACTGTAAGAGACAGTGAATAACAAGACCGGAACTATGAGCGTGTAGCTATGACATCAATTCAGAGAAGCGTCCATATCCAAATGAGATAAAGGACGCTCACAGAGCATCATAAAGGAGACCGCTACTCTTAACTTAGTATTGTGCCTTGTATTATTATCAATAGCCGTTATGAATTTCCACATTAGAACAAGTCATCCTCCTTGACGAGTACAGAGCGATTGAGATGCTCTGGTGATGATGATTGGATCCCCGCCAGGTGCAATGTCAGCTCCAGATCCCCCAAGAGCGATTTCAGTACATGCGAAACTCCTTCTTCACCACCCAGGGCGAGACCGTAGATGTAGGGTCTTCCGATTAGACACATCTTCGCACCCAGGGCAAGGGCCTTGGCAATGTCAGCGCCACACCGGATGCCGGAGTCAAACAGGACGTCGATCTTGTCCCCGACAGCGTCGACGATGCGCGGCAGCATGCCCAGAGAACTGACCCCACCATCCGACTGTCTGCCGCCGTGATTACTCACTACAATCCCCTGCACGCCTACTTCCACGCACTTCTTGGCATCCTCCACGGACTGGATGCCCTTGAGGATGATAGGTCCTTTCCAATGCTGTTGGAGGAATTTGATATCCTCGAAGGAGTGGCTGAGTCCGGGGAAAACGGTGTGTGTCCACTCTGCCACTGCTGCGCCCATATCTTCGTCGACTGATTTTCCGTGCTTCCGCTTGAAGTGGTCACGGAAGACAGGATCAGTTAGGCCAATAGCGACACCGATTTGATCGGATCGTAGAAAAGGATTATAGCTTAAGACGAAGTTAGTTCGAGAGAAACGCCAGAGAACCGTAGAACAGGAGGTCATCTTACCCGTTGTCCATGTCACTTGGTCGCCAGCCTAGTATATATGTATCGAGGGTGACGAACAAGGCCGAAAATCCGGCCTTCTGAGCGCGCTCCAGCATCGATATCGTAATATCATTCTGTTCGTTCGGCGGCCAATACAGCTGAAACCAACGCACCCCATCCTCATTCGCCTTTGCAACATCCTCGATACTCGTACTGCTCGCGGTACTCATGATATAGGGGACGTTTTGCTTTGCGGCGGCGGCGGCAGCAGCCATCTCCCCGTCCGGGTTGAAGATCCTCTGCACGCCGACGGGTGCACACGCGATGGGAAACGGCAAGTTCTGGCCCAGGACATCATCGACTGCGAGGTCCGGAAGACCGTCCGTCTTCACGAGACGTCTCGGAACGATCGACCATCTCGCGAACGCGGCGCGGTTCTTGTTCGCCGTCTCTCCCGTGCCGGCGGACCCCATCACATAGCCCTTGCTGTCGGCCGACATGCGCTCTGCCGCGAGGCTCTCCCATTCCAGCGGCTTAAATGTAAAGGGGGGCCGTTGGTAGCTGAGGCCTTTTTGGTAGACGGACGACTCATAATCTACGGGGTTTGGGGTGCTGCGCTTGCCTGGGTGGCTGGCGTACTGCATCTCGATTGTATCGTCCAAAGGAATCAATCAATCAATTCTTGATAACTGAGTGACTGCGCCCCGTGTAACTGTTTAATACTGCTCTGAAGTCCGATGAGTCCGAGGGGGTCTACGTCATGCAGCTAACGGAAAGCCTGTTCAGTAGCTACCTTAGCGAGATCATGTTGATAAGAAACGCCCATTGTGATGTCATGCTGGTAATTCAATACGCGCAAAAGTGAGGCATTTCGCTTCTATCACTGTTTCCCGAACCCCCTTTCCATACTATCGAACTCCTCGTCGCGCAACATTACACATATATTGCGCTCCTCAACGCTCCTCAACGCTCCTCAGCCTCTGTGGTGCAGGCGACTTGAGGGTCCCAAAGACGATGCCGCACATATACGCCTTAAATAGAAAAAGAGAATACAATCTGTGATAAAATACGGCTCAATAAGATATCGACACAACCAAACCCAGATTGGACAGAATAATGAAGGGGTTGTATTGAAGTAAGTACGTCTTCATCCAAGACAAGAACCGGGTTTGAACTCAAACATCCGGATAAGAATGCCGGATAACCCAACCCGCCTGCACCAGTAAAGTTAATGCGAGACCTAGGCATTATACTTACAAGTGGGGCCGGCTTTGGTGGGGGAATAGTGTGGTACTGCATTGGGGGTCTTGAGATGCGTTCAATATCCAATAATGCCTACGACGCCCTGCGCTACCCACCTACAGTGGGTACTTACTATAAGTAGTATAACCCTACTTATAAGGCAGAGTCTAGACTAGGCAACCGGTGGGGGAGAGGGGAGTCATCAGAGACTTTAAAGGTCGCATACCGCATGTTGCATCCCTGTGTTTCTGCCCTGTGGTCAGGTGCAGTGTTACCTCGCATGCGTGCATGCATGTGTAAGCACACTAAGAAGAACCTACTATGTAACAAGAGAACGAGAGACTCTCGAGACTCAGGGTGCATCTGCATGGATCTGTCGCTATCCGCACCATTGCCGGCCTTGTGACCAATCTTTATAATGCGGTGGTGCAAAAGTCTTACAGTACCCAACCAAATATCTCCGACAGCGGACCTTGCGTGTACGATCCTTCTCGCTAGCTACCGGGTGGCGCCGTTATCTCTCCTACCATGACTGTGATGAGTTTGGCTGAGGCGCCGAAGCCTACATGGATACGGCAACCACCTATCTACTTTACTTCGTACCTGGAAGAGTAGACTTCAGCTTGGCGGTAGCCAGACGTATGTATGAGAATGACACTCCGTTTTGAGAACGTAGTTACGTATTTCAAAATGCGGAATTACAGCACGCAATCACTTACCTTTAAAAGCTGTAAGTACGGAGTATGCATGTAAAAATTTGCTACCACCTGAGTCGCCATCGCCGTCCAGGGGGGTTGCGAAGCAACAAATCAAAACCCTCGCATGGCCGAAACGGGGAGCCTCGTCTGTGCAGCTGTGCGCCTGACCTAGGCTGTGCTCGGCCTAGTTCCATCAGGCGGACCCAGCGAAGACGATATTTGGTATAAGTCCCCGTATGACAGACAGAGATGATAGGTCAGGTAGGTTTATACTACTTATACTAAAGTAGCTACATGTGTATTACCGTACGTACATAGTATTTGCCGTATGCGGGTGGGGACATCTGGAGGGGAGGAAAGACAATGTTTTACTTTTTTGATAATAATACTAATACTAATAATACTGTAAAAGAAGTTTTCTTTGTTCATATAAACTTTGCTATCCTCTTTCGCCATCGGCATCCTGCCGCTCCCTATTGCCAATCAATTTACCGTGTCGTTCTCCATCTCAAGCAGTGAGCATCATGGCAGCGAAGTCCCAACGTCCAAAGCTGCCGGCTCAGCAGCTGGCCATCCTGGGTAAGCATAACTGCCTTCTCTTGTCCTCTGTATAGCTTCGCATCTCATCATCAATCTGTCAAACGGGCGGCGCCACCAAGGGGATAATAACGCTGGTGAAATTCAAGTTGACCAGTGTCACCTATCTTGTTGTGAAGGAGTACTTGGCTAGAGCTGTTGGAAATGCCATAAGCGTACAAATCAAAAAGAAACAAAAATGAGGTTCCAAAAACCCGTTTGCTTGTGTTCCGTGACTTGTTGATCTTGGTTGTGTCGAAGTCGTCTTACCAAACTTCAAGCAGGTGCTCTATCTCATACACAGTAAAAAAAGCAATCGATAGACAGGAATGGAGAAGAAGAACAAGAAGAAGGAGACACAATGGCGGTTACTATTATCCTTAACCAAATATGGCTGGTGGCACGAACTCAGGTACCCCCCTCCCTACCTTCGGATGTTGGTGACTGACGTTTCACTTCAGCCGTTGCACGGTTTGCCGAGCCGCTGGCCATGACCTCGGTGTATCCTTACTTGCCGGAAATGATAGCGAGCTTCGGAGTCGAGAAGAAGGACGTTGCAAAATGGGCCGGCGCTACTAGTGCTGTCTTCTCACTCGCGCAGAGCGTGACGGCGGTGGCATGGGGACGGGCGTCCGACAAATTCGGTAAGCAAGATCCCCGTGATATTGGCTGGCTAGCATTGAGTCTCGATCTGGGATGGTAGTGGACTGACGGTCGCTCAGGTAGAAAACCGGCTATTATAACGGGGCTATTCTGTACAATGATATTATTCATAGTATGGGGGGTGTCTACGAGTCTTACTATGGCTATCATCGTCCGTGGTCTCCAGGGCGCATGCAATGGAAACGGTGCGTACTCGCTAGACTATACCATGAACCCTCCTCTCTAACAGAAGATTCAGTTGGCATCATAAGAACAATGGTAGCGGAAATGGTCCAGGATAGAGAACTCCAGCCTAAGGCATTCTCCATCATGCCTCTAGTCTGGAGCATCGGTTCGGTGTTCGGTCCCGCATTCGGAGGACTCTTCGCGAAGCCCGCCGAGCAATTTCCAGGCCTGTTCGGTAACAGCCACTTCTTGAAGAAGTTCCCTTTCGCCTTGCCCAACATCTTGGGCGGCATCGTCTTCTTAGTCTCTCTGTCGACGGCAACGCTTTTCCTCAAGGAGACGTTGCAGAGCAAACGGCACCACCGAGACCGGGGTCTCATTCTAGGCGAGCGCATCACGGAAGCATTCAAAGAGAACCCTTTCCGACGCCAGCAGAAGCTGCGCCGATACTCTCTCCAGGACGCCGAGGCCTCGGCACCACTGCTACAGGCCGTCGGGTCTTCGTCCAAAGCCACCCGCCATGACACGCGGTTCGAGAAGCCCGTGGCCCCGAGCATGTCCGCCGTGTTCACCCGCCAGACAGTGATCAACCTGGTCGCGTACACGTTCCTGGCCCTACACTCCGTGGCCTTCGACCAAGTCCTTCCCGTGTTCCTGAACTACCCGGAGCAAGAACACACACCGGAGAACACCTTCCCGCCCCTCTTCTTCTCCGGCGGGTTCGGGCTCAATTCCGGGCACATCGGCACCATCTTCACGCTCTACGGGATCACGAGCGGCGCGATCCAGTTCGTGCTGTTCCCGGCGCTGTGCGCGCGGTTCGGGGTGCTCGGCTGCTTCCGGGCCTGCGTGCTGATGTTCCCCCTCGTGTACGTCGCGCTGCCCTTCACGGTGCTCATCGGGGACGTGCGGCTGCGGTACGCGGCGCTGCTCGCGGCCATGGTGACCAAGGCCTTCGCCGTCATCGTCGGCTTCCCGTGCTCCACCATCCTGCTGACCAACAGCGCCGCCTCCCTCAGCATCCTGGGCACCCTCAACGGCTTCGCGACCACCTTCAGCGCCCTGGGACGCGCCAGCGGCCCCGCCCTCGCCGGCGTCGCCTTCTCCTGGGGCGTGAAGAACAACATGATCGGCGTCCCCTGGTGGATCCTCGCCGGGATCGCCGCCGTCGGCGCCTTCCCGGTGTGGATGATCACCGAGGGCGACGGCCCGAGTGCCGATAGCGAGGACTCGAGCGACTCCGAGGATGCTGTCGTCTTCGATGACGATGATGATGAGGACGACGACTTGTCCAGTGGTCCCAACGCTTCGCATGCAGGGAAAGACCACGAGCAGCAGGGCTTGGTTCAAAAGGGTCTCAAAGATACTCGCAGTACTGGTTACGGAACGGTACGATGATTGGAGAGAAACAATCTAAACGAAGTAAAGCGCGTGTGGATTATTGACGTATAAAGAGGGTGTTTGTTAGAGTCTTGAGGTCTGCATTCGCGCATCATCTACACCATAACAGTTTTCATGGCACGGCGTTACGGACTAGAAAACATGGTTTCATTCATATATGCTTTGTTTTTCCATACCTTGGGTGTTACGCTGGACTTGGTTACGCAATGTTAAATATCCGCATTTATAGCTTAATACCATTGCTCATTAGAGACCACATTAGGTAGCTTGCTTGGTAGAGCTGATTTGCATACATCTAGAAACAAACTTATTCTAAAGTGGACAATACCAGGCCGTGCGGATGCAGTTTTCGCTCTGCCAATTGATCATTGTTCTTCTCATTCCGGCTATGGAAGTGTACGCGCCAACATACCACCCAACTTAAGTGACTTTTCCCGCCCTCACACCGCTTGAATCCCAGTAACCCATCCCAAACGCCTTGGAATACACGTATCCTCTCATCATGAGCCATCAAATCATTTATGCAAAGATGTCACTCTTCACATAGTCCGCTCGACTAGTGACTAATACTATATAGCCTCGAGGTTTGCTCACCTACGTGTAAGCATTTCTGATACACAGGTGACATTTTAAGCATAGAGTTTCTTCTCGTAGCTCTCCATGTTGACATTTCCTTCGAGCTGAGCGCTGGCAGTCCGAATTTCGAATCGAAGGAAGCCGTTGGTAGCACTTTCGTGCAGTTCCGTCAAGCTCTTCTGACCACAGTCTTGCATCGAGTGCTTAACACCAGCGGCTAAATAGGGAACGAATGTGTTCACGGATCCGCGGTGGGCGACAGCTCCGGATACACCCTGGGCAACAAGAACACTATCCCCTTCGCTGAAGTACCGAGCAGTACCAGCATTGCTAGCTTGGGTATTTTTGCTACCGGCGCCAGCCTTCTTATCTTGCATGGCATCGATACTGCCCATGCCACGGTAGGCTTTGACAAGCCTGCCTTCTCGCGAGACGAACGATGTGCCTGGAGACTCGGTCGTACCAGCAAGCAGGCCACCCATCATGACGGTAGAGGCGCCGAGCGCCAGACCTTTTACGATATGACCCACGTTTTGCACACCGCCGTCGGCAATGCACGGAACACCGAAGCGCGCAGCAAAGCTCGAGACAGAGTATACCGCAGCAGCTTGAGGTCGACCGATGGCCATGACTTCTTGGGTGATACAGGCGCTTCCGCTACCCATTCCAATGCGCAGGCCGTCGACGCCCGCGGCAATCAAAGTCGCAGCTTGTTCGCGGGTAACGACATTTCCACCAATGACATCGAGCTTGGGGAATTCTTGCTTAATCCACTTGAGCATCTCCACCTGATACATGCTGTTTCCCTGACTGCTGTCGAGGATGGCAATGTCCAAACCAGCATCTACGAGCTTCTGAAGACGGATCTTATCCTCCGGTCGAGTGCCGACGGACGCAGCGCAGATGAGTTGCTTAGAATCAGGGAGCTTCGAGGCCAGCGGAAAGTGGAGGTTCTTGGTCAAATCAGAGCGAGAGATCATCGACACGAGGTTGAATTCCTTGTCGACGATGGGTAGCTTGCCCTTCTTCGACTGGGCTAGGATCCTGTTTGCCTCCAGGAGAGTAACACCGGACTGGGCAGTGATTAAATCGGTAACCATGACCTTATCAACTGTCTGGCTGAGGTCTTCTTCAAACTGAAGGTCGCGGTTGGTGACGATGCCGAGGAGTTTAGAGCCGAGCGTGCCGTTAGCTAGCAACTAGTTAGCTATAAGCTCATTACCGCATATGTAGCAGGTTTGGTAATGCAGGCATCATCATAAAGAGCATAATTTTCTCCCCATGACATTGCTGTCTATACGGTGGAACGAAAGTTATTGAGTTTTGAGATGTAATCATAAGATGCGTGTGGAAGGTGACGTTGCAGGATTGAATAGTATGCGATAGTAAAGAACTAACCTGTGACAGGGAAACCGCCGAACCCCCATTTCTCCTTCAGGGCCCTGGCTTCCTCGACGGTGCTATGCTGGCTGATGACAATGGGGTCGATGATGAAGCCGTTTTCATATCGCTTGACCTTCCTAACCATCTCAGCCTGGGCGTCGGGAGAGCAGTTGTGGTGAATGACACCCAAGCCCCCCTGCAGGGCCATGTGGATGGCCATCTCATGCTCGGTGACAGTGTCCATGGGCGAGGAAACGAAGGGTGTCTTCAAGGTGATGTTCCTGGTGATGGGAGAATCAAGAACAACCTCGGAGGCAGGGAAACCGATATAGCCGGGCAAGACAAGGAAATCATTGTAAGTCAAGCCGCCACGGGTCTTGGTGTCCATCATCTCCTGGATGGACAGACCATCTCGAGACTCATATTCCTTGAGGACCTCAACGGCCTTAGCGTGGTCAAGGAAGTCAGACTTGCCGTTGACGGCAGAGTGGCCGTTGGTGGTAGGCATTTTGTATTGGTACGTTCGAGAAATGAACGGGGTAGAAGCTAAAAGAGCAGCGAGGTCGAAGATGAGCGACAAGGCGTGGAGAATTGATTGACCAGGTCGGCGCGCTTGAGCATTATCTTCTTCCCAAGAAAAAAAAAGGAAGAAAGTAAGATGCGGCCGAGTCGCACCAGAATTTTAATATAGGCCATTGAAGCAGCGCGGCACCGCAGAACAGCGGAGTCTTTGATTGGTCGATTGCGGGGATTGAACAAAAATTCATCTTATCGATAATACACTTAAGTAGGTACTCTCCATGTCTAGTAGGGTTACTAGTTATTGCGGGACACGTTTATGCGGCTGCCCGTCATTACCGTGGCTTACGCACAGCCCCCGCAAAGGTCCCAGTGAGGGGCACTTGTGGCTGGTGGCTGGCGGTTGCTCTTCCGCTGTCTTGGAAAACAAATAAACAAACTACCTATTTTGGAAACCCTGATGCCCAATGCCGCCTTCCTTCTTCCAAACCTGCGCTGCGCTGCGATTCCATTATCTATTAATCAGGGCTCATCGTGCTGGTAACCGCCCATTGAACCGGCATGCAATTCACACACCACTGCACTTTAAGCCACTCCAACTCCAGCAAATGGTCTCAACATTCCTATGCGATAGCCTTTGCATAGTCCTTTTCATTACATGGGTGCGCTAGAGGCGCGCATCAATCAGCGTTCAACACCGAAAGAAGGTGTTCCTCTCCTAGAAACTAAATAATACAACGTCCAACGCTTGTTTACAAGACCTCCCTCCGTCTTAACACCCACCACTCCATCTACAATCCTATCGGCAAAAAGGCGATACTCTGCAGCTGTGCTGGGCTCCGATCATAACAAAACCGACATATCCGATTCAACGAGCGAACCATCCAGGCGACGGGCTCTCAACTTTGCTACCTTTACCTATACCCGCTGTTATGCAGACTTTAGTCTCTGGCGGAGCATTAAATATAATTGAGGAAGATTATTCCCTGGACTGCTGGTGCTAGTTAACGATATGTCGTACCGGCCACATCCTCTCCGCCAGTCACACTCGATTGACAGACAGCCGTCAACGACATCGTCGTCGGCGTCGTCAGGTTACTCACACACCTCTCTCAACTCTGACATATACAATCACAGCCACGCCAGCACAAGCTCATCCGTCGTCTCTAATGGCTACGGCACGTCAACACTCGGGCACAAGCGAGGCAAAAGCGAAGCTTCCATCCGACATCGGGCTGCCACCTTTGAAGAGCCCCCTAAGAGTCCTGAGAAAATGTACAGTATGGCCAGACAGTCGTTGAGGCCTCTTCCGCAGCCGCCTGCCTCCGCCTCCGCCTCACCTCCGCCTCCGCCTCGTACCCCTCCCCGTCGCCCCGAGTACCATGAACGCGGTCAAAGTATCGATATTGGTAAACTCTCTCTCTATGAAAGTCAGAAGTCACCAACACCATCGCCTACATCGCTTTCGCGCCCAACACTCGCACGCCCAACCTCTATGCTTCTGACACGCTCAGACTCAGTGCGCCTAGATACCGCCAGGAGCACCGCAAACCCCCATCATGCCGCTCTACACTCACCTCTCGCCCGCCCAGACCTGCAGCAATTAGGCCGCTCTTCAACAAGCCAGCTTCGGACATTGTCCAGATTGGCACAAGATGGGTCGCCGGGAGAGTTTGCCATTACTTCTCAAACGCAACAAGTCGTGGGCTTGCGGGGTCGACGCAAACTACAGCGCATGGGAACAGCCGATGGTGGAAGTTATGGACAGCGCGGCGACCGGTACGGCTTCGAAGGGCGGAACTGGATGGACAAACAGCGCCAGTTTTTGCAAGCCTATGAATATCTGTGCCATATCGGCGAAGCCAAGGAATGGATTGAAGACATTATTCACCGTCCCATTCCTCCCATTGTCGAGCTGGAGGAGGCCCTCAGAGATGGTGTAACCCTCGCTGAGGTTGTGGAAGCTCTAAACCCCGGCCGAAGATATCGTATCTTTCGACAGCCACGCCTCCAGGCCAGACACTGGGATAACATTGCCACCTTTTTTCGCTACCTTGACGAGGTGGAGATGCCTGATCTATTTCGCTTCGAGTTGACGGATCTATACGAGAAAAAGAACATCCCCAAAGTCATTCACTGCGTACATGCTCTTAGTTGGCTGCTTTTCCGAAAGGGCATTGTAGACTTTAGAATAGGCAACTTAGTGGGCCAGCTGGAATTTGAGCAACATGAGCTGGAAGCTACACAGAAGGGCCTCGATAAGCTCGGCGTTAGTATGCCTAGTTTTGGAAATATGGGTGCCGACTTTGGAGTGGAATTGCCTCCGCCGGAACCTGTAGAAACAGAGGAGGAACGTATCGATCGAGAATTGGCCGAGAACGAAGAAGCCGTCACCGACCTCCAGGCTCAGATACGGGGCGCCATGCTTCGAATGCAGCTTGGCCACGTGATGCGAGAGTTGTGGGACTCGGAGGAATGGCTTGTAGACCTTCAGTCGCGCATACGAGGAGAATGGACACGTCAAATTATGGACTATCGGCTTCAGATGCAGAGGTTTGCCGTCGATCTTCAAAGCGCCGCGCGGGGATTTCTCGTTCGTCGCCAAATGATGCACCGAGAGCATGTCTGGAAAGCCAAGAAAAACGATATCGTCAACCTTCAGAGTTTAATAAGGGCCGTTAAGGCTCGAAATGAGGTACGAGATACAAAATCTCAACTAGCAGTGGCCGATGGGCCGGTGCGCAGTATCCAGGCCATGGTTAGGGGCCATCTTGCGCGCAAGCGGATTCACGCACAACAACAGGAAACCAGTAGTATGGCTGGTCCTGTGTTACAACTTCAAGCCGCGATTCGGGGAATGATAGCAAGGGAGAAAGTGGAACGTGTTCTAGTTTCCTTGGGAGAACAAGCTCAAACTGTTGTAGCCTTACAGGCCGCGATTCGGGGAATGATAGCAAGGGAGAAAGTGGAACGCGTTCTAGTTTCCTTGGGAGAACAAGCTCAAACTGTTGCAGCCTTACAGGCTATCGCCAGAGCAACGCTAACGAGACGCCAGCTACATATACAAAAAGAAGCTCTGCAGAGCTTCGGGCCGAAATGGGCTGCTGTTCAAGCGGCCAGTCGGGGTAAACAACTACGACAAGACACTGCAGCAACCAAGTTGGAACTTCAACGACATAGTTCGAACATCGGCATGCTGCAAGCTCACGTACGGGCCACAGCGGTCCGCCGAGAGATCTCCCAGAAAATTGAAGCCCTACATAACCACGAAGCCTCGATTCTTGATTTGCAGGCATTTGCACGTGGTATGATGACTCGTCAACGTATAGCAACGATGCTCGACTCCCTAGACATGCATTCGGCCACCTTTATAGATCTCCAAGCTCGGGCTCGTGGATTTTTGTCCAGGAAGCATCATTGCTCACTCCTAGAAGAACTCGATTCTTACGAGCAAGAAGTTATTTCGCTCCAAGCCCTAGCAAGAGCTATGCTTCTACGTTGCAATGTTGGAGAGCTCTTGAATGAGCTCGACGAGCACGAAGATGAAATCACTGAACTGCAATCGTTAACCCAAGGGTTCATTGTAAGACGCCGATTTACTGCCAAGAAGAAACACTTCAATGAGAATATGCAGAAGGTGGTCAAGATCCAGAGCTTCGTTCGAGCCAAGCTACAAGGGGAAGCGTACAAGAGTCTCACAAGCGGGAAAAACCCCCCTGTCGGTGCTGTGAAAAACTTTGTTCATCTACTGAACGATAGTGACTTTGACTTCAACGAAGAGATCGAATTCGAACGCGTGCGAAAGACTGTGGTCCAACAAGTTCGACAAAACGAAATGCTTGAGCAGTACATTGATCAACTAGACATCAAGATCGCCCTCTTGGTAAAAAATAAAATCACACTAGATGAAGTAGTCAAACACCAAAGCAATTACGGTGGCCACGCCACCAGCCTCCTCGCTAATGCTTCCATCTCATCTGGAAACCAATTCGATCTGAAGGCCCTCAACAAGAGCTCCAGGAAGAAACTCGACTCATATCAGCAACTCTTTTTTAATCTTCAAACACAACCGCATTATCTTGCCCGCCTTTTCAGACGTCTCCGGGAACAGGGTATTACCGAGAAAGAATACAAGCGTGTCGAACTCTTAGTCATGGGATTGTTTGGATATGCACAGAAGACGAGGGAAGAGTACTATCTCCTGAAGCTCATTGTTAAATCGATACGCGAGGAGGTTGATTATTGCAACTCTGTGCAAGACTACCTCCGAGGCAACTTTTTCTGGACGAGACTTTTGACTAATTACAGCCGGTCACCTCGCGACAGGAAGTACTTGAGAGAGCTCCTCGGCCCAATAATACGAGACAACATCATCGAAGATCCTGCTTTAGATCTAGAAAGCGATCCCCTGCAGATATACCGGTCGGCTGTCAATGATGAGGAGCTTCGCACCGGCCAGCGTAGCAGGCGCCCTCTGGATATCCCGCGCGACCTCGCCATCAAAGATCCAGAAACCCGCGAATTATTCATCGATCACCTTCGAGACCTAAGAGAGATATGCGACCAGTTCCTCGTCGCTTTAGAAGACCTACTCCCGAGAATACCATACGGATTACGTTTCATATGCCAGCAAATCTTTGAAGCGCTATGCGATCGGTTCAAACATGAACCTCAGGACCACATACTACAGCTTGTAAGCAATTGGTTCTGGCGGTTCTATTTACAGCCAGCTGTCCTCAACCCAGAGCAAGTCGGTGTGGTTGAAAAGGTCCTTAGTCCACTCCAGAAGCGGAATTTAGGTGAAGTCGCCAAGGTACTGAGCCAAGCAGCCTCAGGCCGCGCATTTGGGGGCGATAACATTTATCTCCAGCCCCTTAATGCGTTCGTGGCGGAGTCCGTTGAGCGACTCGTTCATACTACTCGTGGGCTAATATCAGTCGCTGACGCCGAGCACACTTTCGGAGTGGACGAATTCAACGATTTATATGCTAAGAACCGACCGACACTTTACATCAAGATGGGCGATGTATTTGCTATCCACAACCTAGTGGCTCAAGAACTCTCCAGCATCTGCCCCGGTCGGAATGATGTACTTTGTGAGATCCTTCAGGATCTAGGTAGCGCGAAGAGCAATGAGAACGAAATGCACGCTGCCGGCTCCTCCGATATACAGATGTTCCTCACACCCAAGCTCCATGATGTCAATGACCCCGAGGCAGAGGTTAAGTCTCTATTCATGGAAACGAAGAGGTGTATCCTGTACATCATTCGAGTCCAGACGGGTGCCAACTTGTTGGAAATCCTTGTTCGTCCGCCGACTCAAGAGGACGAGCAGAAGTGGCAAACACTCTTACGAGAGGATTTTACGTCAGGTAGCAAGACGAAGGGGGCCTACTCGGACGTGAATATGGTCGACGTGACTCGCATGTCGTACTATGATATGAAGCGTAACGCCCTGGAAAACATCATGCATTTGGAGCAAATGGGGCGTATCACAAAACAAAATTATTATCAAGATGTGTTAAACGCAATTGCGCTAGATATCCGAACAAAAAGTCGGCGCCGTGTTCAGCGACAACGGGAGCTAGAAGGCGTACGCTTGACGCTCAGCAACCTTCACCAGAAAGCCAAGTACCTCGAACAGCAGCGCAAGAGCTACGATGATTATATCGAGCAGGCCATGGGCACGCTCCAGAAGAACCAAGGGTAAGCCTCCTGACTTTCCAGCTACGATCATTGTTAACCATTGCATTCTAGAAAACGTCATTTCTTCCCATTTACAAAACAATACAACCACCAACGAGAGCTCGAGCGATCGGGACGGGTGCCAAAGTTTGGCTCTTACAAGTACAGCGTGCGCGCTCTGTTTGGGAAGGGTGTGATTGTATCGTGGCAAGGCGTACCAGAACGCGACTGGGGCAGCATCAACCTGACGATCGCGTGTGACCAAGTCGGCATATTCAATGTCGAAGGAAGCCGCGGTCATATCCAGATACCTGGGGCCAGCGCCGTCATACCAATCGAAGACCTTCTCCAAGCTCAATTCGAAGCCCGCCAGTTTACGGACTTCTTCGAAGGCAATCTGAGGGTCAACGTGAACCTTCTACTGCATCTTCTGTACAGGAAGTTCTACCGGACGCAGTAAGACCAGGGTTCTTGTACGAGATATAAATAAACTGCGAGGGCCACGGAAATACGGGATATGGGCGATTGGGGACCTTGTTTATATGGTTGAATGATACCAGGTTTCATGGGTAAGGCTTGCATGCATGCGTTGTTCATCCTCTATTAGAAGGGTATCGGTATTGTTGTTTGCAACAGGGCGAGTTTGGTATTCGTTGTATCTGCGTATGTATGGCATGGCCTTTTTTATGGTGGTCGAAGCATTGGTTGCCAGCAGGAAAGTCTCCGACCAGTTCACCTTTGAAGGGGCTGTATAGGGGTTAGGTTTACAATCGATTCATGAAGTAATGGCAATCACAGCTGAGAATATTGTTAATTCATAGCTAATGTTTTTCCCACGTGCTCCTTGGTATGCGATGCAGATTGGTATACGTTCCTATCTGCTTCTATCACTTGGTCTAGTAAGGCTATAAGCAGGCATGGCAGTGATGTAGTATAAGACGGCTGCCAAGTGATTTTTGTTGTATGTCGCTATTCTGTCACTATCAGCAACTCACACAGTCGAAACCACTTCATCCTTGACTTGATCCGCTCTTTTGATCAGCTGTCTAGCCTAAATGATATTTAATGCAATTCAATCAATCATTCCATTTTATATACGTGCGACATTGCGGTTTCATATATACAAGTAAGTAAATATTATCCCCCCCCTTATCTTCTGCTCCTCGCGCACTTGGCGTCGGTAGCGGGTTTGGCAATGCTTGTCGCAGGAGCCGTGTGGTTCGTCGCGTTCTTCACGGCAAGCGGAGGCGCCTGGAAGACCAGCAGGCTCTGGATCGTCTCCAGCGCACTGAGCTCGACGCCGAAGTCGGACTGGCCGTCGAAGCCGGAGCCCGACCACGAGACGCCGCAGGTGGAGTTCCCGTGTCCGACGCAGCTCTGGGCGGCGCCGGCGGCGCTCCTGGAGAGCAGGTCCATGACGGTGGCCTTGGCGCTCGGCACGAGCACGGCCGTCTTGCCCAGCCAGCGCGACAGGGAGGCCTTGAAGGAGGTCTGGTCGGTGGTGCAGCCGTGGGTGGGCTCGCACTTCTGCTCGAACATGACGCCCGTGTTGGCCGGGGTGAAGAAGGTCTCGGCCGTCGTGTTGACGAACCCGTGCACGCGCTGCTCCCAGACGGGGTCGTCGGTGAAGTTAAACATGTGCGCCGCGCCGTGCAGGTACGTCGCGATGTTGTACGACCACTCGTCGTGGTCCACCGAGGTGCAGTTCTGCCCATTGTCGTCCGACGTCCCGTCGTACACGTGGTAGGTGTCGCTCACGAGCCCGACCCGCCGCGACCAGTCCCAGATCTTGGTCGCCCAGTCGGCGTACTTTTGATCCCCAGTGTACCGTGCCAGCCGTGCCGCCGTCTGGAAGAAGGCGCCATTCGTCACGGCGTTCTTGTACTAATACACATTCACGCATTAGAGACTACTACCCTTTATAAACGATATTCGGTACATCCTTTACCGAGAAAAAGGGGATAGGAGACTCACAGTCCAGCCATTGGCTTGAGGGTTATACTGCCACTTCAATCCACCACCGCAGGTAGTGCTATCAGTTTCCCAACGAGCTGCGTAGAGGTTAAAGGCGTTGGTGGCGATGACGTCCCAGGAGGGGGCACCCGGCAATGTATCGAAGCCATATTCCATGGCTGTCAGGGCATTGTATACCCAATAGGCCTAGGGGTATTGTGTTAAGACGTTGTGTCACATAGCGTTCGTGCACCCTTGTTCGGAGTTAAGGTTGGAGGAGTCTTACCTGGTCATCATTCGCTTCCCATCCAGCTTGCTCCGGTGGCACAAAGTCGAACTTTGGGCCGACGTTCTTCCCGAGAGCCGATAACAGGTCCGCCTTGTACGTCGTGTCCTTCGTATAAACGGTATAGTCCATCAATCCGGTCCAGCCGGAACCCGAGAGCCACCAAAACCACGGTTGCGGCTGGTTGAACTGACCAGTCGTGGCAGCCGCATTGTGGAAGACATACAGTCCCTTGGAGACCGTCTTGGCGGCCGCTTTGACGGAGTTGGCATTCGCGGTGTTGAGTTGCAGAGCCGAGCCTGCTTGGGCGAAAGCAACCGCCGCAGCGGCGACTCCTGACGACGATACCTTCATTTTTCTTTTCTGTCAAAAGCGGATCGAAACAACACGATTAAAGCTACACAGCCAAGAACAGAAAGTCGGAGAACACAACAAAAGGAATTAAATGAATATGAGACTGAATGAATGGGTTTGCTACATGACGATATCATCCCGATGAGAGTGGGCAAAACGGCCCTATTTGAAGTAACGTTGTCTGCTAGTCCAGGTTGCCGGGCCCTCGAATCTACACTACAAAGTACCGAGCGGCACACGATCGAAGGGAACTGCCTAGACCAGACTAATACGAGCTGACGACGGCCAGTGGTGGCGCCCTGGCTACGCAGTCGAGGCAGTCCGTCGATGGCCAGGTCCAATCCCTTTCGCATGTTTTCGCTGCGCCCGCGCCGGTAACATAGTACTGCTACGTCGACAGTCTGTCTAGCGAGTTGTTTCCCAGAGAAAGAGGAAGTTCGGCGGTTCTCTGGCGACTATGCACCAATGAGAATGCCTGCGAGGGAGGATCTAGATGGGGGCCGATGGAGCCACGTTCCTGGCAGCCATGGTTGTTTCATGCTAATCCTGGTTGGGCTAAATTGGTATATCGTGAACTGGGGCTCTGGCTAGCTCTGGCCAGGGGTCTTTGGGGGCCTTTCCTAAGGGGGTTTTGGTGGATGTGCAAGCAAACGGAAACGGTAGGTCGTCGATTGCTGACAAAATTCACTGGTTAGTTAATGCATGCGCCCTAGCTACTGTAGTCGACTCTCGCCAGCGTCTCGCCTGCTTACCACGATGGATTCAGGTAACAAGGCGCCTCCAGGTGGTATCTGCAAGGTAGGTAAGAGAGCTATCTACCAATCAATATGGCGGTAAGAACTTCAACCTTCTTTTTGCTATTCTGTTTCAAAACAATTCGTTTGCCACCGCAACAAGGCGCAGTATTCAAATTGTGACCCCATGATCCAGTCGGTAACTAGCTGTAACTTAGTATGTTGGCTGACTCGTCACACGCTTCCCTAGATATAGCAGTACATACAGGAAGCAAGGGATTTAATACATGTGGACCCCGAGATCAGATGAAGTGTCTACAACAATGCCTTTCACCGAATTATCTTTCTGCAGATTTTAACGTACAGGTAGCAATTGCTACAATAATTTTGGTGCTTTTGTCTTTCAAACAATGGTGTGATGTAGCCAAATCCTAACAACGCCACGGAGCAGGTTGCTCATTACTTATACGAAAAAGGGGGATCATATTAGCGAGTGACATCAGTTTGCGCCTCTCAACGCTCCCGAACTCGTTCCTCGGGCGTAATCGATACGTATGCATTTTCGAGATATGTGCCCGGTTTTTTTCTCTTTAGCCACAGTGATTTTGTTGGTGACCGTTGTTGAGTCTCATATATGCATTTCCCCTCTTTCTTGGTATGCAGGTCGATTCCCTTTCCTGACCAAATGAGAAAATGCCTTGTATTAAATCAACGAGATTTCTGCTATAAAATTCTCTCCTGTAGTCTCGATTCGTATAATTATCTAATGGAGTAATGGAGACAGAGACGTAAAATAATTACAGATTAGAGCAAAACGCGACGCTAGATAGCAGGCAGGTACCTGGATAGCTCATTGATAGTAGAACAACTATGCGTACTTGAGCCAGCATGATCAGTCGTTAAAATCCACTATTAGTTGAACTGGTACAACGTTGAAGTCTATAAACGGCACCCGAAGCACGATATAGAAAATTGTTCTTTCGAATTATATATCTAAACAGTGAAACCAAGAACCATTATGCCAAGCCGGAAGCCCTTTCGGTAGACGTTCGGTGGGGGTTCGGCGGTTTCGTATCCACAATTCGGAGGCCATCGCCGAATATCATACCACGGGGTTGACACAGCTTAGCCGGAATGAAGCATCTTGAAAGTTATGTTTTTCCATGGCAACACATTATGGTTATATATACGAACTTTCCTCACTAACAAGGCCTTTTCCTGAGTCCTAACCTCTCATTTTCTCCGAATCGTTCAAGCTATACTTGAGTAATACACCCTATCGTTCATTACACAGACCAAAATGTCCGATCTACCTTCGACTATGCGCTCCCTTGTGGCGCCAAAATTCTGCACTCCCTCCGGATACGAGGTCATTGACATGCCGCTACCGACCATCAAGAAGCCGGACGATGTCCTCATTAGAGTCTATGCCGGCGGGGTACAAACTGGCGACACACAGCGGGCTCGTGGCGCGACGAGGATCCTACCCGGGAAAATGGAATTCCCCATGAAACTAGGGATGGAAGGCGTAGGTACCCCATCACCACTCTTCGGCTACGCAGTGCCAACCCGTCCATTTAGTCCGGCGTAGTAGTAGCCGTCGGGTCAGCCGTGACCAAGTTCAAGCCGGGCGACGAAGTGTACGCCGTCGCCATAACGGGACGTCCGATGGATCTCTTCGCCGAGGTTAGCTTCCTATCGCAATATGGCGTGGCATCCGAAGCCTGTGTGCTCCCCAAGCCCACGAGTCTGACGCACGAAGACGCCGCTGCGTTGCTCTCATTTACGCAGACGGCGTACCAATGCGCCGAGACGGCCCTGTGGCTCCTGCGCGAGAACGGCGTTATGGACGGCTTGGAAGGCAAGACGGTTTTCGTGCCGGGGGCGCTAAGCGGCACGGGCTCGGTCGCCATCCAGGTGCTGAAGAACCACTATCGCGTCGGCCGGGTGATCTCGACCGTCTCGACGGAGAAGCTCCCCCTCGTCGAGAAATACCTCCCGAATCTCGTGGACCAGGTCGTCGATTACAAGACCACGAAGCGCCTCACCGACGTCATACCGGCCGGCAGCGTGGATTTCGTCCTGAATACGCAGTGGGACCTCGTCAACACCTTTCCTCTCGTAAACCCGAAGAACGGCGTCGTCGTTTCCATCAGCAGCCTGCCGCACCCGAGCCTCCTCCGCGAAATAATGCCCACCGCACCCTTCTGGCTCTTCTGGGTCCTGACTGTCGCGCAGTGGTACTATGCTTTCATGCTGCGTGGCACGAATATCAAGTACACGGCTGGTGAGTGAGGATATATATTCACATATGGTCATGATTCTTACCCCTTCGTATTACAACATCTTGTTACTTTCAGTTGTATTTTCCCCCACCTTTCCATCATTTCGACTTATCATACGTATATCGACACCATTGGGCTTCTACCTACAAGAGTGATTACTGACCTATGTTGCTAAAGTGTCTGGAAACTTTGCTGTCCGGGAGGAATTTGAGCAGACAGGAGAGATTATTGCGACGGGTAAGGTCAAGGCTGTCAAGAGAGTAGTAGACCTTGAGGACATACAAGCGGTTAGGAAGGCATGCGAACAAGTGTACACGGGCAAAGGCGGGATAGGAAAGCTCGTTATCAAGATCCCTTGAAGCCCCTCGACTGTCGGCCATATGTATCATTATATCATAGATTCATAGATTCAAACAACTACTAATTTGGAACCAACTACGTTCTCTTTTTTTTCTTCTACGGAATGCTGGAATACATAAGGGCGATACACAAAAGACAGAGTAGCTGGGGGGTAGAGTCCCAGCTTCGTCGATCGGTAGCAGTGGCTGCTGCGGAAGACAAAGGAATGCGGCGCCTGGTAAGAAGGAAATAATGATTGAAAGATTTTGCCGATTACAGTGCTACGACAAGGTTTTGAAATAAAGGGAATTGACTAGACTAGGTCGCCAGTATCCCCGGAACGGCCGAGCCCCTGACGTATCGGTGTGCGTTGCGATGATGATCCTTAAAACATCCAGGGCGCCTCCTCTTTAAGTGGGGTTGGGCACTTGTCGCATTTAGATACTGAATCGTAGGAGTTGTATTGAAGCTTGCTGTACGGGTTCGTCAAGCGTCTCGACCAGTTCTCATTAAGCTGTAATCGGATCCAGACAACGGTCTTGTCCGGGTCCTTGTCGTACTTAGATCCTACCAAGAACGCGGCGAACGTCCTCGTGCTCGTCTGCTCGTCCGCCGACAGCGGATAAGGCTGCTTCTTGTAGGGATCTTCCTGGACGACACCGAGTTGGATCTTCGCCCCGTGCTGCTCGCCGAAGGCCTGCAGCAGGTAGGCCACGCAGTCGATATCGAAATAGTCGTTATCATGCGTGTACATAAATGGGTGAAGAACCGCATGCGCCGATGTCTTGGCTAGTTCACTGAGAGCTTCGGGGATCGTCTGCAAGCTCGTGTTGGTAGTTTGATCGTTTATGCTCTTCGTTAGTGACTGGCAAGCCGCGCTGAACAAGTACTTGTAGTCAACGTTGGATGAAGTCCACTTCGTTCCGGCGAATTGCCTTTCGAATGTGTCCTTCGCCCTCTTTCTGGACGGGTTCGGGTACACACGTAGAGAAGCAAAAGACGAGGTACTTTGTGCCTGTGCTTTAGTAGTGCCTCCGGCTGACTGGGCCATGTTTTTCCCACTAACGGTATTGACGATGTTCTGACCCGCAACGTTCCCAGCCGCAGTGTTTGGGGTTTGCTGGGTTGGTTTGGCTGGGGTCTGACTACCTTTATTGTTTCCACCCTTGGCAACTCCAGTGCCTTTGTAATTCTTATACAGCGGGAGGGTCCGAGGCTTGTCAAGCTCAGTGTCCGTCGTACCGGGCGCCGCCCCTCCACCACCACCGCCTCCGCCGCCACTTACTGTGGCTGCCCCGAACTGGCCGCCGCTGCCGCCGGGCTGCAGGGGCACCGATTTATCGCTGCGGAACTTCTTGGTGGCTGCCGAGCCATTCAAGAACTCGATGGGCATCTTACGCTTTCTAGGGTTGCTGCGAGGAATGTTTGACCTCGCAGTTGGGGGCACCAACGGGATCAATGGCATATTCCCGCTAATGATTTTCTGCCAAACCTTCGGGAGACCCAGTAATCGATCCTTGTAGAAGGGCTTTTCCGGATACAACGCTGCCGGGAAGGTATGTTAGCAGAGTGAGGGTAGTCGGTTAACAGCCTAGTAGCCTGTCTTTTTTCTTCTTTTTTTTCACTTACCGTTGCTCAGCTCGTGGCTGATGAGTACTTTTTGTAGCAATGTATCTCCCATAGGGAACACAGCTGGCCCGGGTGCGAACTTCTGATTAGTTCGCGCAAAGGGAACAAGCCCTGTCGTTGTCCTTGCTCTTCCAATTCTTCCGGTTGCCGGCTTCCCCCCCCTCGTGCCCTTTCTCCCCCCTTTTGGCCCCGTCGGCCCAGTTGGTTTTGTCGGGATTGTCGGTCCCTTCGGTCCCTTCGGTCCCGTCGGGTTCGTTGTGCCTAATTTCCCCATAGTTGCTCCTTCGGTATCCATGTTATTGCCGTTACCGGTGTTAGTGTTGCCGGTGTTAGTGTTACCAGCGTTAGTATTACCGGCGTCATTGAAGGTAGTGTCATCAGGGTCGAAGAAGTCTTGGTCGTACTGATCTGTGTCGGCGTAGTTGTAGATATTGCTAAAATCGTGTTCAACGTCAGCCATATTGACACTGATGTCTTTGAAGCCAGAGAAGTCTGTATCGTGCTTGTCTTTATCGACGTCGTTGTTGCTATTAACACTGGAATCGTCCGCGTCAAAAAAATTTAGGTCGTATTTATCTAGGTCGACGGTCTTGTTATCGCTACTAAGGTCGTCGACGTCGAAGAAGCCTGGGTCGTATTTCTCTTTGTCGACTTTGTTGTTGTTAGCCTTTCCGTTGGCGCCAACGAGATTGGCAGACGGGTCCGTAAGAGTAGGATCGATCTTAATATCTCGGGTGGGGTTTATATAGTCACGCCAGTCGTCATTCGGGACACGGCCGTGATGTATGAGTGGATGAGCGTACAGCGGCTTCTCAGTTCCTATGGGCACTCGGTTGGTCAAGATACCATAAGCCTGATCGGGCTTGGACGGGTCTTTCCTAGCTACTTCGTCTTTACGTGCTCGGATGGCCTCAAGTCTATGTGGAAGAATGCGGGAGGGTGGCCATCGTTGCATGTTAAAGAAGTGCCGCCGGGTGTGTGGAGCCTGATACCTTCTTTGGTCCTTTGTTGCCCACTCAAAGAGACTAGGTCTTTCATAACCTTGGAATTGGCTCTTTGTTTGGTCTTTGAACCCACTTAGCCGGCCTGGGTACATGGTGGGCCTGTTCTGAAAACAGTTCTCAATGATCCCCTCCCGGATGACGGTGAAAGGGTCCTGGATTCCATTGAGTGGGAGAGGGTTGTGGAGCGATGATTGGTACAAGGTCGGGTCTGCCTTCGCTAGAACCTCGTTGATGTCTGGGGGCAAGAGTGCCACTTCGCCGGAGCCTTCTTGTATGGAAGTATTCCATTTCTCGATAGCAGAATCGTAGTCTTTGACAGAAATAGCCTGCCACCATTTCTCGACCACAATGGGAACTGGAGCAGTATCCGCGCCGCTACTATTTTCCGGGCGTGGCTCTTTGATATCTGCCGAGAGGTCCAGAGGGGCCTTCGGTGTCACTGCTTCGGCATCACTTTCCAGATACTGTAGTCTGTCCTTGATCTGATTCACGTATCTCAGGGTCCGACCCGCGCGATAAGCCAGATTCCTAAAGAATTGTACCGTTCTCTCAGGTGTTTGTGGGTGATGTGAATCACCTGGGTAATGGTACCTCATGTGGTTATGCTTGTCCTTGTGCTGCTCGTGATATTTCGTCAAGTAAGCTCCAACCACTTCCCAGGGAGCCAAGTCTTTCCGATGAGGCGCAGCTCGCGCGTTTTCAATGCTGTCTGGCTCCAGATCGCCAATTCGATATAGACCTTCTGGCGCGAGAAAGTCCTTTATGAACGCCCGTCTTCTGCCAAACGCAGCTTTGGTTCCTGGATGCTCATCCTGCGTTTCCACACGTTCCAGTTCGTAATGGAAGTCCGATCCTGTGTGATCGAGCATGAACTCTAGCTCACGAGAGAACCTAGGCCTATTTCCAGGGTACAATGACCAGTTGCCATAAGTAGTGTCGTAGTGGTCTACCATCTCGTCTAAGAATCCCACATTGAGATGTTGGAACTGGGTCTGTTCCAAGTAGCGCCACCTGACACGATCTTCAGGGTGTACGTTGTAACTTGGCCGACCAACTCTCGCAGGCTCACGTCCACGCTCTGGTATGTACCTGGAATTTGTTAGCGTGCTACCTCGATCTGTTTGTATTTCCAACTGAACTTACACGCATCGTCCAAGATTTGATAGCTCAACACAGAGAAACTCCGCTTCTTCCAGGGAATATTGGTAACAAGCGTTTGGATGCTCAGGATTGGGATCCCTATCTCCACTGTCTATCAATTCCGAATCCGTACAGCCGTTGATATATGCCACTACCGTGCGGATGGTGCTCGGCTTATAGTTACGTTTGACTTCATCGATATCATCGTAGTTCTCTCCCCAGATGCTGAGTGCCTTGCTGTCGGGGTAGCCCGATATCTCTAAGTTTCTGAAGTATGACTGAAGCTTCGCATTAAAAATGACCGCTAGATTTTGCGACGGTAGCTTCGATGGATCGCACATCTCCAGCGTACGTGACGGTTCGCCTAGATATCTCAACCATGCAATGTCAAAGTCGTCTACAAGCTTAAAGTTATCATCATTCGTATTGTCTTCTCGATTGTCGATATAAACTCTACGTTTGATGTCTCGGCGCCAATAACGTTTTCTGTCAAGCATATCGTCGTCGTTCTTGGCTGGCAAGTAGTGGCTGTTGTCCATGTTCGGGCCACCTGTATTCTCATGTCTTCCGGCGTCAATATCTCGCAAAATAGCTCTTAAGAAAGGGCGAGGCGCCGCCCCCCATGCACTGTGAATCAGGGTTTCTAGCTTTTCAAGATAGTCGCCGATCTTCAGCCAGTGTTGATCGTGAACAGTCAACCCTCTATAGATCTGGGGTCCTCGAAAATTTATAGGCAATGCTGGGGCCGAGAAATCGGGCCAAGAATTTTTGTTGTAGCGTCGACGCTGACAAGACGCCAGGAAATCTACGATCTGCGCATGCTGAAAAGACCAATGGAGCCATGAGAATGGATCTTTCTGTTGCTCGTCTCTCACCTCGAAAGGATCGACCACTCGTGGTACATATGCAATATCTTTCGGCAATGGCGGGGGAGGATCGTAGGGTAAAACGGGTCGACGCCATGGGGTGTTGATCACACGATTCTCGTGACTGGTAAATAGGTTAAGGCATTGTTGAAGCGCGGCTCTTTGCCAGCCGCGTCTACGATAGAATGCCGGGCCCTTGGTCCCATCTGGATTATCAGACCATCCAGAGCCTGTAGGACCACCGTTATATGGAGGGGGCGGGTCAGCACAAGTTCCTGCTGGGCCGCGACTCATGTAATCTTCATACGCTTCATTTTCGACGACAAATCTATTGTTTTCCCATGTGTATTTGTCAACCTTGCCAGTCTTGGCAGATGTCTGAGTTGATTGAAAAAATTTATTCTCGCTGTCGACATAGTTATCAACCTCAGCCAAGGTTGATGACTCTGTGGTTTGGTCAATAACCTTAAGGGTCGTGTTCCAGAGAGGCGAGTTGTCATCAGGACGGGGCATGGGCTTTATTGGCCGATACTGGGACTTTGAGCGGTCAAGCTCAGGAAGAGGAAACACTCTCGGATAAGTCAGGAGGCGCTCTTGCGTGGTTTGACCTCGGAGGATAGAATCAGTCCATCGTGTTTTTTCCTGAACGCGACTCTCGTAATTTAGGTGGACCCTAACCATTACGCGCGCATCCTCCAAGGCAGCACGTAGTTTAGGATCACCAAATCCTAAACTACCGGTAACCATTCGCCGATGAGCGTCCGCAAGATACCCTCGTATGAGTGTAAAGTTTGTGTCCCAGCCGACATCCCGACCTGCGTCGTTGTCCCTAAGGTAATTGATGATATTGGGGATTGTGATGCTTGGGTCATATCCATGTGGAGTGGACAGTATGCCTTGCATACCATGCGCAATTGTCGTGTCTATTTCTTCCTGGCCATCATCTACCAGAACGCCATCCTTGTAGAGGTCTTCAAGCCGTTGAAGAACCCACTCACTGTCGACTCCCTTATCTTGGTCGTGTATTGGCGCCATCGAGTACGTAGGGAACCGCCTGACAGAAGGCAGTATCTACGGATAGGAAAGTGGCTGTGAAGATACTACGCTGCCCGACGCTCAGCTAAGCAAGAGAGGAGAGGTAAAGAAGACGTCTGCGCAAATCACTAGTAAGCGGGGGCTGCGGTTCTTGTCTCCATTTGCATGGAATTCAACAGGTGCCTGGGATGGAACGCAAACATTCCGAAGACAGTAGCCGCCGGCGGCTGATCTTGGAGTTCCGCAATGCGCTTTAAACAAAGAATGCTTGAATCGTGGTCATAGCTGCAAGTGAGACAGCCACTACACATTCATCTGCCGTTTGCAGGTTGTCTAGCACAAGACGCCTAATTGGCTTTGTTTGGAACCCGATAATTGCGCACAAGTGACTTAATAGGCTATAGCACTCTATCAGTGATTCATAGACATTCTGCGCATCATTGCGGGATCCAGTCGATATAACGGCTCTAGTGAAATAGTCATGGCGGAGAAAAGGCTACTGGAGGATGACCGAAACTTGGATGACGAAAGAAGAGATAGTTCAGATGAGCACAATGGGCGCGTCGTCAGGACGCTCGGAATGACGGATGATGAATGGGCAGCGAGAGAACGAAGGCGAATTCGCTTTCTAGCTCAGAGACAACAATGGGGTGAGGAACATGGAGACGGTAAAAAATTGAGCAACAACCCGCCGGAGGTAGTTGAAGGCCATTCAGAAACCACGGCAAAGGCGGGTGTATCGGGACCATCGCAACCACCAGTTATTGAGGCTGGCCGCGAAGAGAGAAAGCCCTGGGAGTCGTTAGTAGTTGGCAAGCTGGGTGAGAACTTAAGTCACATTGAGCGAAAAAACCGTGAAATCGAGCAACAGAGGTTTATTGTGCGCTACCAAGAAGAAAATTCGCCAAATCAGGTCAAGCACAATAGAAGGATCCTAGATCAGCTGATCGTAGACAGGATTAATATGGAGGATAATGAGGAGAACAATATGCCACAGTACGTTGACTTGCGCAATCCATTAGATTAGGTCTCAAGCTAACAAAGATGGCACCAGAGATCAGCGAGAGAAACAAGATCGCATCTCTAGCCGCCTAGACCTTTTGCGATGGGCCCTCAACAGTAGCCAATGTGATGACGAGAGGATCAACATCAGAGCAGCAATTCAAGGATACGAATCGGGAGAAATACCATATTCGTGTGACTTCACGCTGATATACGCAGGCCACATCGTCGACAGGTGTCAAACTTACAACTCTTTTTGCATGGATAGAAGTGAAAGGCTCGACCGTTACTATGCAAACTACGGGCCTGGCTGGCTCTGGCAAGAACCCCCTTTGGCTGGCTCCGGGACCAATGTGCTGGGGAAAAAAGGGATGTGTCTCAATCGAAGCGCTACCGCTGCTACGTTTGGCGTCGGCAGTTACAACGTCAGCCTTGAATTCGCGATCCAACGAGAAAGAGTTTCCAGGGGGACATCAGAAGTATATCCTCTTACAACTCTTACAACGGGTAGGAAAGCAAGAAAGAAATCGCGGCGGCGTGATGCTTCATGTCAATTGGAGACTCTGCTGGATAGTGGCGCGACATTCCCAATAATCTTCGAGTCTGATCTGGCGCGGTTGAATATGAACTTGAGCAAGTACCCAGCTCAAGGGACGCTGACGCTTAGCACCGTTGGGGGCAGAAGCAAGCTTAAATTCTACGAGATGTATGTGTCAGTATGCTCCGAAGAAGGGAAATCGTTGGTTGGCCAAGGAAAGGAGGTGGTCTGGCCAACAGAACCGCGGACTTTGGGCGGATTCTGCCCAGTTTTGGCTCTAAGAGACACGGCCGCGAACAGCGGCGGAGATCGTCTCAGCGGTATGATACCATTCGAGGCTTGCTATATATCCTCAGCACCGGGCATGAGAAGACTCTGGCTCGGGGAGGATCGGAGAGACGTACTGGGCACTAGCCGCCTACCTGCCCATCTTAGGTTTGATAGCGACAAGAAGTTTATATTTGAATATCCCGAAGAGTTTGAAGATCTTCGACGAGCCGCGGGGACCCCTGATCGCGTCCTATTCTTCCACGAATTTCCGGACAAACCCGACATCCTGCTCACTGATAGTGATGTACTAGGTGCCCGGGGGAAAAGTGAACTTGCTATTGGGCACTACAAAACGGGACGCAGTAGTTCTGGACGGAAGCTGCCCCGAAGAGCCGAGCCAAAACGGGTTCTTAAGGTTGAGCCACGGAATGGTGGCGTCAAGATCGTGCCTAACGATGAAGCCCGATTGTGGAAGAGGCAATTCACGTCCTGAAGCACTACATGTTGGCTCGAGTGTTAGTTCTAAATGAGATAGCATAGTTAGGCCTGATGGAGCAACTGGTGAGTGTATTCGAGACAGGCAAGGTGGTGAGCTGGATCAGCTAAGTGATATTTTTGGTGAAACTTGGTACATACACACGCAAGTTGCTCACAGCTGAACCGCCTATAACCTAGCGTATGATTATGCATAGAATAGAGCACACTGGATCTCTTCTTTTGATAGAGTGCTGGTATTTCACCCTAGGTGAGACTCGACGCTTGATTTGATAAGTTGACACTTATCTGGCTAATGGGAGAAGAACTCTATCCTACAGTCTTGCCGAAGACATACACTGTCAAGGTCTTGACTAGTTTTTGCGAATGCCTTGGAGGCTCGCATTGAAGCGCTGGAGATGAGATGGCTGTACTCATGATGCACCGTTTTCGAGACATATCTGTTATTGGGCGATTCGGCTTCCTTGTTCGTCGACACCCAGCGGATTACGTAGACTACCGCAATGGGCTGGTATCTAAGCCAGAGAGTAGTATGCTGTTACAGCGGGTTTCCCTATCTCTCTTCCGGTGAGATTCGACCATCACAGCTGAACGCTAGACTCGGAATGGTGCGGAAACAAAGTAGCAGATGTCATAATGATATTGTGAAATGGAGAGGTTGGTAAGAGCTGAAAGAGTAATCGCCACTCAAATCCCGAGGCAATGCCAAGCAAAGGGGAGAACTTGAGCGCGTCCCGATGACCAAGTGGGGACGAATAACAAATGAGAAATAATGAAACGCATAATTCGATTCTGTATATTCCGACCATAGGAGCACAGGTAGGTTTACCAAGATCAACGCACAGAAACTAAGCAGAATGTCGACTTTAGTCCAATCGTTGCCATCAATATTTTGCCAAGCCGTTGCAGTGTAACAGGTGAGCCACGATACCTTCGTTCCTCGTTGACTTGACTCATTGTACTTGCACGAATGCATCTTTTTCTTTGTCTTTCTTTCATGGGCGCGGGGCTATACAGAATGCAACCGAGGCAACGGAGCGGTGATGAGGAGAAATCGAGAGAAAAACTTTTTTCTTCTCCTGCAGTACTTGAGTAATACGCTATGATAAATCGTATCCATGCGCAGAAAAGGAAGCTCTTCGCGTTGTTCACTGTACGGGGCGCCATCGCGGCTATCTCGTCATTGGGGTTTCGAGACTGACTGGCCAGCAGCCTCGAACAGCTATGATTCGCTGGAGGACGAACATGAAGGAGCCCAACCCAGGTACTGTATGTTAAGTACTAATGCAGCAACAGAATCTGCACGCAATCGTTGGATGCCAGACAAGCTAATGAACAGGTACTGTACCGTAAGTAAGTAAGTAAGTAGGCAGTCCCGGGGCAGTCCACGAATGGGATCCCTATCGGGGGAAGAATTAGAAGGGAGGGGCTGAAGGTCTTGCGGGCTGTTGCCGAATGCGGTATAGGGACGCTGTAGGCTGCGCATAATAAACCTGAAAGCTCGCGTCGCTAGCCTAGCCTACACAACTAACTTATGCGTAAGTATGTACATGCTGTACATGCATGAACGGTTGCCTGTCATGTAAAACTCCACCCCAAAACTAAGTAGTATATTCTCGCGAGCCTCGTCGCCGACCACGCTGCCAATTGCCACTGTAGACAAGAAACACGTTTCACAGCCGGGATCTGAAAACGACGGACCATGGGCGAGAGACTCACATCGTCACAACAGCTTAAATTAGCACTTTAGCGTGCAATTCCGAGGTGATAGTCTACTCTGGTATCGAACACCAACCACTACAATAAGCTCGGGAAGATCGACAGGGCTTTGCCAAACCAACAAGCCAATAAGCCAACGGAGACGAAGCTGTTGACCAATGACCACCTTTTGTCTCGGAAACCACTGGCGGTCTACTCAGCATCCGTCTTATGACCCTATCGATTTAGGGTATTATCAAAGGCGCCAACGTCCTACCTATTTGCCCTGTATGACCCCAAGATCAGCTGACCAGAGGTATACTCGTGATCCTACGTCAGGCCTAGGGCTCAATCGGGGCGATCAAACCGTGTAAGAAGATAATAATGGAATCAGGAGGGATCTTATTAGATCCTGGATGCGGAGTAAAGGCTAATGGGAAGCGCACGATTGGCGACGACATCTTTCTAAGCTTGAAACTGCCCGCTGATCTGCCTATGTACTGTACATACCTTGCACTGCGTTGCGGTAGGTCTGGAACCCTGCGAGCAGGAAGCAGTAGAGGTTAGGTGTCTTCGGTAAATATAGGTATATACCGTTTACCCTTTAGCTCTGTACAGGTCAGGACGCCTTAAAGATCCAGTATTTCATTGATGCCAAACGAGACGTAGTCCTGCATGTATACTAGATCAAATTGTTCCTTGGATTGTTCCTAGCTTCGGCCTGCGTGGACCTGAGAAACCGCGTTGAAAAAGAGGGGAAAATTCTATCTAGGGTCTTTTGACTACTGACTGCAACGAGTCATCGTCGTCGAACCATGTTGCGATGGGTAATAGCCTTCTCAAGTATTACCGTGTGAAACTAACGAATCTCTGCCCATCTGTTGTCCCATATATTTACTGCATAGTAAGGTTATTTACACTGAGAGTAGAGAGAACGTTGTACAGTACTGATATGAGGGGGCCAATGCAACCCCGCTCGGTGACATGGATGAATGAATACTCGAGTCTCTAGACTACAGTATACAACTTGCCTGCATACATTGGAATGGACATTCTCTACTCCGTAAACTACGGAATACAGTACACTACGCGTGTGTCCAGCTGGAACATGAACATGAGCTAGGCTTTGCATCTGCGGCGTGCCCGTCCCATTTCCTTGTCCAAAGGCGGATTAGCTTATGCTCCAGGTTCGTCAAGGCAGGCTAATAATAACAGGAACCCCGATCTCCTTCTCCCGGGGGTAGGTAACCCGCACATTCGTTCGCGTCGCGTAACCAACGCGCCGGGGGTTTCGTGTCTTGCGGGCCGTGGAAATTGTTTATGGCGCTGACGAGAGAAACATTCACTTCAACCAACGAGCAACATGGATGGCGACAACGCCAAGACGTCGCATTTTACGCCTGGACACCCATATGATTTACTTGCTTGCTGCCTGCGTACCACATCAACATCTGAGCGTAGAGCGGCTCACGAGCCTGATGCAACAGTGAACTCGGATGACTTCTCTTCTTGGTGATGAACGGGAAAAGCATTAGCGTGGGGCTTGCGCTATGTTCCATGAAATCTATAATTGGTTGAGCAGGAGGGTAGGCCGTCTTCTTATTAATATAGGGTACAATAGGATTGGATATGTGTTTCGAAGACTGCACAGTTCCTGGCCGTGTCGAACCATAGATATGAATTTTAAGATCATGGTGCATCGTATGTCGTACCACTGCAGACGCGGCCATTTGGCCCGTAGCACATGGCAAGGGGGTTGCAGCCAAGCCCTCACAGCCCGCCAATTGGTTTGCCGAAGGGTTTCTCCGCATCGACCCTTTGAGCAGGTATGATGTATATAATGTGACGAAACGGGCCGCCTGGAGTATCAGCCGTTTCCTTTTCGGAATTTATACGTTCCCTTTGAAACTTTAAAGAACCCAGTCTTAATCATGAGATACCTATATGACACTTGCAACAACACGCTCGGCTCTGCTTCCTTTCACGTCGCCCTAACTGGATCTTACAAGGACTTTGCCATTACACTAGTAGCATCATCAATCGGAGCAACCGATACTTTCAGTAGGTGGGTCTCTGGTTGGAGATACCCCCAGGTACCTCGTATATAGTTGCATCTCTCGAGTATGTAGTACTTACTTCCCTTTCGAATCATGCAGGTCAGTGCGGATCTCGATAATTCAAATATGACGGGCTTAACCTGCCGGTATACGACTCTCCCAACACTTGCCCTGTTTGTACGTCTTCACAACACTCAATAATCAATGGCACTAGAGATTGTTGGTATCGTGCTCTGTCCGTGCTCTATTTTGATAAAGAGAGAAAGCGTTTTTATATATCCTACGGATCAGTTCGGGATAGGAAATGGCATAAATTGACTAACAACTAACTCTATAGACGTAGCATACACAGTATTAGAGTAGTTATCGTTCTCCACCGATCATGGCGTCTATTGATTCAGACCAAGACCTTTGAAGGTTTCTGATCTGTCTCGGGAATATCCTACGCTCCCGTTCAGCACTACCTATCTTCATCTAACTAGCACGCTTTTTTGCCATTACAATTTGCGGGTGGCACACACACTAACCGGGAAGGTTGCATTAGGGTAGGTTGTGTGGTTCCAGCCTGCCGGGACGTGGTACTAGCCAAAACAGCCTTAATCGAGTGTGGCTTCAAGATCCCCCACCTTTTAAGGATGTTTGACCAATGTTGGCGGCCAGCTGCAAGATGAGCAGCAGCAAGTCATTTATCCACTCGTACTCATCACTTGCTTGGCGTCAGCTGAAGCCTGAAAAGTACCGATGTTTTCGCTAAAGGGAGCCTGGTGTGTTGGTTCTCGAAAGGTTATAACCGTGCTTCTACATTGCTATATAATTCATCTTTTTCTCTTCTTTCATTGTTTACTGGCCATTAACAAGTGAGAAGAAGTCAAGTAGTAGAGTTGATTGACCGAGTTTGATAGGCACGCGCCACTAACGATGTTGTTGTAAGTTTAGTGTGGGAAGGAGGTAAGGTTCTATCTCTTTAGCCTCGTTAATTGCATCGATTCTAATCAAATTAGCCATGTTTGAAATAGAGCTGAAAATTGTAGGAAATCAGATTAAAGGCGGTGAAGTCGACTGGGTGTGACCGGTTCCATTGTTTCACTAGGACCGTCATCACAAAATATCACTGGCTGTATCAGATTGGTGTCAGCCCAGTACCATTCAATAATACCAATAGTGCCTTCATGGTTTATGCGGGCAAGTCCATTGTATCCCCTAAGTCTGTTAGTGCTTAATTCCTCACATATGCACGAAAAACTATGGTCAATCAAACCGCTCGCTTTTTTGCATGAAGCGTAGCCTGTTTACGGCTGCTGCGTTACATGCCTCATTTTCATGTGAACACCTTGGCGCGCATTGTCAATGACAGGGTCCTGTAGTACAATACCGAGACAGCCGCCGCAATAGTTCAAATACCTCATCTAGTCTCGGATAATCCCCGAGCATAATCACTGACGAGCAACATTTTTTGGTTGTCGAGGGTAAGATTGGGTACTGTTCGAGGGAATGAGGCGGATGATTAGTCGTCGGAGGTCTTAGGCTTGTTAAGGAGGTCCATGTGTGTGGAAGGAGAGATTGAATCTTGAAAGCCTTCTTGAAAGCCTTCACCGCCGGAGGACGTGGAGGCACATCATTTGGCGGGCCGAGATTGGAGAAGCTGCCCATTCGCTGACCAGCAGTCGGTTTGAACAGGTAATCTAGGACTATCTTTATCTGGCGATCATGAGATCTGATCTACATCGAGAAGTCGACAATTCCCATTCAAGGCATTGCTTGGATCCAAGGAATGGCATCGTTCCTTCATGCAGCTAATTGCAACACTAGCTAACCGACAAAGGCTCGCTGCCAACCAAATGCTTTAAAGCAAAAGCGAGCAACGCAGTTCATCAACAAGATTCTCCCAATCGGGACTATCATGCGAAATCACTAGCAGGTGGGCATGAACAGGCCCGAACAGGTCTACTTACAGCACACGTAGTGCCCCAATCCCCAACCGCCGGATCCACCATTTCACACTAGATGCGTCATAGACTAATAGCTTCTACGTATAAGGTTCGTACGGAAGAAATGCTGTGAAGATGCGGACGATTAGACGAAAAAGCTGGCACCAGGCAAGACAAGTTCCAATATTGATGTTTCCCGATGATACACTTTCATTGCGAGGCTGGACCGATACTCCGAATCTGGCCAGCCTCTCAACAACGTAGAGTTGTATATATTATACCTAGCTCAACTGGATTTGGTGGATTAGCGTGGCTAGCTTAGTGTCGGAGCTGCCCGCTTCGTAATACCACCTTTGATAGTTGGAGAAGTTGAGCTGAGAATTTAGTGATGAGTAGGTGGTTCTGCCAAATAGAAATAAAGGCGAGATACAGTGACCCATGTATTCATTGGTTTCAGGATAGTAAATCGGTTGCCCTCTTATTAGGTTTAGTGTTTCTAACATGTAACTTCCCTTCTCTAGAAATATCAGCAACATTATATAGCAGCTCACCATGAAATTGAAAATCTCCGTTCGAGCTCCATGCTGACATAACCCACAACCTCGATTTGCCCTGCAGCAATGTCTGGGGTAGAGTACAGTATACACAGTACTTTCACGTACCGTGGCTCTTCTGCAACTAATTACGAAACCCCAAAAGTCGTGACGACCCGGATAAACGGGCTGTATTCGGATGAACTCGCTACCTACATACTTAGGAACGAGCGGAAGCCGGGCTGCGTTTCTCCTAAATCCGTGTCCACTATGTAGGCAGGCTAATGCCCCTAACCTAACTAGACTCCCTCCCCTTAAGGCAGAGGGCCGGCTGGGCTGTCTCGTCTCTTCCTTATGCGAGACGACGGAGAGAGTTGCCTTGCAGCTTTCATTCCCTCGTGGAACAGGCACGAAATGCTACAATTGCATACAATGCATTGGCGAGACGCGAGGTTTGGCTTGCGAGGCCAAACGCAATGCGACGCTATGCCATGTCATATCCAATGTGCCGTGACCGTAACTCCAGGTATGTGTGACTCGGCTCTTCAAACAGGATGCAAGTAATATAAGCTGTGGTTTTGGTGTCACGCAAAGGGACGTTAAAATCTTGTAGCAAGGGCTACACAATATGTTGCTATGAAGCAGGTCTTCAAGCGAAGCTCCTCTAATGCAATGTCCATGTCGAAGGAACATTTCCTAACTGCCGGCTTTACGAAGAGGCGCCCAGGAGTGTGAGCCCTCACAAGCACAGTCGAAACTTGATAATTTCGAGATGCAAATAGACTGCGCATCGATAGAGCGATACTATTTCAAGAGAAGAATTAACGTATTATGGATTAGTGATAGAGCGCTCGTGCCACAAATGCCAACTTTTCTCCCTACTGTACTTCGTTTTTCGTTTCTGCACAGCATACAATCAAGCTTAGCGCAATAACGAAGGCTATTATCATCGACAACCCCTTTTCTTTTTTTATGCATAGGACCTTTTCGCTATTATTCTATCTAACGTGAAGGAGACAAATGGTCAGCACGTAAGCCACGCTGAATTAGTTTCAGTCAGTAACAAATAAGTATTGAGAGGGGTAGACATCCAAACTACCTAATGAAGAGATGATCTGTTCTCCCAACAAGGAGCACATTTCCCCAGCCGTCTGGTCAGTCATGACCGTTTGATGGATACACTGGCACAGGCGAGGTAGTAGTTGGGAGCCAAATCCAGGCTGTAACGGTGGCTTGCGGGTTTGGGTCTTCGAGTTCTCCAGGTCTCATGTTCAGGCTGAGTATAGTTAGTGGTTGCTCAGTCCCCGGCCGGGTCAGGATGGAAGGGGCATCCATTGGCGGTCGGGGACGACGTGGTGCGCTGACAAGCCTGAATTAGTCGTATGTAGCGCTTGCGTACTAGGTAACCTAGGGCATACAAAGCAGGATGGATTCAGAAGGTGTGTTTCTGTGCCGGGCCTGCAGCGGGATGGATCCTATATCGCCACACACACGACGCATGATTAATTGATTGCAAAGTCGTGTAGAGCGCGCGTCGGCGCGGGTTGATTGGCTCATAGCTGCTGGGGACGAGGCCGCCCTGGCGCGAATGGGTCGCCCAACTGCCTTGCATTCTTGTGGATTCCCCCGTCCTAAAGGCTGAAGCAACGCCGCCAGAAGCAAATGATCCCCTGGTGTTCCCCAACTCTGGGTACCCTTAACTCTTAACGTCGGTAACGGTGCGAGGTGGTTGTTTCAGCACCCAAAGGTACCTGAGCACACTCTTTCTAATGGCTTTGTATTGTACCGTATTTCGCGTGTGGGTGCGCGCAACGCCGCAAAGCGCGTTAAGTGGTTCGGAGATGTAGCATGTTTCGGTATGGCGTGGGACCTGAAATTACGGTCCAGCAGCACCTTGGATCCGAGCGCAGTGCTATTCTTTGAAGCAGATAGAGAGCAGCACTTGAGGCGTCGCTGGTGTGCATTAGGCCGTTCCTACAAAACGCCTGGTTTATAGAAACCTGGCTGATCATCGCGAACACGACAACTACTCCCTCTACACCTGGTAAGCGGCGAACGATCTGCATTACATCATCATCAAAATCGTCATCCTACTGTCGTTACCGGCACGCCGTCTCTCTGCTGTCGCATGATGCGGTGCCCGACGCCCTGTTGGATATCTCTACGGGTCACTTGATACGATTGGTCTTTGAAAGCCTCATGATAGAGGGATTCTCATATCTTTTCAATGTCGGTTCCGAGATGTTGGTGCAATTGTTAAGATGTTAGGCTGGTAGTGCAATTCTATGCTGTGCTCTGTACAGTGCTGCTGTATAACTTATTTAGGGAGCGTAGTCAGCTGCAATTTTGTCTTCCGTGCCCCTAAGTTGTCACTTTGGAGAAGATCGCCAATGTCGGCATGTGAGTGGTTGGATATCGAGCCCTACGGCACGGTTCAGGGTCCCTGCTACCACTCCTATCTCTTGGTGTGTATACACCAGTACGTATAGAATAGAACGTAGATGGTTATTTTTGATATAGGACACGAACAAGGTACGACACGGTGACCATATTGACAAACAGAGGTTGCCGATGACACGACAATTCGAACACTTCCGATTCTCTCTTTGGCTGAAGAAATTCTGGACTGACCGTCTAAAGGCCGACTTCCTATCATACCAATCAAACTCAAGGTGGATAGTCATGAGTACGTTGAAAAGGTCTCGTCCTGGCCTGCATGGTCGGTATCCGGCCGCGGAAATTGTTTGATGAATAGTGCTCCTATCGGCGACTCCAGATAATGCATCGCAGGCACCAGATTCTGAGTTGTCTTCACACCCAAAACCAGGCCGGATCGCACGTTATTATGGTGGAGAGCCATATTATCACCTAGTAGGCACGGATGTACTTATAGCACTCAGTAGTATAGTATAGTACTACCTACTTAAAGACAAGCACTCGTGCGGAGGTTTGGAGTGTAATATTACGTGCATATCTCAACCGGCTACTCCTTAGGTACCTACTGTGTGCGTGGTCCATAAAGCTGGCCTCAAGGAAAGAGACCGTCGAAAGACCAGCTGACAAAGACCAAACAAACAAACAAATAAACAATCGACCGATCAATCGATCAATCAATCAATCAATCAATCAGTCAGGTGAATACATGGTGCAACCGTCCGAACCGCTGGCCAGTCGTCGCCCATATCTGCAAAGCCTTGTCTGAATGGCCTTGTAACTTTGTCCTTGGGCAAAGAGCAAGCAGTGCTCTTCAAGTTCCAATAGTCTTTGCCGACTATCTGGGTACAAACAGACTTGCATAATAACAGTGCGGGCTTGGCTCGGTTGTATACAACCACTAAGTCAATCCTACTACTGGAAAAGCCACAATCCGTTTACTGTGTACCAATTGTATGTTTGCTCGAAAATACGCAGTAGCATCAATCTAAGTACAGTACAGTAGTGTGCAGTGATTTCAAGGCTCTTCCTTGCTCGATAGTTACGACAAGTACAGTACACGATGGTTGGTTTGGATTTTGTACCCGACGGGCTGGGCGCTATAGTAAGTCGCCATTCTCTTCAGGCCACTTGGGTAAGTGCGGTGACGACTCTTTACCTTGCATGTAAATTACTGGATTGTGGCATTGAAGAATCTACTGTAGTGTACATAATATCACTGCATTACGTAGATTGGAAGCCAGGCGGTTGTGGCTTTTGAAAATACCAGCACTGTACAGTACAGTACAGTATGTGTCGTAACCGTGGCTTCTGCCCCCTCGGTGAGTATTTAGTATGGAGCACATACCCGTAAACTTATGCAAATAGCCACATTGTCCGCCCGAAGGAAGACGAGTCAGTCAAAATAGCTTTAGTGCTTTGCCAATATAATGTAGCTAAGACAGTACAATACATCTTCTACACCGCCTGGACGTAAGTAGAGAGAGGAATGCCTACACATGTAATTACACTATCTAATTGCCGGCTTCCACTATTGTAGTTTTCTCTCAAGTTCCCTCGAAGTGATGCCTGGTAGTATCCGCACTGTATTAATTAGAAGTCGTCTGTGTTAGGACTTTGTCGGAGTACATCATCCGCCTATTTCTTCACCACCCGGTAGCAGCAGTAGTTAGTCAAGCTAGATGCGCATTCTACCTAGGTAGTGAGGCTGGGATTCGTTTTAAAGCAGGATTTCTTACTCTCTTGACACCACCTTACTTGGCTGACATGGGTAGCACCTGATTCTACGTATACAATATTCTGCTCTCATTTGCTCCGGAAGAGCAGTCCTGTGTATGACAATGGACACCAAGGGAAGGACAAACGCAAATACTGCGTGTTAGCATACTTCTTACCTCCGAGATCTATATGGCAGATAACTACTCGATATCGCAATTGTATACCGTATTGTATGCTGTAGTTGTGCCATAAATACAGTGCGGGATGTTGGACTTTAGCCTGGAATTAGTGTAAACTGTACTGTGCCTGCGGATTCCAAATCGCAACACTGTTAGTGGACGCTCTCAGAGTGTAGGTACAGCTGAAGGTACCTAATCCAGGTACTTCTGACCTGCATCTCAGCCATCACTGATCTCTCGCATCTTACAGGCCGTCCCGTGTCGCGCTCGTCGCCAGCCCCTGCCGCTACGCTGGTTGCTATTGCTGGGCCCATCCTGGCACATGGCTGCAGTTGGTGCTGCAGCGTGCAGTGTGCGGTGCCCTGCAGCGCAGTGGTTCTCTGCCCCCTCTTCCCCTGTAGCGTATCTGTACTTATTTAACTTATTTATGTAGTGTACATCCATCCACTCGTCCATCCATCCACCCATCCGTTCATTATTCCCTCCACCTACTTACCTCTTCCATCCAAGAGGTAGGTACTTCCATGTCGGCTATAGGTACATTGTATCTGTGGGTTTCTACCGTATCCGCCGGCGTCTTAAAAGTACCTCTCTCCTAAAAGCCAATCTCTTCCAATCCTTTTTCATCTCCTACATCCTCCTCCAACTCGAGGTCGTCTCTCTTGTCCTCCCTTTCCTCACCTCCTCACCCTCCTCCATCCGATCCATTCATTCCCTTCCTCTCGACGCATCTCCCTACGATAGCCTCCTTGCTCAATGAAAAGGAGAGGGAAGGAGGAGAGATAACACCCTTGGTGCCCGCTACTAGTCGAAAAGGAATAGAGGTCCAAGCTTGAGAACGTGCTGCTTGGTGTGCCTAGGAAAAAAAAGTGAAGTTAAAGGTTAGGAACGAGATAATAAAGCATTTGGTCTCCCTATTCGCTTTATTAGACAGCCAACTCATTCTTCCTCGAGTTTTCCACCGCGCCTAGTCGTCCCTCTCACAGCTGGAATTTCTCGCAATTAATAATCTTGTTCGTTTTGACGAGGAATCTGTTAATCACCACATTCCCTCCCTTCGGCTCGTTCCATCCCCCACACCCATCCACCAACAACTTCCCCCTTTGGTCAGCTATTTGAACCATCGGTCGATACCTCGTGCTCATTCCTCGGTCGATATCCCTCCCCGAAAAGAGACTTCCGCCTGTCATTCGTGCCAGCGGTACCTGGAATCTGACTTTGGCCATCATAGTAAAGTGGATCGATCTCCTCCAGATACATCAGTCTCGGACTCTATATACATAGAGTCTGATTCTGACTGGAGCATCCCGCTTACGAGCCCTACATGAGCCCAGTCACCTTGACGACTACCTCGAGATAGAAGAAGCGTTGCTTGTGCAGAGGTACGTGGTAGAGACGTGATTCAATCAGATGATAATGGCAGATGTGGTTCTGATTTATTCTATTTCGTTGTAGTGGCATGCCGATAGGTTCCCAGTGTTCCAGCGGTATCCTCGACACACACGCTTCTTTATCTTTGCGTTGAGCAGATAAGCTTGCCCCGTGGGACCCGTTAACTCGCTGTTCCCACCGTGCTCTCCAGGAATCGTCTAATTTCCTGGTGACTGATCGTGGCGGTAAGGGAGACCTCCTTTTTAAGCATAATTCATCCTAGGTGCTGGCGTCATGGTTCCCTCTGCATGCATAACTCGGTCTATTGGACACGTTCAGAGACAACTGCCTTGTCGCGTGCCAGAAGCGCTCCCCGCACAGAGCTATATCGATTCACAATGGGCACTATTATGTCTAATTGTGGCACCTGCAGCTTGTCTCGAGTTCCTGCAATCCGTTCAATTGCATTGTACCTGGATCCAGGGCTAACATGATTTTATTATAGAGCTATTCACTCATCTCTTAAAGGGCTGATTCCCCGCCCGGGTTACCTCGAATACCATCATTTCGCGGCGACCACTCGACCTCTTGTCACTCTTTTTTTCTTCAAGATATTGTTCATCACGCTCCTTAATACACTAATGTTGATACGGTCCGTCCACCTGAGATAATACGCTCATTTCTGCTCACCTGCGACGACCAACTTAATACTCTCGCTCAAGTAACAAGATTCCTGGCGAACCTGACCCTCACTCTTTCCATTACTTCCACCTCTGAGCCAACCCGTCTTTCAATCTTCCTCGACAATAGATAACACGCCTGAACACCATGGCGTACACTTCAAACAACTCCGGCTTCTTCATCGAGTCCGATGAACCACGACGCATTAACATGAAGGATGCCGCCAAGATACTTGCACGTAACCGGCAAGAGATGATCGCCAATGAACTCTCCCGCCTTGCCGCCGATGAGTACCTGGAGGATATCATGCAGCATACGAGACATATGGAAGTGAGTGATTCCATAACCCAAACTGCTTTCTGCTATCATGAATCGTATTCAGTAGTGAACGTTGCTACGTTACATCATGATTGACCCAAGGCGATGGCTAACCGGATGCAAAAGGACGAAACGTTACCTGACGCCAATTTAATCGATATGCAACGAGAAATCCAATGGTTTATGAGACCGTACCTAATTGATTTTCTCATTGAGGCTCACGCCGCGTTCGCTCTCCTGCCCGAAACACTCTTCTTGACTATCAATCTACTGGACCGCTATTGCTCAAAGCGAGTGGTCTACAAACAGCACTATCAGCTTGTCGGATGTGCAGCACTCCTGATCGCTGCTAAGTACGGAGACAAGAAGGATCGAGTTCCCCAAATCAACGAGTTGAACAATATGTGCTGTGGGTTGTATGATTCGGGCATGTTTACGCAGATGGAGATGCATGTGCTCAACACACTCGATTGGTCTATTGGTCATCCCACCGTAGATTTTTTTACTCAGTTGATTGTGGCGGAGGAAGCAGACGACCGGGAAGTTGAGCATATGGCTGCTTATTTATGTGAGATCGCCTTGTATCACCGCGACTTTGTTTCGACGAAACCATCTATCATGGCTCGGGCTTCCCTAGCCCTCGCGCGCGCTATTCTAGGACGGCCGGAAGTCAATGACGGCGCATGGGATAACGTTGAGCATCTCACTGTTGTAACGCTTTCACAGCATCTGCACCAGCCTTCTGTCACCCTTTCGAGGAAGTATTCTTCACCTCACTTGTCTCGTGTTTCTGGGAGACTTTCCGAGTTTTTAGTACAACAAGCCGCCATGTCCAGGAGAGCACAGCAAGCACCCCCCTCTCCTCCTGCCGAACCGATGATGGCTTCGGGTCACTCTGCCATTTATAACACTCCTCAAAAGGGCTCCGGAGCCGCACCCGGTCCCGCAGACGGTTATATCACACCACCTATCACCCCCGACGGAATGTGCTTCACTGCGGCGACAGATCCTCTAAACAAATACGTCCCGCCCAGGTGCCCAGTCACCCCCACGCCTCAGGTTCCCAGCATAGCAGGATATTCACAGCGACAACAACCGCAGCACTATGCGACGTATCCATACGACGAATACCATGGCCAGATGGTAGGTTAGGATCCATACTTCTGGACTTCTGGACTTTCCCTGGCCAACCGGGCACTTCAGCCTACGCCCATCTTTAACGCCTCCAAGGCACTCTCGGCATTGATTGCCACCATTTCACCGCATGACCTGTACCATTGGAAGAGAAAAAGATTGTTGCATAAATTTGACGGTTAAGGATATCTCCATGGCATTAGCGACTTGATTCGAGTTTATTTCCTTTTTCAGTCATACCCACTGCGCGAGTCATCTTGCATCAAAGCAACGAACGATTGCCATCACCAAAAAAATGATTTCAACTTTGCGAGTTCAGGCGTCCATCACCATTTCCCTTTTACCGAAACGCCCAGATTGCAGGGAAGAAGAGAAGAAGACGTGCGCGAGCAAATGTGCCCACGGGAGGGATAGTGGGAGGAGAGAAAAAAAAAAGGAGAAATAGTTGCTCACGGATTCTTGGGCTCCCTGAAAAGGGCACGGTGGATCGTGAGGGATGATCGGCAAGAGTAAATCGATGCGAAGGGTGACGGTAACCCATGGCTAGTTTGCTTGAATGTGAACCCCTTTCTTCACTTTCGGTGAGGAATTTTGCGAACTTATTGCACTCTGTCGTGATCACGACGAAAACGAATAGGTCGCGCAGACGTTCGCACCGGTCCCCTAGGAGGGAGAATAATTCATTCTTGGTGGAGGTAGATTACTATAGACGTGAGGGGAACTCTTTAACGATACCCTGACTACGTGTCATTATTGCAGATCACTTCATACTCGTAGTTGCGCCACCTACTGTCCGTAAATACATCAATCACACTTGTCAAAACACTCTTCTCATCTTCGTGGTCACTTGTGTGACATGCGTTGTCCTTCCTCCCGTGGGAGAGTACTCATGGAAATTGAATGTTTTTCCAGCCCAAGCCTGTCCGACAGGATGAAGATGGCGAGTAGTCCCAGCGCAACATAGGGGTGTCTCATAGCGAAACTGGCTGTTGGTACTTAGGTAGTGTGTTACCCGATGCCGACACAGGCTTGGTTGGCGTAGGTGCAGGCAAGTCATGCCCTCAAGCTTGATTGATCATGTTGATATATGCGATCACAATTTAGATGGCTTCACGTCAAATATACATACTTACGATCTCGCCCTTCCCCGACACGAAAGAGATAGGTTGGAAAATATTTGGTGGATGATATCTTTGTAAGTATTCATTCATACTTATGATCATAAGAGTAGGTACCTAGTAAATAAAATTGGTAGGAACTGCCCAGCGCCGGCAGAGTGCAGTCAAAAGCGGAGTCTGATTGGCCCAATTGATCTACGATATACCTAGTTAGTACCTGTAGGTAAGGTATGTATCTAAAGTACTTAGATAAGTATCCAGGTACATTAGGTAGTAAGATATCAGACCGTCGCCAGGTGTGGGCACTGACCACTTCGGCTGCAGCGGGTCGTCACCCACAAACCTATATGCGAAAGCGAAATGCTAAAAAATTGTGGTAGATCCCCCCCTCCACGGCGAAATTCCACCACCTTCAAAAAGTCGGCACTAACCTCACAGCTCCCCAACACCCTAAACACCCCCCTCGACGGCCAATTCTTCTTCTACCCACGACCCCAATCCGAGCGACAACATGGCTGACCGAGGCGACCGAGGCGGTGCCCGTGGAGGTTTCGGTTCCAGAGGTGATCGTGGCGGCGATAGAGGCCGTGGCGGCGACAGAGGCCGTGGTCGTGGACGTGGACGTGGCCGCCGCGGTGGTCCCAAGGACAGCGACAAGGAATGGATGCCTGTCACCAAGCTGGGCCGTCTCGTGAAGGCCGGCAAGATCAAGAGCATGGAGGAGATTTACCTGCACTCTCTCCCCATCAAGGAGTACCAGATCGTCGACCACTTCCTGCCCAAGCTCAAGGACGAGGTCATGAAGGTACGATTCCACCGGTGCGGCCACACGCTATAGAGCGGTTGATTGTGGTGGGTTTTACGCACTGCGTGAATTACATGCTGACAATCGTTCCCCGCTGCAGATCAAGCCCGTTCAGAAGCAGACCCGTGCCGGTCAGCGAACCCGATTCAAGGCCATTGTCATCATCGGCGACTCCGAGGGCCACGTCGGTCTCGGCATCAAGACCTCCAAGGAAGTTGCTACCGCCATCCGTGCTGCCATCATTATCGCCAAGCTGAGCGTCATCCCCGTCCGACGTGGCTACTGGGGTACCAACCTTGGTCTGCCTCACTCTCTCCCCGTCAAGGAGAGTGGAAAGTGCGGTTCCGTCACAGTCAGAGTACGTAGCCCGAAACTATGGCTGTATGTTGTTGGAACACGGTACTAATCTACGCCCAGTTGATCCCGGCCCCTCGTGGTACCCAGATCGTCGCCTCCCCCGCTGTCAAGCGACTCCTCCAGCTCGGTGGTATCGAGGATGCCTACACCTCCTCTTCCGGCTCGACCAAGACTCTCGAGAACACCCTCAAGGCTACTTTCGCCGCTATCTCTAACTGCTACGGCTTCCTGACCCCCGAACTGTGGAAGGAGACGAAGCTCATCCGCAGTCCCCTCGAGGAATACGCCGACTCTCTCCGGGAAGGCAAGAAATACTAGAAAGGACGTTTCGGGCATACGGCGTGGATCTCTTTTCGGGTTTTGTTAATCTGCATTGGTGCCGGGTGGGCAGGCATCGGCTTGAGGTAGCAAAAATAGCACCTATCATCTAACAATTCGGTTTACTCTTCACCCTTTCTCTCATTGTGCTCTTCTCATGACCTATACCTATCGAAGTATTTCTATTTACGAATGATGATCTGTGACTCAATGGGGTGCTGACTTGAAAAGGATGGTACCAGTGGATGGTAACTTGCACCATGTGGCAACTGGTGAAAGAAATCTGAGGCCTCTCCGCCTTACCTAGCAACTGTATTTGCTGAGCTGGGAAATCCTAGCAATAAAGATCATCAACATCCCTTGATCACACGCAGTGATTGTTCCCTCATCAGATGAGCTAGCTTCTGTCTACCCAAGGGGCTCTTGAGATACGGTGGCTTCAGCAGTTCCCATTAAATGGTAAGATGTCCTGTAAGAATTATGTCTCGAACCCTAGCATACGTACCGTTATTGCTCGAACTACAACAACGGCGTCATTTTTGCGACAGGTACTCATCAGGCAGACAGCCAGTCACCTCGGCTCCCCTCAAAGTTGTATCCTGAGATGACTTCTTTGCCATGCACCAGAGATTATACCCGCTGTTTAGGTGTCGCCGTTGCCTTTATTCAACCCCTTGTCTCTTACCATCTCGTTCGAATCTCACGTGCCTCGCTACTTCTACGTAGGAAATGTTGATGAAATGGAAAGAACAAGGGAGCGTACCGAGAGGGCAGGTAGGACAACTCTATCTTAAAGCCAGGCAAAATGTGTCTGTCCTTCGGTCTCTCTCTTTTCATCGTAATCCTTCGGTTCTTTTGGCTTCACCTTTTGCCAATTCATATTCCCATCGCCTTGGTGTTTTTGGACTTCAATTTTGGCTCAATTTTGAACGTTGTGCTTCATCAACACCATCTTAACTCTTCATGTGCCATCCGTCCTCATTCGTTTAGGAAACTTTGGCTTGTCGGATTAATTGTATCTTGGTCGAAAGCGATGCCATCTCAATCCCACTCTCCACCCATAGCAAGATGCCTATCAGTTGCCATTCTCTTCGCCCTCGGTTTCCTAGCCACAGTTTCTCTCTCCGATAGCTACGCCTCTCGCTCGCTCCAAAAGCATGACCCTCCACCCAAAGATGATCAGTCAGAGTCACCTCTGGAGAAACGGTTACTTGGGCTGGGCGGCGTGATAGGGCTTGTACCTAGCCTCCTAGGAAACGTTGTTCCAGGAGGCATCGTCAGCTCATTGGTCGCCCAAGTCACAGCTGACATCAACAGCCTGCTGCCCATACTTGATAACCCTGGTGCTCAGTCTCCGGATGGTGTACCTCTTGTAACCGGTGGGCAAGCTGCACTCCCTCTAACGGCTCAACCTCTACCGACGAAGGCTCAGTTAGGCGATCTTGCTGACAAGCTCGGGGGTCTTCTCAACGGTATCGTACCCGTGGCAGCACCTAGCATTATCGCAGCAGTAACCGAGCAGGCCCTTGGCATCGTTGCCTCTGTAGATGCCTTAGCGACAGACATTGCCTCTTTGGGTAATCAGATTGCCAATAATCAGGTTCAAGCCCCGGATGCCCTTGGTCAGATAGGGGGGTTACTTGGCTCCCTGGACTCAAAAGTCAACGACATCATCAATGGTGTCACATCCGATCTATCTTCTGATCTCCCTCTTCCACTTTTGAAAGACCTCAATCAAGTCATCAGCAGTGGGCTCGGGGATATTGTTGGAGCCGCGAACGGTCCGCTCTCCCTCGTTGGTGATCTGGTCGAACAAAATATTTGTGGTGCCGTCACTCATGTTGACGGTGTCCTCGCCACCGTTGCTGGCCTATGCGGAGATATTCCATCTGCGGTTGCGCAGGTCTCTTCTGAAATGGCAATTTCTCCCCTGACTGATTCGGATGCAACATTGGCTGGTGATGTTTCTGCGAGTACCATATTCCCAAATTCTCCTACCGATACGAGTGGCCCAGCTACGATCTCTGCAGCAATTTCGTCGCCCCAAAGCTCTCAAGACCAAACCACCTTGATGAACCCTACCACGAGTACTAGTGGCCGCGGTCCTAGTTCGGGTTCGGCGGGAAACGGTTTACCTTCTTCGTCTTCGTTAGATCAACAGTCGCCCTCTGGTGCCAGTTCCGGATCTTCTCCTTTTTCAGATACCCAAATGTCGTCGGGACAGTCATCGACTGGTTCTTCAGTACCAGGGTCTACCGGTGGGGAAGCGCTTACACCCACTTCTCCTTTCTCATCGGTTGACTCTTCACTATCAGGATCAACAAGCGAAGTACCTTCTACGCCGATGTCAGCTTTATCATCTGCCAGTGCTTCGGTACCACGGACAACCGGTGAACAATCCTCTACAGCTATAGTTCCCTCACCATCAACGGCTGGCTCGACGCAGCCTGGACAACATAGCACCGAAGCGGACGGAAGCATCACTGTCACCGAGTATCAAACTATGACCCAGTCATGCACTTCAAGTGTCATGCAACCTACGGTTATGTAAGTATTTTCGTATTCGGTTCTCTCGCCCTTCCCGAACTGTGTTCCTAACTCATGTGCATTCGCAGGCAGACGGTTACCCTAACGGTCCACCCACCTTGCCCTACATTACCTTGTACCGCAGCGCCCCAAGCAACCTGTAATTGCCCCAATGCTAATCCTACCCCCCCTGGAGGGAACGGCGCCCAGGGCCCCTGCCCGGGAACTGGATATACATGCGACGACTGTCTTGACGGCTGGTTCTGCCCTCCCTCTCAAACCCCGGCACAACCTGCGCCTTGTGGTATCGGTTGGCCGTGTGCCCATTGCGAAGTTGGCTGGTTTTGTGTTCCTCTCCAAACTTCCGGACCATGTATGGGTTCTAGTGCGCCCACTGTTGCCTCTCCGGGTACCACAACTGCCTCTAGCACTTCGTTCTCTTCACCAACGCCGGGAAGCCCTGCACCGGGTCAGCCAAGTCCACCGCCTCCTGAGAAAGTGACGGGTTGGAGTAATTGCGGCTGCTGGGCGGACGACCTAAATCAGAGAGCACTTAACACAGAGATTTTCAGTTCGAACCTCCTTACAAATGAAGACTGTATACAGCATTGCATAGTCAGGGGTTTCATCATGGCGGGTACAGAAAATGGCAGTGTCTGCCTCTGTGGAAATTTTCTAAACGGTACGCAGAAGATGGATGAGAACGTGTGTTCCACGCCATGTGCCGGGGATGTCACGCAGATGTGCGGCGGTTCAAATGCGCTCAGTTGCTACAGTCCAGATGGACAACCGTATGGTTGGGCCAGTGCCGGACCTCAACCACGCGCGCCTACTATAGTGCCGCCAGAGGTGCTGGAGTTGAATATCGGTGGGGTTGCCCATACCGAGATAACGACACCAGCAATCATCTTTCCTCCGGGAACTGCGGATCCGGAAGATTTCATCAGTATGTACGGGAAAACCAAAAGTCAGCCCCTAGGTGATTTGCCTCGTGATATCACATTCTCCTCGCCTCCCAGCTCACCATCGTCATCGAAACCTCCTTTCGGCGGCGGTAGCGTAGCTCCGGGTCAAGGGACACGGACACTGCCAACAACGCTAAGCAGTGGTCAAACGCCGCCTATTACAAGTACGCCAGGTGATTCTACGCACCCGAATGTCACGCCTAATACATCGGGCACACCGAATGCTCCTGGGAGCCCCAGTGGTCCAGAGAATCCAGTTACCCCAGGTAGTTCTAATGCTCAAAGCACCCCAAATAATCCCAATATTTCCGATACTCCCGGTAGCCCAGACGCTCCTGGGAATCCAGCTAGTCCCACCACGTCAGGTACTCCAGGTGTTTCCAGTACACCGACTATCCCTGCCTCAGGTAGTTCTACAAGTCCGAACGGCAATGGCGGCGTTGCGCCTGGTCAGGGTCCCCCGCCAACTTCATCAAGAAACGGAGAATCGAGCCCGCCCCCCTCAACTGGGGTCACTCCGACCGAACCAAGCGCCAATCCGACATCTAACGACCCTGGCAGTAGTGTTGGAACAATCTCCTCAAGCAACCTAAGTGAAAATCCTCCGGGTGCTTCAGGGAGTTCAAGCTCAACTCCCAACGGTGCTGGAGGTGCTGCGCCCGACCACGGACAAGGTTCGAGTACGACATCTAGGAGTAAGAATCCAACTTCCATACCATCCGGAGGAAGTACGGTTCCGCCAAATACGACGCCAGTGGGCGGTACCGGCCCGAGCACCACACCTACACGGCCCGGTAACCCAGGACAGGAGACGACACCACCTTCAACTAATGTGCTCAGCGGCTCAAATTCGTGTGTGCCAGGAATCGATGCGAATTGTAGTGGCTCTAGTGGCTCGACATCATGCGTTCCTAGTATAGACGCTAACTGCACACCGGTGGTCAGTAACAGCAATGTCAGCCCTAACCCAACGTCACCCGGGCAGAGCCAAGGAAATACGTCCTCCTCTACGAATGTTCCAAGTCCTGCTGGAGGCCCCAGTTCGACTCCAGGGCAAACACAAGAACCTACATCACCCGGAGGAGAGAGTCCTTCGGGCTCGACATCTCAACCTAGCAGTGGAGGTTCTCCTAACAAGCCCTCATCCTCTACTCCATTTGGTGGGGGAAGTGTAGCGCCGGAACATGGCCAGCCCTCTACATCCTCATCTCCCAGTGGTAGTTCTATTATCTGCACACCTGGGTCGAGCGATTCATCCTGTATCTCGTCCAACCCTAGCGAAAGTACACCTCCCAGTCAGAACCAGTCTAGCACTTGCTCTCTGGGTTCAAATGATCCAGCCTGTACCTCACCTGTTGGCGGAGGGTCTGTGGCTCCGGGTCAACAACAACCTTCAACATCTACATCAGGTAGTATGCCAAGCACTTGCACTGCCGGGTCTACGGATCCTGCCTGCACCTCGCCAATTAACGGACAGCACGTAACACCCAGTAACAATCAGCCTTCTGGCCTGACAAGCTCTACAAGCCCGAATAATCCAACTGCTCCTGTGAGCCCAATACGCCAAACAAGTCCTCCTGGTGCTCCCTCCGGCACAAGTATATGCGCGCCAGGGTCGACAGATCCAAATTGTTCCGCGCCCGGCAATGGCGGTAGCCTTGATCCTCCTGAGACGCCCGGTCAAGGCACTATACCCGCACCGAGTTCTATAACTTCGGCTCCGACCATAGGTAGTACGCCATCTAGCCAGGATGGAAACACCGGACCGAGCGAACCTATTTCCGGGACACCCTCTACGGCGAATGGAAGCGATAGCGTGACTACTACGCGCAAAGATTCGTCAACACTACCCGGCACAAATGGAAATACCGAGACCAATTCTTCTCCCCTTCCGGGGCAAAGTTCCACCTCAACGCCGGGTGGAGCCGGTGGTGTGGCACCTGGTCAGCAGAGTCCCGGTATTCAGCCTACTCATAGCAATACACAGATTTCCGGAACTACTTCCAACCCCTCTGAAGGATCGATTGGTAGTATCACGCCTACCGAGACAGGCCCCAACTCATCTTCACCCAACGGAGGGGCTCCCTCACCTGGCAGCCCGGGGCAACCGACTGCCTCAAATCCCAACCAAGGTGGGAGCGAAGGCCCAAACCCGGACTCCACCGGTCCGCAGACGTCATACACATATCCGCCCGGTGTGGTTCCCTATGGCGGCCCCTCCCCATCTATGAGGACTATTGCATCTATGTTAGCCTGGAGAGAGCCCGACGGGGTAGTAGGGGCTTCCACCATGTTGCATCCTGCGATACTGCATGATGGCCCTAGTTTGGCACAGGAGGCACCAATGTTAGATTATGAGGAGGCCCCGACGACTGTAACATCATTTTCAAAACCCGCCGATCCACGATGGCAACGCATTCGCCCGGTCTATATATGGTAAGTGGGTTAAAGAAATAAGATGGGGATTAGTATTGGAGGTGGGTGGAGCAATATGAATAAGAAAATGGGAACGGTGAGGATAATCGGAATACCAATCAAGTGACTTATCATGCTGGGAATTTACACAAGAAGAAAACAACAAAAGTGGAACAAAGCAAGAAGGGGGTCACACGTTCCTTGGACTGAAAGCTTTCATAGGGGGGTACCTATCAAAATACGGCGCCCATGGAGTTACCGCGATTCTATTTCTCTATTTTCCGTTTCATCCCATGGAAGTACGAGATAAGTAAGCTAGAGAAAGTACGATATCGCTTAAAGGATGTCATTGATAGAGATGCATAATGAAAGATCATTTAGCTTAGGCTGCGTTCCTCCCATTTTAATGATGGTAGTTGATAAGAATGAAAGACCATGTAAGTAGGTGAAGATCGTAGAAAGTGTGTAATTTGATGGGTGTGGTATGTGTCTTGCATAGTCGATTTCAAGTATGAGGAATAAGAAGTAAATCATGTTTCGTGGTGTAATTTTATCCTGTTGCGTAGTTTCTTTAAATGGCAAGGCATGTCTAGGGATGTAGAGTTGACTGATGATGGGACTATCAAGTATGTTGGAACAACTGATTGTATTTACAATATATATATACGCGCGCGCGTGTGTGTCTGTATGTGTGTCTTGTGAGTATTATGAGTAAGTAAAACATTACTATATGATCAAGGACAGCGATCTCCCCAATAATTTCGAATTTTGCAAGTTATAAGCATGATGGTTTTACCTGCGAAATTGTTTTTTCATCACTCATTATCTATCTATCTAATCTATCAATTTCAAAGGCATCTCACATCATCCATCCGCCCTCACTCTTCCTAACTCTGGATTTTTCACTGAAATGACTGGTGATGCGAGATTAAAAGAAAAGCCGGTCCTGTTACCTACGTTACACCTAATAACAAGGCGAAGGTAGATCTGATCGATTGCTTAAATTGATCCATCTGTTGTACATAATTACTACTTAGGAGCATGGAGATAGACAGTATGGATAGACCCGTATATACATACGGTAGGCGCTTGAACCACTATTTTCAACCTTATCACCTAAGTACCCAGCTTGGTCAATTCGAGAACAAAGGCGGCGTAAATACATTGGGATGGATCGCATAGTCACAAACTGTAAGATGTTGCGAAACTCAGTGCTCGATATAGGTGGAATGAAATATTCGGGTGTAAGAGCTTTGATTTACTGCTGCTATGATTACTTAAAAGACCAAGCCAGCGGGCTTAGATCCGAACGAGAATGCATGTAACAAGAAAGCCATGAACTGCATGCATGCTAGGTTATGTCTGATGATGACCTGCCCCGAATTTGCAGTTCAGCGCGAGGTTTATCAGATGAGAGGGGGATTTGTAACGGCGTGTTAATATCTGCCTGTGAGAGCCAGTGTGTCGTACACTCCAACGCCATGAATAATAAATACACAAACGACCAACATACGGTAGTGAGGGAAGGGTGAGTGAGCGAGCATCACCCTCCTAGTAATAGTACAAGTTTTATTTTTACCTTACCAACAAATAGTGAACAAACACCACAAAAGTCAGTGCGGGTATCTCTCAACATCGTTTCTTCATCCTTTTCATTGCTCGTTTTGGGGAAAAGTCAAGTAGGGACGCTCTTAGTATAAGAAGGTGAGCAGCTTCTCTCAGCCCAGATTATGTCTCCTTTGGAGGATCTTTGATAATGAGGTTATCAGAGGGCTCTACACGCTGTGCCCATTCACTATTTGTATGCCTGGATTAGCCGATACTGTAGAGAGAAAGGTGTGGTTCTATTAGAATGAAGCAAAAACTCACGTCCAGCTGCCATCATACACTTTGCGGTTCTCGGCTGAGCCATAGCCAGCCTCCTCTAGGGCTGCGTCGATGATGGCTGCTGTTACACCTGTACCGCAGCTTGAGATGATCGGTTTTGAGGGGTCAACCCCCTTCTGCTCGAATAACTTCCTCAGCTGGTCCTTCGGCAAAAATGTCTTCGTCGATGAATCTAACACTTCGCTGAAGGAAATGCTGATTGAGCCTGGCATGTGACCCGAAGACAACCCTTCCCTCGGCTCGGGGGCCTCGCCGGTGAACCTGGCGTGGGGCCTTGCATCGAGAATTTGTATTCCCTCGGCGCCCTCCTTGTTGCAATCCTCGGCGACTTCACGCACCTCCTCGTAGCTAGCAACCTTGCTCTCATCAAGCTGGGGGATTGGATATGGATTGCACTCGACGGTAAAGAGGTTGCCGGACTCGGTCGGGTACCCCTCCTCGACCCACAACTTGAAGTTGTTGAGGATGTGTACTTTGGGGTGACCGAAGGCGCGAAGTGTCCAGCCAACACGCGGGGCACTAAATATGCCGACGTCGTGATGGTCGTATACAACGACGGTATCGTCCTTGCGAATACCCAAAGCGCTCATGGCCTGGGCGAACTGCTTGGCGGTGGGCAGCATATGCGGGTAGGGTGAGTGCTTGTCCTTGACCTTGTCGAGATCGAAGAAGCGAGCCTTGGGGACGCGCTTCTCGTGGAAGGCCTCGATACCGGTTCGCGAATCATTGGGCATAAACCAAGAGGCACAGAGGGGAATGACGCGGGGGTCGGTGCTGATGAGAGAGGGTGGACTCTTCTTGAGGGCCTCGGCAAGCTCTTTGGGCGTAACTAGATAAGACGAGAGATTTCGGCGGGCGTCCATCTTGCCGAGCAGGCACTTTGGGAAGATATGTTGGGGAAGAGAGGCTCTCGTGGAGCGGAAGATGGCTACAGTGGCCATGACGAGCTGGGAGGAGGAGGAGAGGTGGAGTAGGAGTTGGCGTTGTAGGTAAGTGGTCGGTAGCCCAGTGGCCCAGTCAGTGGCTGCTGACAAAGGAATCCGGTCACGGCGAAGCGTGGTCGGGTCGGCGGAGTCGGTGTTGTAATAGGTATCGCGTGCGTGCGCTGGGAGTTCAGGGTTCCGGGGGGTCGGCGACAAATGGGGGGGCGTCTGTCGGGTCGGATGGATGCTGGTAATTAATTGGTCGGGCAGGGGTTGGAGCTTGAAGTTGAGGATGGTGGAGAGCAGCCAGCACAGCTCGGCACCTCTACCGGAGGATGAACAAAGCTGGCGGGGCGGAGGAAGTGCAATGCAGATAGATATATGAAGCTGCAGACGGACCTGCACACGAGCAAGCAAGAGGGGACAGGAGATGAAGGAAGAGCTCGATTCCCCAAAATGCGGGGAGCTTAGCTTCCTTCTGCTTGGATTTAGCTTTCGCTGGCGTCGAAGTTTCCCAGGTTGCTGCTGACACTTTCTGACACTAATACTATTTTAGCTTCTTTGTGGTTGGTGTAACGGCTGTCATCTGCCTGAGTAGATATTCGGACATGGAAGGGGCGAGAGAGAGAGTGCGACAACGAAATGACGATTGTTGACCCTAACTACCTTTTTTTCTTTTTTTCCTTATCATGAATTGCTTCCTGTCATTCGCCCAAACAGCTGCTCTGGGTTACCAGCATTGGTGCTATTGTGCTAGGGTACCTATAGGAGTACCTAAGTAAGTACAGTAGGTTAGTTACCTAGGCATGTGGAGGTGGGGAACCTGTCCCGTACCGTCCGTTTGTTTGTTTGTCTTGCATTTTGTTACAACTGACGTATCTTATCTCTACATGCCTCTCCCCCCCCCCCCCCAAGTTGAGTCTACAGAACAGCAATGCCTATTGAAATAATAACAACGCCTCGTCATGAACCTACGGTAATGCTATAAAACCCACTCACTACTGAAGTATTCTCTTTAATACGGTATACCCCCCCTCGCGTCCAGCCAATCACATACATAGCCATGAAGGTCAAAATTCAGAAGTGGAATGCCGTTGCGACTTGGCGCTGGGACCTTCCCGAAGACGATGTCTGTGGCATCTGCCAGGTTCACTTTGACGGCACCTGTCCCACCTGCAAATATCCCGGCGATGATTGTAGTCTCTGTAAGTAAGCTGGGCTTCCCACGATTTGAGCCTGTTATCAGCAAAACAGCTGACCGGTCTTGTCCCTCTCTCTAGTGTTCGGGAAATGTGGCCACAATTTCCACATGGTCAGTGCCTGATCGCCCCATCCCCTCCACATAAATCTTATGAACCTGAAGCTGACAGCCTCAAAAGCACTGTATCATGGAGTGGATCAAGCAAGACTCGGCTAAGGGACAATGTCCCATGTGTAGACAAAGTATGTCTGCTTGCTGTGCATCCTGACCCCCATGCTAATACCCCGTCACAGAGTTCGAGTGGAACGAGACAGGTGGCAGCCAGCAGGAACAGCAGCATCAACCAGAGATACATGAAGACAATGATCAACCACTGCAGGCGCCGTGAGCTGCTCCGGATACTTGAGGATCTGCCCTTCGCGCATAGACTTTGTTTATTGGCTGGGTCAGATGTGACACATATTCTAGCTATCGCCAAGGTGTGTATCACAGATGGTGTTAGAGCATAAACTGGGTAAGACTCATATTTGCCGAATTCTATTATCAAGAGAAATCCGTGTTCCTAACCATCATCAGATTCCATTGCGTCTAAAGAGAGGAATCAAACATCATCTGCTACAGCACGTAGGACTAGGGAAGAAGAGCTCGATATATTGTAATACTTTCCTTGAAGCTACCTATGTAGCTGGGTCGTTGCTAACAAAGGGAGTTTCACAGCCTGAGTTATCAATATACCTCCGGAGCCTTCATTCAGGGTAGCTTGCGTCAAAGTAGTTGCCCAATTCACGGTACTTACACTTCATGACCTGCCTGCCCGCAGCCCGCAGCCGACTCGACGAGGTGGATACCCTATGGCCCCACATCCCGCCTGATAAGATAGGCATACTATACTTAGAAGCTACCTACAGTAAGTAGTTAGGTAGGTAGTTGATCTGCCTGCGTCTGCCCAGAACTCTTGCCTGCTACTTCTGCAGCTTGCCTGCAGGCTAGATGCAGCTGTAATGCATACCAGCCTGCAACCGTGACCATCTATCGGGTGAGCTCCTTCACTGGCCTCACAACATCGCTTTAGCTCCAATGATGCGTCCTTCTTGTCTCTCATCTCTTCATCGTCTTTCCTTCCCACGTCGCCCCTTTTTACCTATGCCTATGTCTACCGTCCACGACCAGCCTTCGAGATGACGGACCCTGCCGACAATCGGCCGTCAACAGCGGATCATCCCCTCGACGCTGAACGCCCACGCACGCCTCCTCTTTTTGCGCCCGTATTCACGCTTGTCAATAACGCATCGACACGGACTACACACCATCCTCATGTTCGGTACATCTTCAACGACGATGATCCCGACATTCTAACCCAAGCGCTTGCCGAGTGTGAACACACTAATACCGACCAGTCGGATTCCGACCCTGTACTCACGAACCGAGCCATGATCCTCGATCTGGCCCCCAACGACGACGGTGGATACAGTGTTGCCTGGGCTTCTAGTCTCTCGCCGTCGTGGGCTGTTCTGGACGCCCAGCTCAGTCAGATCTCTCCCCCATCATCCGATGCAGGTCACAGCAGCGGCAGTGGAGCCGGGGACACCGGCAACGACAAGAACAATCGTCCGGACAGACTTATGCTGCGGATCGAAGGCGTCGAGACGAGCGCTCCCAGCTCATCCTCGGAGCTGAGAATATCTGACGAGGCGAGCCGGCAACGCCCTGGTAGCGGGAGCGGGAGTGGTAGTGGACAAAGAGAACGAGAGCGGGCTGGCGAAGGAGACGACTACGCCAACACTCTGGACGAGTTTGAGAAGCGCATGGCGACCTTGCGGAAGGTTGTCAGTGCCAGCGAAGATAGACGGAAGAAGCTTGCCTCTCAAACAACGGATAATGAGAACGTGCTGGCACAGGACACAGTGGCCGAGGATACAACTACGGCCTGAAATGCCAGACAGAAAAATATAGCAAAAACCGGTTGATGTCATCAACCCATCTTAATAAGGGCTAGTTATCGGATTTACTATCTGGAAACGGTACAGGCCAACCAACTCGTCAAGTGACACAGAGTGGTGCGGTATGGTAATGTTGAGCAGGAACACAGCACTACAATTTGTTTCCCTGGCATACTTAGTGGGAGGGCTCACGATACACAGGGCAGGCGGTCAAATGATTTCATAGGCATGAAGACCCTGTCCTCTTCTCGTGTATTCGGCTCATTATCATCATAAGGTAATTCGAGGCAGTTGAATGAATATCGAGAGTCGGGGGCCATTGGTGTGGTAGACTCGTAATCCGCGACGGGCTCCAGATCCATGTTTATTATATAAGAGGTAAACGACCTTGAGCACCCTCATACACTAGGGTATGGGAGTTCTGGTCTTGTAATTCAAGATATCGGACTTTTCATTTAGCTCGTAAGTCATGATGCAGGGGCAAAGCGCGCACTCCTTCCTTTCCATGCGATATAAGCATGTAGGCCTTGCCTGATGATTGCCCAGCAGATGCTGAATAGACATTACTCTTTGAAAGTCGAGTCAGAAGACAAACAATTTCGTCAATTCCATCACAAGTGTTGCACACATACCCATCACGAATAACCCGATCAGAGTTAACAAGACAAGTCAGAATAATGTATTAAATTAAAACTCCCAATTCTTTTTCACCAGGCGCCTCGAAAATGCATCGAACCCCCCCCTCCTTTCCTGCCTTCTCCAAGCAGAAGAACACAAATAGAAGCTTAAAGACAGGACAACGGGTTCTAGATTATACGCCAAAAAAAAAGAGAAAAGGCACCGGAGTCAAAACGATCGATTTTACAGAGAACGAGTCTTTTGGGGGTTGTACGAAGAGAACTCGAAGAGTATGTAAGTAGTGTTTGGTTGGTTGGTTGATTGGTTGATTGTGGGTATCATTAGAGCCGAGGAAAACAGGAATTGGCGCTGCGCTTTGCCATGTCATGATGCGGCTCGAATAAGTAAGCAAGCAAGCCTTACAACGGCTGGTTGCATTGCGTGGAGGGAGTAATGACACCCTTCGATTAGATTGCATCGCGTCCAATATGTCTATGTCGTCGTGCTCGTAAGCCATCGTCTCGCTTCGGCGTTGATTCTCGAGTTCAACAGCTGGGGAACCGGCTGGCTTTCGATCACGGAGCGGATATCGAGCATCCCCTCCAGACTCCGCTTCTTGTTGCCGTGGGGGGTAGCGAAGTAGCCGGCCAGAGCAGCGGCGATGATGACGATGATGAGAACTGGTCAGGACATTAGTAGGGTGCACATAGACGACATGCCGAGAAGGAGATAACATACTGGAGATACCGAGGCAAATCCACTTCTTCTTTCGCGTCGCTCGGGCCGTGTTGACGGCAGTGCCAAGTTCAACATTGCCCCTGCCCAAGTTATCGTCAACCTCCTCGGCCTTCTGCTCGATGTTCGCGACAGCCACGTCCTGCTGCATGACCAGCGTGTCCATGTCTTGGAACAACTGTGCCAACTCCATCATTTGCCGCTCGATCTTCTGTAGTTGGGCATGGCGGTCTTGCACAGCGTTCAGCACGGCCTGTGCCTGGCCACGACGGTTGCTCTGCATCAACGCTTGCTGAAAGACTTGCCCACCGGACTGGTCCTCCACCGCAGCCCTGACTTCCTCTTCGGTGGCATCGGGGCTTACGATTCTGTATTGACGGGCCATCTGTTCCTCGGTCTTCTTGCGGAAGCCGGACTCGACTTGCTGGTACGCCCGGATGGCATCCTTGAGCCGACTGTCCACACGCCGCACCTGTTGGCCAAATCTCTGTGTGTTCTCGGGCTTACTCTTCAACTGGCGTACTCGTTCGGTGAGTGATCTATACTGGGCCATCGTCTCGGAACTCAGACGGTCCAGCTGTCTGTTGGTGTTGCTCGAAGCGGAACTATCAGCGTCATCAAGGGACCGTTGCTGAAGCATCCTCAGCTGCTCCAGGTTGCTGTCAATGGCATCGATGCCACGGTTGATATCGGATATCTCATCGAGAGCTGAATTCGGGTTTCGGTCAGAGAAGGGGTCTGTGTTTTGGGCTAGAGGAGCCATTTCGACATTGTTGGCTACGACAATGATTAGTCTCTCAGCGCAAGAACACATTGCCTTCCACTTCTATGTTACGACTTACATCCGTATTCATCGTAGCCCTGGTTGCGATTTGGGCGCGAAGGCAACCCGCCTCCGTAGCCGCCCTGACCGGCACCATTGCGGTCATCGAAGGGATTTGGTTGTCCGCCGTATCTATAGCAGATTGCATATTAGAGTGAGTTCGTCTTGTAGTGGGAGCAAGCGCCCCGAGAGAAGCGATTGGGTTTTAAAAGGACGCGTACCCGTACTGTGCCATCGTGTTAGCTTGTGCTTATTTTGTAGAGAACAATGTTGAAATTCTGATATTGCGGAATTGAGGTGCAAGGAGGACAATAGGCGCCTCGAGGACTTAAGCCAGACTCGGGTTGTCGCTGACTCTGTGGATCATTGAAACAGGGCAGGGGAAGCTGAAACACTCACGCTCATGTTGACGGTTGGCTCTGTTTCTGGTCGGCAGCTCGGTTTCCAAGTGCAATGCGGACGTGCGTATGGTGGTATTTACAGAGATACGAATTACCAATCACTAGGTAACGAGGAACGAAAACAAGAACAAGAACAGGAAGCAGTAGCAGTAGTAGTAGCAGCAGCAGAGGAAGCGAGTACCGAGCAAGGCAGACGAGGCGCGGGTCCAAGTTTCTATAGTACACGCGCAGACGAGCAGTAAGTAGTTCCAGTTGAAGGGAGAATGGAATATCAAGCCAAAAGTGTCGTGGCAGAAATGGAAGGGTGTCAGATCCACGGGCTTCAGTGGACAGGAGAAGCCTTTTGTTACAGCTGTTGTACCAAGTTACCACTTCAGGCAAGGGTGGGCCCTCTAGCGCAAGCGTTGTCTGACCCCCTGAGGATCCACAGCCAATCGTTCGTTCGTTCGTTCGCGCGCGTGTTTTCAACATAACTAGTAGAACCGTTGTACACGGGTACAGCAAGCTAAGTACATAAGCTAGGCCCCACCCCGAAGACACCGCCCACTCCCGCCACCACGTCTGGAGTGCACTAAGAGGTAAATTAAGCCCTGACGTGCCTTAGTTGTACTAGTTACTGTACTGGAACTTTTAGAGCTTATATTTAAGCTCGATAGAAATCATGCTCTAATATGTACCTTAGGTACCGCATCTCTAGTTCAACTCGAGCTCTTACCTAGAATCGAACCGAATAAGACCTAACTAGTATATCAACAGAGGCTCAGTAGAGGTTGATGACCCCAACGTATTGGCTGGTGTGAGGTAGGTTGGGGCTGAGTAACGCTGGGTATCTAGGTACATAGTTAAGCTTGTCAGCCTACCTACTTGCTCAGCTTCTGTACGCTGCGCTTGTGTGAGCGAAAAGCGGCTGCGAAGGCGTGAAATGCGGGCTGTGCCATTCTTAGCATGTGGGTTGGTTCGGATCGGATTTACACTATCTAGATACTGTACCACTGTAACAACATCCTCGTGTATTATTCTGTAGCCTGTTAGGTAGTATGACAAGCGAGGATAGGTGGGTGGTAGGGCTCGCATCCGGCATTTGATCTACCAGCCTTTTTCCGGCTCGGTATTTACTAGTTAATCTAGCAGTAATATATTTACAGATTCTGTACAACATATCAAACCATAATAGCACAGGCGAAGAGCTCCATACAAGTCCACCAGACAACTGTAAATCCTCTTATCCTATGTACTAAAAAGAAAGAATTTCAAAATCGCATGCGCCAAGGATTATTTACACCGCTGTCACCGTAGATACCTGGGACCTAGCGGGATCTTGCCGACTCTACTCACTCTCTCGTGACAGGTTCGACAAGGCAGACGTATTGTTAAGCCCTTCATTCGCCCCCGTGCCCCAAGTTCCTGCACCGAGTTGCCCAATATAACACAGCTATATCCATAGCCCAATTCGTTATGATGTGCATATCGTCATGGTTGGCACATGCATGCAAGTAAGCCGCCCCAGGCATCCATATAAAACCTGCGGGGCTAGGTAGGCAACGGGAAAAGAGCATTGGGGCTTCCCGGCGATCTTCAGGGTACCAACTACACGTGCAATTCGATTGATGAAATATGGGAGATCAATTCTTAGACTATACAAATCCTACCCTACGGCACTTCTGATGGGCCGGTTATACTGCGAAGAATTACCGATCAAGGCCGTGCTTTCACCTATTTTAAATGCATTGGCAAAAGAACATTACCACAAATAGTTCTTACAGATTAACGACGCGGCGCATCGGTTACGAAGCTCGATACGAGGCTGATTAGCGATACCCTGAAAGTCACGCATAGCCTAAAGATATAGTAGTACAACAAAGCTGAGCTTCGTACATTCGAGTGAGTATAGTCCGAAGCTAGTTCTCATGACGCGCTCGAGCACGAGGTCCGCTGTACACCGCTCTCAAACTATGGCATACGCAGACGCATAACTCACGCTCGAGTCTGAGAAAACCTCCACCAAGCTGCTTCGTTGGTATTGGACAAACTTGAATCTGTACTTGCTCACATCGCTGCTATTTTGCGCTAGCACCTCCAGGGCGGCCATGGTCACGCCGATGGGATGCCGTCCGCAGACGGTGTTCTTTGTATTCTGGAGATTGCTGACAAAATCATCGTGGTGGCCGCCGGCAATGGCGTCCATGGCCAGTAGGTCAAGCAACCTGATACTCTCGTGGATTGGTGGATCTGTAGGCTTTCGCGTCTTATACGTCAAAGAGGTGAGGTTATTCACATCGCCTCCCTGCGCGTACGCGGTATAGCTGAACCGGTCGCCCCAGTGACAGAAATCGGAGCTCACTACGAAGACATTGTCCGGGTCTCGAAGGTAGGGGGCGAGCAGGGCGCCAAACTCCTTCTCTTCAGACCCTTTATTGTCGCCTATCAGGATTGGCACGAGGGTGGGGTATTCGCCTTTAGACGAGAATGTTTGGCTGATACGCTTGTAAATATACGGCAGATGCATCTCGAGGGAGTGCTCCTGGACGTCATTGTAGGTTGGCATATCCTGGAACTTGCGCGTGTCCCGCAGCTCCTGTACAATTGGCTCGTCGATAGTCAAGTCGCCAAAGGGGGTGGCATATTGGGCGAACTTGGTCAAGGCACACCCACGCAGATAGTAGGTATGAGAAGGGCCGAGGAGGAAGATTCGCTTCGCTTTGCTGAGGTCAAGACACTTGTAGGCCCATGCCGCGCAAGGCCCCGAATATGAGTAACCCGCGTGCCTGTAGAGTACCAGTCAACTGACCCAGGGCCTAAATAACTCATCTCGGGCAAAATAATCGCGATGATACGTACGGTGCTATTATAACCTTAGCCCCGGACATGGGGAGATCTGCATTGTTGACCGAAGTTGGGACGTCGTTGAGGAAACCATCAAGTTGATTAGACAAGACATCGGGATCTCCTTCGTACCAAGAATCGGCCTTTCCGGCTTCTCGTGTCCCGCTGAGCTTCATTATGCCGGTGAATAGTCTGGGACAGAATATGTATGGCGATTATCAGTTGCCCGCAATGGGGGGAGAAGGGTGTAAGTGGGATGAACTGTGACGCAGGGTTCAACTATCCCGCACTTGAGCTAAGTAGATGCCCGCTAGGTACATACTAGTGCTGGGGGGTAGGAAAGGTACTATGTATAGGTACGGAGTACCTACTGGGTATTAGGTAGTTACCTACCTATCTAATCGATAAGCACAATAACTACTGTACAGTACAGTGCAGCAGGATGATAATCGTGTAGCACCGTGCTAAATACTAAGAAAGCAAGAGTACTGTTAATCCGCAAGGCTGTTATACAATTTGGGTAGAGAATTAGTTAGCTGTTGATCAGTCTCGAAGAGTTCTTGCTACTTAACAGCCGAGACAGCCCCTGTCCAGCAAGTAGATTTAGAAAAGTTCTCACCAAAAATTCCCTGCCAGTACAAGCCCTAGCGCGGCGCTACACGACTATCATCCTGCTGCACTATTACTGTAGTAACTGGCCCAACAGACGAGTAGGCGCGCATCTACTAAGTAGAACGTGGAATCGTCGCCGCCGTTCAAGCGTGGGTACTGGTATCTACTAGGTTAGTGTTGTATGTACTGGTATCTTTGACTGGCCTAGAAACACCTTTTGACCAACGTTTTCAACGCGGTCATCCAAGCCACGATGCGTAGCCCCCAAATCCTACCCTATCAATTGGCTGTCACCCCCGTTGAATGCACCTAGAAGGACGACGGTGTGTATAAACAAGCCTGCAAGATATAGAGGCAGGCTCACCTACTTACTAACTTAGTGACGAATATCTGCTGTAAATACTCTCTAAACCGCCAAACGGCATGTTATCCTTCTCGCCTCTGTCCTACTGCCACAACTCCCTTTCATTAACCTCATTCGCGATTTGTACCTTGTGGTAGAGTATGTTGTTCCCGTATCGCCATAGACGCAACACTGTAGTACTTCCTCCTAAATCATGGAAGCGATTGCTGCAGCCGGTGCGCTGCCTGGGCTTGCATCAGCGACAATCCAGCTCGGCACTGCTACCTTCCAATTTTACCAGCAACTACACAGTCTATACAAGGCAATCAAGCATGGTGAGGATGATCTAAACACAGCTATTAGGCGTCTAGATCAGCATGGAGACTTCATCAAGGGTAGTATACGTCTCCAAATCCTTGGTTAGTCAAGTCAGGTTCTAACTAACACCCTGATAGAACTAAGATTCAACTTCGAGCGCATTTCTGGGCCCGGTGTGTCGGCTAGCACTCGCGATTTGTTCGAACGCTACATCACGGACTCGGAAGCTGAAGTAGAAGAATTCAGAAGCTTACTAAATCGAGTAGGCAAGCAACATTTTAAGAGAAAGGCTTTGCAAGCAGTTGAGACCGGAAGTCGCCTTCGATTCCATGAGCGTAGCATTCAGAAGTATTGTGATCTGCTTGACAGACAGATGCAACGCTTCCTCTTTCTGCAATCTTCTGTACAGAGGTATACACATACTGATACTTACTCGACGGTATTATCTAACTTTAATTAGCATGCGCATAGAATCGACATTATCAAAAGTTATGGACACCTTGGTAGAACAAAGTGCCAAAGCTGTAGCCTTCTACGACGAACACTCGTCAAGAGAGAGCAGTAAGGAGCTACACTCACAGTCGGGCACTAAATCGAATGAGATACAAGTCAGTCAACGTCATCAGGTGCGATGCAATGCTTAAGCTCATTAACCTATAGCTACCTTTGAGAGGAGCGGGCAGAAGCAGCTACACAGCTCCATTCCTACAACGTGATGTTATCCCCAACCACTGGCACACAGTCCAGTTCAAGAGATATCCCACTTTATGCGGTACGGTCACGGTCACGAAGTTTTCAGACTCGTGGGCATCTCACGCCAGAGACCGCCAATTCGCATACAAAGTACGGTTTGAGCCGTACGGCTGGATTTCTAGAACGCTGGTGGAATGGCGATGTCTAATCAGCTCGACACACAGAGCCCCCACGTTGATGCTGTCTGTGACGATAAGTATCATTTGCGAGGATCCCGATGTAATCGACGCGTTGGGTCTTGTAATGTGCACGGGTTCTTGGCGGTATTCTTCTCGGTGGGAACGGCATTTTTCTCACTTTAAGACACCAAATCTCAGTAAAGTTAGGGCTCTGCTCGATACCGGTCGACTTTTGAAAGAACACGTCTTGTATGTTCCTGGTTTAGGGTCCCGGACAGACGTTCTCACAGCGTATGATGAAAACAAAACAAAAACGAGCTTATTGCGGTATTATACTGACTGATTGAAAGATGCTTTGAGTGTTTAGCTAGATATGATTGTGAACCGAAGACCTCTGGGGATGTCTGTTGCTCCTCGTGGGGCCCAGCTGAGCTGTTACGCTACTATCGCGAATTTTACGATGTTACTGAACTCCTCCTCTCCCGTGGTTTCGAGCCTACCCTTTCCAGCTGGCAAAGGTAAGCTATACTCTATCTTGAGATATGAGAATGTCTTTCTTCATATTCAATTCAACTCACTATTGCTCAAATAGCATATATTACATAGCTGTGCAGTATCGTTGGCGCATTTCTCACCACCGTCCGGCGTTGACTTCTACAATGAATCAAACTTATAAGTCTCTCTGTACACTCATTCTCAACACTTGTGGATATTCAATCCCGATCAGCGCCTTAACTACTACATTTAAGGAATCACTTGCTGTGTCCTCACAGCGGTTATTCGATATCGGGGCCAGCCAAATCGGCGGGTACCACATGCAATTTGCTTCCCTTACTGTTGTTTTCCACGCTGGTGCTTCCCACGCTCGTTCTTCTTACCTGGGGCATCTTATAGCTCTACAATTCCCCGCCGAGATGATTAAAAGGGAAGTACGTGACTTGGACCTCGTTGACCTCGCCGATGAGCAGCATATGCTTGATCGATGGCTCTTGGGCCTTTTTGCTCCATATCGACCTGAAATTGCTTTACTACTTCAGCAGTACTTGAAACTATACAAAACAACTGCAGCCCATAAACGCTTCGATGTTGAATATATTCGCGAAGAATTCAAACAGTGCACTGAGGAGCCAAATGCAAGTCGGCGACACGAATTATTGAGGTTTATCTGTCTCCACGGCAATGCTACCATTCTTCGGCAACTAGATATAACTACGTTAACTCAATGGGAGATAAATGATATGCTAAAATGCGCCTCCCAGATCTCGGCTCAAGAGATTTTCGATATCTTAACTAGCCATATGCAACTGACGCCAGATTTTCTGCTACTGCATACCAAGATGATGCATGAGAGGCTTACCGCCGACCCGGTATTCTTACACAATTTTGTCGCATTACTTAAAACGCAAAGCGAGCCGAAGCTATTATCAGGATTTTTCCGAGATTCCTTCAGTGGTATTCTGCTCTTCACAACCGATTCGTACCCGTTACCGGCTTACATGCGAAACTTTATCGTGAGTCTTATAAAAAAATACGAGACGCACCCTACCACAACAGAATGCGTGATACTCTCGCTGATCTACGATGCTATGGTTTACCATTGGTGCTGCAGCGAGTCGGCGGAGCGCTTACTTAAAAATCTCCATTTCTATTATCTTCTTGATTTAATCGTACGTTCGTCAGCTTTTAAGTCCTTGCTTGACATATCAAGTTCCCGGAATATAGATCGCGTCGCCGCAGGGGCAACAGAGGTCTACTTATACCCTTCCGCGAACGGATATTCGGCCTTAATTCTTGCCCTTCATTGTGGAATGAGACCGGCCGTTCAGATTCTAGTAGATGCTGGTGCTTCTATATTGACACTAAGCAACTGTGGAAAGTCACCTCTTTCGGTCGCTTACGAGCATACTCGCGCTCAACACCCTCGGCAGTGGATGGCGAAATACGATCACGCCTGCCAAATTAGCACTTCAGGCTTCGATGGCACAGAATGGCGCGGCTTTGCTCCCAGAAACCACGAAACTATGTGGGTCTCAGAGAGTACAGATAAAGAGATGCTTGAGATACTTCTTAAAGCGCTGCGCGACAGGGGCGAAGCGGTCGAACAGGGGCTTGATGAGTTACCTATGCGCAGCAAATGGGGTATGCTTCCTTATAGACACTGCATCGCGAAACCTAGCCTGAACTAATATCCATTATAGAGATACTTAGGGAGAAAACTCGCTACTTCGCTCGGTGGTTATTCAAGCCTTCCTACATCTTCGATCCCGATGCCTTCCGCGAGAACAGCATCTATGCGATCCTAGTTAGCATCTTGTGGTTTCTTTCCGTTCTCAAGGTGCTCAAAGCCGAACTTGGCGACTACCCGTCCTATGTCGCAAGTCTGTTATCTCGACCTGTTGTCGTACTGGCCTTGGTTGTTTTGATCCTATCCATTCTTCGATAAAGGGCTTGCTGTTTCGTTAGGAAGGGAGTTGTGTGCGGATTGGTGTTCTCCCTATGGGCGGGCCATGCGCTGTCCGGTAGCGGTAGCGGTAGCGGTAGCAGTAACGGTTACGGTTCTATTATTACTATATATTACAAGTCTTCTTGGACATTTTATCTTTGCTTTGTGAAGAGAAGAAGAAGAAAACGGCCCTGAGTTGAATCTCGACCTAGAAACCAAGTGTCCTGACACCTAGTTATGAGTTATAACCTCGAACAGCTGGTTTCCTTGTGTTACACTATCAATATAGGCTTTCATCCTTGTTCAACTCTCACATTCATGACGCCGTGCGAAGTTGCGCCTCGACTGACGCGACCATTGTCTTACTTCTAAGGACGTGTTCCTAATGCATGGTATGACCGTGACCAAGAATTCAACAGGGTTCGATGCCTCTGCCCCAGCTTTTCTCTTAGTATTAGCCATCTTCGACTTCTTGTGTTGTAAGGAAGGAACATTTCTAGAAACAAACTCGAAGAATACAAAAGACGGCATGACCCATTCACACTTAAATACTCGACAATTCTGGCAATATAGTATGTGATCAGTCACCTTTTAGCTTATGCTATAGGTCGGTGGCACTAAATTAGTGTGTCTACCTAGCTCACGAGCTCATCTCTTTCTTGTATGCGTGTTTATTTCTAGGCTGCTCGGCCACTTATTATAGGGCTGGCCAGCGCTATCAAGTTCCAAATATATTCTGTTGTTGTGCTCTTCCAAGCGCATCTTTTCTATATCTGGACAAGATGAAGATATTGCGATGCAGAACTCAATACAAGGTTCAAGCCTGTATGTATGTATATTAACCCAATGATGTCCATCAATGATACCCTGTTTTCCTGCCAACATCACCACCCCTACGCCCATCTCACTACCACCACCACATACATGGCCAACCTCAACTCATAACCTACCTAAGTAGATCACAAGACAATTCCGGAGCTGAACTGGCGCCATGCGCCACACGCCTACATCATGCATAGCAATCGTCGCATCATGCATTATCAGCCAGATTTGGTATCACAGAGCAGGATTGAATGAAATGACTTGAAAAAGAAAAAGCCAACAGCGAACAGCGAACAGCCAAATGTCTCAAACTCAGACACCGCATTTATTTATTTCACATTGTCCACTATTCTCATATCTAATCCCGGACCATTATCTCCTACCGTTCTCGTCAACCCCGCCCAATCTTCGCCGCCGATCCAAAACATCTCGACTCGATCGTCTTGTTGACATGAAACGAGAACCGCCTCGGATCATGTAAATGAATGAACGAAAGCGGCCCGTTTTTGTCCATGGCGCAAGAAACTGTCGGCCATGTAGTCGCGGCCCTCGCGGACTCCTTCGCTGCCGGCCTGGAATGCTACGCCGGCTGGCGCCAGAGACGGCGACGGCGCAACAACTATCAGAAGCGCGGGACGGCCACGGGGCCCGGGGGGACGACGTGTGCGGCAAGTGCGTCGTTGGCCGTTTCGAAACTCAGAATCGAGGAGGCCTTCGGCAACGGCGCGGATGTGCTCGGTGACGAATTCATATCCGGAGACGGTAAGAAAAGGCATGCAGATCCGCCATTGAGTAGCGTCTGGCTGATGCGTGATAACACTAGCGGCATGTCGTGACGCTCTGCTGGAGAACCTGTGGCGTCTGCAGGAGTGCATTGAAGTGCTGAAAATAGCCGTCGGTATTGAGCATCATCCCTTGCCGCTCTCCGAGCTCATTCGTGTGTCGGAAGCCGTTCGGGTTTCCAGCTTAGCGGCCCTGCATAAGCAATATCAACGCATCGTCGTCGGCCGTTTGGCACCTCGGGCGTCATCGCCGCCATCAGCAGCATCCACGCTTTCACCACCGCCTGTTGTTGATGATGACAGCGGCGGTGTGAAACGGATCTATCTCGAGATCGAGGTCGAGATGCCGCGGACACGAGGGGATCGCCACTCGACAACGAGTCCAGAGACGAGTTCTTGTGACAACAACAGCAATAATAATGGCGAGCCGCCGTCCCCGCCCCCGACTCCGGCTTGGGTTTCCAAGGAGCGGCCGGGTCATGATGACGACGATGACGACCTTTTGTCCGCCTACTCCCAATCCGCTGCGAGCTTCGACTCTCGGCCGCACAATAGCGTCTTCAGCGTCTTCTGTCCCGAGGCCGTGAAGTACCAGGTGGACGTAGAGAAGGCGTTACCGGCCAAGGGGACGAGATGCAGATGTGGCTATGACTGGAATGCCACCTACTGCGCGAAGGACGGAGCCATCATGGTCATCAAAGATGGATTCCAGATAACATGTAGGTTTCTGGGTAAATCGCACTGCGAAGGTGGATTGGGATGTGTTTTGTGTACGGTAAGTCTCGGTTTCGTCCTACGAGTTCAACAGTATATGTTGTCGAATGCCGCACCCGCTAACCAATCGCTCAGTCTAGTGGCGAGACGAAGACGTTTGGTAACGTCGGAGACTTGAAAGCACACATCAATTCATCTCATACGAAATGGCAATTGTTGCACGATAGGGACTTGACTGGTCGTTGAAGAATTCAAGATGAGGTAATTGTAATCCTTTCCCTATTCCAGATAGCTGTTATGTAATTCCATGACCCGAGAGGGGTCAGAATTGTCAGCACTGTAATTGTCTTGTTGCGCCCTTGACGAAGCGCTGCTGACGCCTGGTCAGTCCATCACTTAGCGATGTCGTATGAGATCGCTTGGGCCACCGAATTAGCCCGATTAGGTTTCCCGCTTCTATATTTATATATATATAAAGAAGTTGGTAACGGTATGCGGTATAATCTTCCGTCTCGTCGCCCATCACCGAATGTTTCGCGAGTATTGTGTCTCCGCTTTGTGGTGGGTATAATCAATGTCGATGGCCCACTGCAATATCAAGAGTTAGATAACTGCCTCCAAAGGTAAAGATCAACAATTGGAAATCCGGGAATAACACCATTTGGAGCATGTGTCGCGAATCCACAGAGTACTAGGAATCGCAATTGCAAAGAAAGAAACATACATACCTTGATCTTATGATTCTCTAAATCTGGGAAGGCTTCACGCAGCACCTGCGCCACGTACATAAAGCGACGTTCTATCATCTTCATGTTCTGCATCCACTCCCAGCTGTCGTTCTTCTGCCCCTGAATGACCGAGTCGTACGGGACGAACCCGAATTCATCGCGCGCTACTGCGGCATGACCTGAGGGATTTAGGTCACTTAGGCGGACGACGAGGGTGACCTCGGCGGGAGTCGTAGACGGCTTCGGGAATTCGACGCTCGGTCCATAAAAGCGACGATACCCTTCGTACTTGCAGCTATCGTGAATAAGAATAGCCACTCGCCGGAGCTTACTCGCGATTGGTCCGTTACACGCCCTCCTGAGCATCTCACAGTTCACATCCGCGCCGTCGGTGAGGTAGAGCAAGTCGTTTTCCCAATTGATATGAATACCCGGCATGACCATGTCCCGTGGTTTCCCAGCCGGATTCCTGACAAATTCGGCAAGGTCTGGACGTGAGCGGAGGAGCTCGCTCGTTATGCTAAGACGACGATCTGGGGTTTCAGGGTCGATGAGACCCTTAAGCTTGTCATCGAATAAGTCCTTCACATGTCTGCTCGGTAGGCTCATAAAATTCATATGAACGAAATCGAAGTTCTTCCGGAACACCTCGAGTGCTTCGTGGTTTATAACAGCGGCAGCAAACCGAAGACTGGCAGGCATGTTGTGATTCGTCCGCGCGGTGAGGTCGGCATAGGCCACAGGAGTAACCTCGACGGCCTTTTGGGATTTTGAGCCCCCTTGATAAAGCACATGAATTCGTGGGACGTCAAAGTAGTATTCCCATATTTGTAGCCGAAGCTCCGTTGGTAGATACGGGAAACGGTGGAAAGTGTCAGTAATTTGTTCCGGTTCTGACATCGGTCCATTCCCATAACTGAGAGGGAAGTGGTCTATAAGCCACCGCATAGCCATTCCGAAGCCGATAATTAGTTGTTTTATATTCGGGGTTGGCGTGAGGATAGGATTAGAGTCTCTGCTAGATCTGGCGTTTGATATGAGAGAGAGAGAGGAAAGAATAAGTTATAGGAGAAGAAGAATAGAGGCACAGCAGTGCTGTATCAAATGCCAATCTCAAGTGACAACTAGAGCTGTGCTATCACTCCTCACTTACTGTTATCTAACATTATTCAGAATACGTGGGTCAGCATACGACTTGTGATATGGTCACGACAGATTGCGCAACGTAGGAGGAGGATGGTGACATTTCACAGCACAATGGGGGGAAGATAAGAAGTAGATATATTATATATCTTACTTGGCTCAAGCATTTTTCAAATACTTAGCTTCCCAGAATGTAACTAAACCGAGTTAAATGGCATAATAACCATCCCTAATGCCTAGAATAGAAAGTTATTCTGTAGTTTACCTTCCAGACATGGTTGAGCCGTTGCCGAATATCCATTCATTTGAATGATACCGGCAAAGGCGTGGCTGACAAGGACCGCTAGCAGCTGATCCCAGCTGTGCGGAACAGCTATGCGGAGCAGCTGAGGGTCCATATATCCCGTATACCGCTGTGCCTCAGTAAGTAATTCCCACTAGGGCCAAGACTAAGAGGCTAGGTGGTGCCACCGTCTTGGTTCAACGCGGATAAGAGGCGCAGGGGAATGACAAGTTCACGATCCAGACTCAAGCCACGGAAATCGCATCATTTACTAACGAAATGGTGAGACCTTAGCGTTGAGCTCAACTGTCTTCCTTCACCACGAAAGAATAGATATACTTGAAGAAGTGAGATACAAAAACACCATTATTTCGCCTATTCACCGTGATTCCGACTCTCATTTCTCGACTGATTAGCTACACTTGGGGGTATAATTACCCGACGTCTCAAATCATATCGTCTATTCTTGGCGGATTGCCAAGTTAACGGAGTTTACCGCTGGTGGGTCTGTGCATTACACGGTTTATTTTCAACCTCCCCACTCAGCATGATATTCGCTTGACACCTTGGTTGCGACTATTCTCTTTATAGCAAATCTCATCTATTCATCTCATACTAAGCTCTTGGTTGTAGCTTACCTAAGGAACTGCCAATGTCTATTTTTATATACTGGAGAATGGTTCTAGAAGGGATCCGGGATCCCGAATTAGGCTAACTATTCGCGAAGCTACTGTCACTTTTGTTCTCCCTTTTACGAATTTAATCATGTGTAGGATGTGCTGTTCAATGGATGGTAGTCGTTTTACGTAGCCATATTTTGATTATTTGCTCTTATGTTGTGCTTCCAGTTCTCTTATGTAATTGGTGACTACTAAACTATTGCAACACTCAGTCGTTGTATTTATTGTGCAACTATCGGAGTAGCATTAAGGTTGTGGAACGCGAACTTCAATCAATACCTCATGACTTGTTCTCTTTGGGTGGTGGCACAGGTGTCATTCCAACCTGCCGGGTCCCAATCTCCCTTCCGCGCTCTGTTCTGTTCTGCCTCGGCTTGGCCCCCTCATTCCGGTACCAGGGCGCTTAAGGCATCACCCTGGTATTCCGAACTGTTTGCTGGGTCATGAAACCACCATTCGGCACTTTAGTGCCGACTCTCATCTTTCACATTTAGCCTCATTAACTAGAGTTGGAGAATCTAGAACTCGGCGCCACATGAAGAGATTCTACACTACAGAGTACACTGGGTCTTCAATCACATGGCCGGCACGCCTACACCGCCGTCATGTGACCGACCCCCGGTAAGTTAGGCGATGTTGGTACTTTTGCCATGATCAACCTAATCTCCGATAGGTGATCCCACTCGGATCACTGAGCATTAGTACCCACATATAGTTAGCTACGCCATCGACTTACTACCTAACGGTTTCCGATATTTGAAGCCATAATCATTGTCAACAAGATCAAAGATCTTCTAGTGAAGTCGAAGTACGCGACAATATTGCGCCAGCAAATGCGCATGTGCTGCACGTACGCATTAGCTCACGCGTACAAAACATTATATAAGCTGGCATTCTTTGCCAGGTGTATGCATTCTGGACCATACGTGTTCGCAAGGGCGAGCGAAACAACTGACGATTTCTAAGGCTACTCTAAACGCGCCGATAAGAACTAACTATTAGAACCCCAATAGTCAAATTCATGTCTTTCGCCCGAGTTGTCTTCCCTTAGTGATCGCGCTTTTCCTTTATCTTTTGTCACAGTCGTTCTGGGAGTAGCTCCCTCCGGTTTTCGCGGCTTTATTCGATATGACAGTCGGAGCACCTTAGACTAACCGAACGGAAAGGCGAGCTTTCCAGGCGTGCAGGCACTAAGGTTCAGCTATAGGCGTAGGACCAGCAGTAGTGATTTCTTTTGGGGGCGAGATGGGTCTTTTTGGCGAGACGTAAGTAGCAGAGAACATACTCCATCTCTCGTGGTAGGTCATCGTTGTTATTGTTGCTGATAGGGATGATATTGTTTTTTGTGAAGAGTATATGCATGCTGCAAGACAAAGTGATAGTCTGAGGGTTTATTCCTGGTATTAGTTACTCGCATTCAATATTGTGGCTCTACGCTCGATTCATCTCGCGACTCCTGTCGTTTTCTGAATCAAGATAGTCTGGCTTTGCTACCTAGGAGTAATGAAGCTCCCGAGAGGCGGGCGTACTAAGCCTATAGGTCCCGAAAGTTTGATATTACGGGTTGTCTCGTCGAATGGTAGAATATGAGCGGTGCTCGTGAACCGTTTCGCCTTCCCTCTATGTACTTCTTTACTGTGAGACTCGTGCGTGCCACAGCTCTTGATCTCAAATGGCTCAATAGCATGCATGAAGCTCACAGTGTATAATTAATCTCTGAACCACTTTTCGTCAACCACGTCAGTACTGACTACCAACTAGTTATTAATGCACAAGGCCAGCTTCATCCCTCTCACACAGGTAGCCGCATAGGTATTTTCAACTCGAATTGCCACATATGACCTTCGTAATATATATGAAGAATGAACATACGGACTTGTCATTTCTCCCAACCGTCAATAGCTAGTCTACGTCGACCTAACGTGGATAAGAAATAGCGTACACGTCGTATTAGCCATGCCGCAAGCCTCTTTTCTATTGGTTTAGCTTTCGACTCGACTCCGACTCCAACTCGACTTCACTGTCGTTCGCCATCATAGGTGGCATTATAGGATGGGAGGCCGTGTTAACATCAGACGTCACCGACGGTATTCTCTGTGAGATGTGGAAGACTATGATGAAACATGGGTAATCATTGTCTAACAACCCTATCAATATCTATTTAGGCGACTCATGTGTCATAAACATAGCTTTATGATATGTAAACTAACGAGCCGATTTAGAGTCTCATGGTACTATGAGAAAAAAGACAATTATCACTAAGTAAGTAGTATGTTATCATGAATTGTAGGTTGTTCCCCGTAAGTTACACTCTAGCTATCAGTATATTATTCGACGCTTATGTTCATCTTCGTAGGCAAATGGGCACCCAGATTTTAGAAGACACAACTCGCCTCACCTAAGCATGTTCGCCTGGCTTCTCGATTTTTGGAACAGTCCGCTATTTCCCAGTGTTTCATAGAAAAAAAAAACAATGTTTCAATTCAAGGTGTTTATCATGTTGCTATATGTAGCCTTCTTGCCTCTCCCTCTCAGGGTTGTATGTCCGTTACACGAAAAGGCGAACGTAGCCGTCAAGTACGTTTTGGCAATAGTTCAAAACGATGATTCTCGTTCTAATCGATGCGATGTCTTCGTGCCAGAGGGAGATATCAAGTGGTTGACGACATAGCAACCAGGAAACTAGATGTCAGGGAATATAGGCTCCGGAGTGAATAGAGAGACCTAGGGGGCCCAGTCGCTTATATATACAGAATCCTACTCGTCCTATACCATAGGGTAGCTGGGAACTAGTTACCTGATACTAGAAGACTTTGTCCAGCTTATTCTCAAGTCTCCCGGCCTTAAGCTAGCGAACATTGACCACCTTGAAGAGTTTCATAAACATGGCAGTTCGTGGCTTATCACGCGCCCGATATTGATGCGTACAATCAAGTAGCTACCGCTAGAGTCAGTAGTATCCGAAAACGCGCTACTCGACAAGTCGATTTTTACAGGTTCGACAAGACATTGCTTCCGAAGAGCAAGCCGGCATCACTCCTAAACTTACAATATTATAGGCCCTAAGTGAATTATCGTCCGAAACTGGAACTATACCGCGCTGGATGGCACTGTGAGACGGGTGGAAGAGACTAAGGTTCAAATCAGTGCTTGCACGGACGCAAACCTAGTTTAGAGGTCCATCGCGATGATAGTTTTGGAATTGTAGCATCCACGAGGAGCTTTGACAGTTATTCGATGCGCGGTTGTTGGCGGGAGCTCTACGGCCCGCTACCAACGTACACGGTCGGTAGAGACTGTAATGATAAAGAAGTGCCAACTAGAAGTTGGCTTACGGCACCTGTGAAACCTAAGTAGCCCTAGGTAATTTATATATATAGATACATAAACCCTCCTCGTTAGATTGAATCAACACTCCTGACGACTCACTCACTACTATTGCGAATAGAAAGAGTACCGTCCAATAAAGACGATGAATGAACCAATGAGAGCTCGAAATTTGGGGGATACTACTCCGTACAGCCAGGCGGGTGACATCTGCTTCCACGGGGAACTGTACTACGAAAGTACGAAAGCCAGTGCGATGTTGATTAGGTACTCCATCCCCCTCGGCACAGCGACTTAGAAAGAGAGCCAAGCCTAACAGCGGGGCTTTTAACATGACTACGTGTAGATACATGTTATAAACTTCTCACATTTCATTGGGCATATTTAATTTTGTAAAGTACCCCGCTGTTAGGCTTGACTTCCTGTCTAAGTCACTGTCCCGAGGGGGCATTCACAGCGGGGATAGTATCCAATCACGCGTACCTGCATATTATGTGGAACCTTCAATGTTTGTACACCTCCCGCCATTCTGGTACGTACCCACCCAAGTACTGTAGCGTGCCAACCGCTGCAAGTCGACTATTTTCGGCACCATTGCGCGTTACGTCGAATGATGTAACGTTGGCTTACCGTGCTGGCAGCCTTCTGACTTTGACTCTACACAAGCAAATCTTTCATCTTTACAATCACTGTTTGAAACCACGTTTTCACATTGTTGCCATTGGATAAAGCCCTGTTACATCCTGGTAGATTTTGCGTAGACGCGTCAGAGTCCACTAGCTGAAACCTTGCGCAGCAACCTATTAAGCGAAACATCTTGTCAAATTGAAGCGTTGGATGGAAGGAAGCAAACGACCCCCGCACTCGACTATGGCTCTATCGCATTCTTAGAAGCTCTTTCCTCGAAATCCACACGCATCTGCCGCCGAGATGTCCGGGGCGCTTCCTATCGGCCATGGCCCCGCGCTACTACCGATCAAGCCCGAGCCACGCCATGCATCATGTTCTGTCTGTGGCAGTCCAGCGGTAAGGCTGCGCTGCTCTGACTGTACGACAACCTTCTACTGCTCTCTAGCATGCCAGAGGGTAGACTTTATAGGACACCAGCGTATTTGCGACGGCTTCTGGAATGCCCCGATCCAACCACCCGCTTCCCATCACGATCCGCCCGGTCTTCACCAATTTGCACATGCAGAGCAGCACCAGGCTGCTATGGGCACTGCAGCATCTGGCCTGAAATATGAGCCCGACAAACCTGGCCAACCCGAACAATATGGCCCGGATGGCCTGCAATTGGCCGGCTTACCTCCGAATTTCGTCCCAAGCGATCCATATAGCGAAAAGGAGCGAGATGCCATACGCAACCTCTTGGATGTGCCTGCCATGGAAATTCCTGTGTGGGATCGCCAGAGGGAACCAATTGCCTTGAACAGAAAGCTGATGCCACATCAACACGTCGGCCTGACATGGCTGCTCAACCAAGAGAAGAGCGCTCTAAAAGGCGGCATTCTAGCCGATGATATGGGCTTGGGGAAGACCATACAGGCCCTTGCTTTAATACTATGCCATCCACCCCAAGATGGCACCCGCAAAACCACTCTTATCGTCGTTCCAACGTCATTGCTGCGTCAATGGGAGCGGGAGATTGACGATAAGGTGAAGCCCGGCCACAAGCTCAAGACGGTTATTTTCCATAGTACCAAAAAAAAGAGCATGACGGTCGCTAAGTTATTGTCGTATGATATTGTTCTAACAACCTACGGCACCCTTGCCTTCGAGTGGAAGCAAATATATGACAACCGCAAGCCAGATGCGGCTGTGCTACTAGCGTCCCACGCCATATTCCATCGCGTTATTCTTGATGAAGCCCATAATATCAAGAACCGAAACTCACAGGCCTCTAAGGCCGTAGATCGCCTGCGTGCAACCTATCGGCTTTGCATGACTGGAACGCCCCTAATGAATCGGCTCGATGAAATCTATCCTCTTATTCGCTTCCTTCGTGTCGAACCGTACCGAGACTGGGCCCGTTTCAACCGAAGTTATGTCGCAATCAAGGGAGGTGAGACGAGAGCTATGAAGCAACTTCACGTCCTCCTTGGCCGCATCCTGCTACGTCGAACAGAGAAGACCATCGTGGATGGTAAGCCTATCTTGTCCCTACCAAAATTGACTGTTCAGACAGTCGAGGTCGTTTTCGACAAAGATCAACTGGAATACTACCAAGCCCTCGAGCAGCGTTCGCAGCTGCGGATGAACCGATATCTGAAGGAGGGCACAGTTACCCGCAATTATTGGTATATTCTCCTTCTGATTCTCCGACTTCGCCAGTGCTGTTGTCATCCACACCTGATCAAAGATCATGCCATTCCAGAGGGAATAGATATGACGCCAGAAGATATGAACAAGTTGGCCCGTAAATTAGCGAAGCCCGTTGTTGACCGTATCAAGCGCCAGAAACGCTTCGAATGCCCAATGTGCCACGAAAACACCGAAAGCCCCATCATCATCTATCCCTGCGGACATCATGTTTGCGGTGACTGCATCACAAACATGGTATCAGTAAGAGAGCCAGGTCTGGAGGCTGAAGATGACGAAGACGGCGTGTCGATGGGGCAATGTCCTACCGAGGGATGCATGGAATTTGTCGATTCTAAACATGTTATTTGTCACAGGTATTTTAGCGAGGTGCACCCCTCTAGTAGTGATGAGGCATATCGCAGCTCAACTACATCAGACGAGGGAGGTGTAGACGAGGAAGACGCGGACGAAAAAGGCAATCTTATAGACTTTGTGGTCTCCGATGATCACGACAGCAGCGGTCTGGAGGAGTATGACTGTACCCCCCGCTCCCCTGGTGAACCTGGCATAAAACCCCCGCTAGATCCTGCTCGACCCGCGATAAGGAGTGATGCCGATGACTCTGATGATTCCTTGCCACCTATCGACTCATACTTCGCGCACATTAAAAAGAAGACAGAGCCCTCCCAGCGCGGTCCAAATACACCGGTTGCAGATTCTAAAGGTATAAGACGTAACAAGAGAGATAATAACAGCAAGCGTCACCTCAACATAAAGCAAATGAAGGATGTTACGAATCACAGTAGTGACTCCGAGCGCGATATCGTAAATGAGGATAGCAGTGCCACTTCGGGCCAGAAGCGAAAGATATCTCCTGGGAAAGCTATAGCTAAACCGAGAAAGAAGCTGAAGAAGGGCAAGAAGCAAAGAACTGAACTCACACTTAGTGCCCTGAGGAAGTCGGGCTCGAATAGTGCTACTGCTAAGGAACAATATTTCAAAGGACTAAGAAAAGACTGGGAGACCAGCGCCAAGATTGATAAGGCGATGGAGTTACTGGGAATGATACGACGAGACTTCCCTCATGAGAAAACACTCGTCTTCAGCCAGTTCACATCGTTTCTCGACCTGATGGAGATTCCCATCTCGGACGATGGGTACAATTATCGACGCTATGACGGAAGCATGCCTAATGGGGACAGAGATGCGGCTGTGGATGATTTCATGAATAAAAGTGAAGTGAAACTCATGCTAGTGAGCCTGAGGTGTGGCAATGCGGGCTTGAATCTTTATGCTGCCACCAGGGTCATCCTCCTCGATCCCTTTTGGAATCCGTCGGTAGAAGATCAGGCTATCAAGCGGGCTCACCGGATGGGCCAGCTTAATCCTGTCATCGCATATCGTATACTGATCGAAGAGACGGTGGAGGATCGCATCATTGCATTGCAGGAAAGCAAAAGACAACTCGTGAGCGACGTTCTCAATCCTGAAGCTCGTCAGGGCGTGAGTCGTTTGACCGTATCAGAGATCGCCGGCTTGTTTGGTATTCGCTGGACCCGTTGAGCGGGCACAGATGTGCTGGCATCTGAGAGAGATGTGTGGTCTGATCTATGCGGAAGGGCTTTCTCTCTTTGCAAGTTGTATTAAGTGTGGCGTTTGGTAGATGATATCCCCTGGGCTTTCACGGTTTTACTTCTCATATGCCATAGATTTCTAGTATCGGTAGCCTTCGCTGGTTTGGTACTTGGTTGTATTAATAGCCTAGTGTTCCGGCAAATAGCTTGTAGAGTGTCCAATTGAATTAGGATCACGACATCCTTTGATTACCGCAGAGAGTGTTCGACAGCATCGCTCATCCGACTCGGCCTACGCGAGTAGGTAATTTTACTGACATTTCTCCTATTACGCAATAGAAAGACACAGGGTCCGGTCTGGATTAAACTCGTCTAAAGCTATCTGTTTTTCTTGAACCCGTTCATTGATCTACAACTAGAGAACACTCATTAGCGGGCTTTCACTAACGCATCCAGCTGAGCCGTGATGTCAACAAGCGGGAACGAAGTCCTATTCCCCGCCGTCGTCCCCGGGACCAACGGGTCCGTGAACCACTCCTCGACCATGAACACGGCGCCCGCGATCTCGACGGCGGCCGTCACCACGCCACCGGCGGCCGCGACCTCGGGCGCGTTCGGTATGCGGCCCAGAAACTCGGCGCCACGCCATTTACTTTTCTTCCCATCCCCCCCTTTCCGCGACGATCGAAGCACCGAGATACCCGCGTCGTGCTCCGTGATCAGGAGTACCTCGTTGTCGTACTTGGGCGGCAGGTAGATGGCGTCGCCGGGGCGGATGACGTCCGACGACGACGTCCGGTTCCCCGGGTACGCGATCGGGACGCGCGTCGGCGTCCCCTTCCTAGCGGTCATGTCGAACGTGTAGAGGGCCCCGCCGTCCGCGCTGCGGTTCCGCGCGTCGGCGACCAGGAGGGTGGATCCGTCGACGGCCGCGAGGCCCGTGTAGCCCAGCACGGCGTGGTCGATCGCGCCGCCGCCGCTGTTATTTCCCGGAGGAAGAGAAGAGGCAGATGGTGGTGGGACGTACCATTCCTCCACAGTGCCGCCGCCGTCGCCCGTCACGCGAAGCAATGTGCCGGGGTACGTCCCCAGCACGTAAATGTTCCCCCTGTCGTCGTGCTCGACGTCCTGCGGCCCGCCGTACCGGCCGCGGCTCACGCTCGTCAGGTTCACGGACCAGAGGGTCTCTCGCGCCGCGGTGGAGTATCGCAGGATGTAATTGTCTCCGGACACGTCGTTGCCTGCCGTCTCGCTAAATTTGAATAGCGGTGTTAACAAACTAGTAGATCTTCGTAGACGAGATGCTTTTTACAAAGGGTATGTATGGGATGGATGCTTACTGTGCCGCTGCTGCGTCGACGAGGATCGTGATTTCGTCTGCGGACTTGTCTGTGTCGCGTCTGCTACTGTAAGGGTCCCACTGCGATGCACACGGGAGAGTTAGTTATGTGGTTTGCGAGAACTTTGGAAGCTTCTGGGACACGATTTCTCATCGCATAGGCATTGTTATTCCCTAGAGCGGCCAGAAAGGGACGGAATCGGGGCTCCGAGGTATCACTTACCGCCACGCCGCCGATGTGGAAAGGCGCGGTCCGTGTTATGTTGGGGAACTCGATCGTTGATACCACGGAGGCTTTGTACGGGTCGTACACGACAACCGACGCGTTGTAGAGGGAGCCGATGTCTGCAGGTTGGATGATTCTTAGTATGTCACGATGTTGTTGGGTCCATCTTAGATTGTCACGGCTTACTGTGCATGGTGTTAGTTATGATCTTAGAGTTTTAATCCAGAGCTGTGGCTTTTCTTCAATGTATCTCGCGCACGTACCAGAGAAGACAAGATTGTTCGTCAAAGTCGACATTCTCGGGATACAGCTGGTAAGAGGCGATATTGAGCGTGCCATTGCCGAAGGGCGGGCATGATCCTCTCGGACGCGGTAGCAGCGGATGGCTTGAGGCTGCAGCTAGGAGCCATGATATACCGAACAAGAGGGCAAGCATGGCGCTCAGCTAACGGCAGGAATTGAGAATTAAGTGCACAGATCTGGAGATTAAGTGGTGTGCAAGTAGGTAGTATTATCTTTGCTCGTAACTTCTCTCTCCCTGAATACTATTACGATGCCAGCTGTATTATCATTTTGCCGTTTTCATTCTCATCTTATCTGCCATCCCGTCCGTTCCCTCATCGCACGCAGGCGTCGCCGCGATAAATGAGCTGAGGCACGCCTCGGCTAAAGAGGAGGAATTGGGGTTGAATCCTCGCAGCTGGCTGCTGAGGAGAAACAGGATTTGGATGGAAGTCTGGGTTGGGGTGTTCCTTGCCTTCCATTCAACCGGCTTAGGATTACCAAGCGCTTGAAATACTGAATCGTCGCATTCATAAGCGGACTGTCATCGTGTTGGCATTTACGAACAGGCGCTTGCTGAAGACATTCTCGGTGGATATTTTCTTCGCATCGGTAGCCTCAAGAAGGGCTCAAAGAGCAAAATCAAATCCAACGACTGCAGTAAGCGGTTTTAGAGGCTCTCTTTATATCACGCAGTTTGACCTCCAACTGATATCTACCTTGTCTAAGTATATGCTTTCACGGATTACAAGTCCAATCCTTAAGTCTAATAAAGTTGTTTGTCTAGGGTTATATTGCGGGGATCTTATGTCTTATCTCCGAACCCTGGTAGTATACAAGCCGATCTCACCCCTATGTCTGTGACACAGCAGAGCATCAACTGGTAGGTTTAGAATGCTATACAGTTGAAACCTCCGCTATATACCGTTTGTTATATTTACACTAGCTTTGATAATCACTACCCCTAGACCTAGGAAGGGGCCTGTCCGATAGATGGCACCTCATACAGCGAGATATGTGCCCACTCTGGGTGGCTGGTGACGGCCTGGTTTGCTACTGATGAGATAGCAGATCCGCTAGGGGAAACAATGATGTTCTTGGCACCGATTGCAACGATGTTTTCCAGTCGGTTATTGTCATAATTATTGTCCAGCAGCCATAGAGATTTCTGGCAGCTATGCGTGTCAACACAATCCTGGGAGTAGGTACTGAACCACGAGTAGGTCCCTGCCGCGCCGATATGGATGTTTTGGCTGTTCTTCATGATCACCGCCCAAGAGTCATCGCATCCATCAGCATCGCTACCGTTGCAAGAATAGTCTGGGTCCCCGGAGAAAACGCCGACAGCACTGTTGAAGGGGGCGGGCGGCTTGGGTGTTGGCTGGTAGTAAGGCGATTCGGTTTGCAAAAAGGTAGTGTACACATTCTGGGCCCCGTTGAAATTATATTGGTAAAAGACGCTGTGTTCCGAGGCTGTGCCGTATAGCCATGTGGCCTTCTGACTCTCGATAAGCATGCCGCGAGCACTGTACACCGAGTTCTGCGCTAGAGTATTGAGAGGGTCTGAGAGATCAGGGTCATCTACCATGTGATCCGATACCCATAACCACATGTTTTCGAAGTAGCCCGAGGCGCCCTTTGTGACATGTAGGAGCATGCTGGCAACCTGGCACGAGGCAGGGTTAGTGCCGCTAGTGATCGCGGGACACTCTGCCGGCGTGAGCTCAGTCCCGGTAGCACCTCCAAGCCGAACGTGGACGTCCCACAAGGCGGCGGCTCCGGGACTGCTGGCCTGAACGTTCCATTCCACCAAAACGACTCCAGGCGTGGGACCTTTACTTGTCAGGATCAGATCCTGCATTTCAACTGTACCGACGTCGCCATCGTTACCGACTTTCAACATGACAACGGGCTTGGTGGCGTCCGAAAACTTGCCGCCGCTGGCAGCAAACTGAGACCAGGTTTCGCCGACGATCTTGGTATCTTTTGGAATGGTCACCGTATCCGTCAGAATGTATGTACCGGCATCCACGTAAATTATCTTGCTGCCATCCCCGTACTTGTTGAACGCGTTCTGCACCGCGGCCGTGTCGTCTGTCGAGCCGTCGCCTGTAGCGCCTTCGTCTTTGAGATGCACAATGTCCGCAGCTGACTTATCCGTGTACTGATTTCTCTTCCTCTCGAAGTATGGCGTTACCTGAAGCCCCGAGACCGAGGACCCTAAAAGTGTGGCTTCGCGTGTATAGTCCATAGATCCAGTCGTCCATGTACGTGTGTTCGCCTGGTATGCTGCACCCATGACATACTTTCAAATCAGGTCAGCTGCTGCACATCTTTCTTCTTGTTAGATTTGAGCTCACATTCTTATAGTAACCCGCCGCAAGAATCACTGTCGAACTCCAGTGGTCTTGGATTTTGGCCCCAAGATTGACATTATCCAAGATCAACCCAGTGAAACCTGAGTCAAGCGCATCAACAGGTGCAGCCATCTCAATGGCAGAATCCGCGATGTTAGAAAAGGTAGAGTCCACAATGGTTACAGAGCCAAAGGATGTTTTATCCCCATCGTTATAGAATCGAAAGCCGACCTGAGCATTGTTCACTTGGATGCTCTTCCACACCCAACCCCAGTCCCAGATGAGCTGGACCGCGGTATTACAGCCGTTGAAAGTCAGCCGAGCCGCACTAAATTGTTGGCTACCACCGTCTAAGATCAAGTTAGAGAGTCTACTTCAGTAAGCGGACGACAAGTTAGACTTACAGATGCCGAAGTTGCCACCTGTAAAGGTGATATCCGACATAACACCTCCACTTCCATTCTCGGCGTATATGCCCTGCTGGGTCTATATAGCCGACTGTTAGCAAGTCCAACTTCAATAAAAACGTGAGTGCCGTAGTTCGAGACACAAGAGGCTAAGACCTACCGTGGCCGAATTGGCAATAATCTCGACGCTCTCAAGCGTGGTGGCCTGAGCCACTTGATAATGTAGCGCAGCAATGTACGCTCCGGAGTTGGTTGCCGTGATGTCAATCTTGATATTACGAATTTGGCTGTAAAAGCGTGCGGTATCGATATACCATTCTAACGCGTTCCCGTCGGGGCCGTTTCCACCGCCGTCGACATAGACGTCGGTTGACAGAACACCTAGACCAACGAAACTTCCCGCAGCTACGATCGTCGGCCAGTCGTTGGCGTCGCCTATGATCTGAGTACCGAAGTAGACACTAATAGAGCTAGACACGAGGTAACGCCCAGGGGGGAAGTAGACGATCGCGTTTTTGGTGGTTGAACCGTTGCACCCCGCTCCGCACCTCTTGCCATCGTCGATCGCTCTTTGGATTGCCGCGGTCGAGTCCTGTAGTGATTACTCATGAGCGCATGTTCTTGCCGAGTGCTTCACTTTCATCTTTCAACTTACCGTCGCACCCGTAGGGTCAGCCCCGTAGTCGTTGACAACGTGTCGGAACACCTGAACCCAAAAATTAGCAACCTCATGGCTTCCCAGACGTTGAAAGAGGCAATAAAAACCTTATATGAGGCGTCATTTCCCCAGGGGACTGTGCCTTTGTGCGCTATGTTTTCCATCCAAAAAGTCCCAGCCCGTTTTACGACAGGAGCAGACGTCGCATTTACGGGACCAGCCTCGAGCTCAGCCACTAAAGCAGCTGCTCTAGCAATATCATCCGTGATCTCTAGCAACTTCGGACTGCTGTCGTCTCGTTTTGAAGTCTTGGTGCCAGGCTTGAGTGAAAACTTGTTACGTAGCGGCTTGTCGAGGCGCGCCTTGTTAAGCTTGGTCATTTTAGCAATGGCATCCTTGACAATCTCCCGTGCCGCTTCAATGTCGCTGGAGGACGCATTGTGGGCGGTTACGAAAGAAGAGAGCGAGGGCTCCCGAGAGATAACTGGAGACCGGTCTGTAGCTCGTGTAGAGGCAGAGACAGGACTGGCGGATCCAACAATGTAATGTGAAGTGAGGCACATGCATAGAAGCACAATACGGGAGATGGCCCCCATCTTGTTGTGACAGAGACACCAGAACTGGTGACCAATGCCGAAGACGAGGATGTTTGAAGTCTTGAGCTTTGACCGGCGCAAGGCCTTTCGACGTGCAGAAAAACAGATAAGAGACCACTTCTTGCTTGCGCAATCTAACGAGACGAGAGGAATATTCGATGACTATATACAAGTTAGACTATACTCAACCCCTCGATGTAACCACATAGTGAAAGGGGTCATGAAGTCGTTGTTACTTGGATTTACTGGCAACCCCGCAAACTCTTACCTAGTCTCGAATGAGTCTCATCCTCGAAAAGGCCCGAGGATTTGAAGACCGGGGGATGTTCAATATCTACAATAGGAAGGCTATAATTTTTAAAAATCTAAAATCTCAGTGAACCTTACTGGGGTGCTGACATCGAGAGCTGCGTATTGGTGTTGTTGATCGCCGAACTCTTGAATCACTTGCAAGACATCTCATTCCAAATGTGCAAGACATTTCTAAAAACAAGCATATGCATTCGCTTAATTATTTTGATTATTCTCTTCTTTTCTTGAAATATCAAGTATTATAGCGACAGTGTTCTTGCTTCGTCTATATTGTGGTCTTAACCCCACAGGTCACACTTTGAACAATAAATGAGGCCGCGCGCCCGCATGATATTAGCTATTATAGCAACCATCCACATATAAAGCGATGTGACGGCCAAGCCGCAGATTCCTATTTAAGTAGGTCGCACAATGTAACCACAGCGCGAGTCTCGGCAGGGACCATCACGTGTCAGTGTACGCCGGCAATGCACCCCGATTGGTAGCGCCCGTGAAAAGCTGGGGGTTTCCTGCACCCCATCGATCATTTGCATGTGTTCACGTTTTCATTACACTGTCATCTGAGAAACTAGCTAGTCATATGCGAGTATTATCATCTGAGCAGATCGTGATCTGGGCAAGCTAGCGTGAGCTACCTAACAAGCTAGGTTAGGTAAGTACTGTACATTGATGACCAATTTAGACCCTTGTTTAGATCGTTGACAATACTAAGTACAACATTTATTCGTCGAGATCTTGCCAAAATCGGCCGCTATTGGAAAGTTTGTCATCAAAGGCGGGCTGACCTCTTTTCGTTAGGACGACATGTCTACCACCCTGGCCAAGCTCCTTGCGCTTGAGCCAATCGAGTATTGGTCTCCGAGCGACAGTCTCCGATGGTGCCGATAGTCCCAGCGCCTCGGCAATCTTGTCGAGCGTTGCGCGTCTCTGAATCTTGGGCTGCCAAATATGATTATCTCATCGGCGGTGTCTTGTCATCGGCGCCCAAAGGTTAGAAAGGAAGTAGTCCAGGGGCCACCAATGTCGCGAGATTTGGGAGTAGACGAAAGTTTGGAGTGATAGTAGAATTTCGTACTTTGCCTAGTCGTATGTAGACTTATAGCTATCATTCTTTATTGAACAAAAAGTTGCATCTATTTGGCAGCTCCACGAAACATGATCTGCTCCGGCAAAACATTGGGACATGTAGTTGACACGATTTTTCATCGCGATTAATGATAAGTGTTCCGCCGGGGCTATTCGGGCTCGGTGGACATGAAATATTGCATATCGACGCAGACCAAAGCCATTTAAATCTGGTTTTAAGGCTGTCATGTCCGGCTAGCCCTGAGTCGCGCTGTAGAAGAAATATGGTCACAGCCACAATGCTTGGCGGTTGATGCCGTGGGATCTCTATTTTCGTAAGCACAAGGGCTGGCTTTAGCGTCTCCCTAGGATTTCCGCCCGGAACCAGGTAATTATCATGGAAGATCCAGCTAAACCTCGGGGTTTGGGGAAGGGGGAGATATCAAGAGCAACCCAGCATAATGCTTGAGGCCAACAATAACGAGAATGAGAGATTCATATCGCCAACTACTGGCAGATCAGCTATGGTCTAGGGAAGCGTCTGCCACTGTGCCGTTAATGTTGAAAAAAGCGATCAAGATATCTCGCATCGTCAGACATCCAGCTCTTCATTCATTAGTTGCCCATACCTTTTTGTTACCACTATTATTGCAACATATATATCATACCTACTACCACATACATATATCTGTACCATATAATAGCTTGTAATAAGTATACTATACGTAAAGTCTAATTCAAAGCTTACTAACAACCCATTTGACGCATTCCGGCCTATTCAAAGGATTCAACACCAACAGCCACACTTTGCCTAGAAGCTTAGTGATTAGATGTGAAGTGTGACGGAAATTAGGTTGTTGTCGAGATATTGTTAAACAGATAGCTCGAGAGGTAAATAGCCTTGGCTAACCACTTCGGCGCCGCATTGAAGACATATATGAATGCCTCGTGAGATATCACAAGCCCGCCCTCCCTTGCAAGTACCCGAACTTGCGAACCATCTCGAGCCATTATCAGGAACGTGACCAATATGACGTCTCTGAAGCGGGGTTTTTAGTTGATTGACGTATCCCGGAGTAATGAAGGCGCCGCGAGAATTAACAGGTTTTACAGGATCCAGGAACCAATAACGTCTGGTTCCATTTGGGACAGGGCGCCACCATAATAACTAAAATCTCAGAGGTACTGTACATACAAGGAACTAAACACTTGGAGAACTAAGCCTTTTAGAACATGATAGCAGTAGCGCATACCCACTCAACCGAGTATGAAAGGAACGACGGACCACGCCCGATGCCAGAAGAGGTAGTTTATGTGTCTAGGAGCCGTAATCCCGAATAATGCTACGAAAGTGAGTGTTGCCTGTTGATTCGGTCCGTACTCATAAATGACAACGACCATCGTCCGGCGCTCACAGCGGCTCCAAATGGGCCTTCGTCTTCCGCCCCCTATTATATACTCGAATTCTATATCTCAATGGCGTTTGAGCTTTGGCAAGATGTTGTTTGAGAAGGTCGAAGAGCCTATATGAGAGTTGGTGACTATTGAGATCAAATAAAGGGAAGGTGTGACGGAAAACGACGCCGTTATCGCCAGGATCGCAATAACGGTATATAGGTCCACATCTCCGCGACAGAAGGGTAATGAAGTTGGCCAAGATTCTGAGCCGGGAGCTTTGAAAATCGTCGCGGTTATATAAAAATAGAAACACATTTTATTGATCAATACTGTCTCAAACTCAATATGTATAGTATCTTCTACTTGCGAGGTTTATTTTTCTAGGCGCCAATTACAGAAGCCTACCCATTGATAGAGCCTCCTTTGACTCCGGTTTCAGGAACTAAGGCTTTAAAAAAGCGAGTCGGATCGTGCTTTAAAGAGGTGTGTTATATCAAGAGGGTAAGTTAAGGGACTCTGTATGTCAGTAGAATTAGAAAGCCAGAGAATATATAATGTTGAAGCTTATCATGCCACTGGTGTATGCACGACCACGCGGTCGTAGTTACGTACTCGGAGGTGGCTATATACGTACGGAGCCCTGGATATCATACCTTGGGATATCGCCGGATCCTTTTGTCCGTTGGCTTGTGGTAAATAGGGCATCATCCCGACAAAGCTTTAGGAATATATAAATAAGCAAGGCAGTTGGTGGAGGGGTTACCACACGGCTATCGGCAGCACGAGCTGTGAAGTGGCGGAGTACTTCGGTTTGAATCCGGAAGGTGCTTTTTCTCTAAAGTTGTACTGCATAAACAACATTAATTAACGCACCTTCACAGCCGGAGGTTTTTCTGCTTGCGGAGCAAGATTATAAGAAACTTAACATAAGGTAAGTTTAATAGCTAAGATTCTGTTTTTCAGCTCATACATAAGAGAGCGGATGGGATCCAAAGTTCTCCAGAGACTATGGTCGTACGTGGAAGATTAGGTTTCCATCGAAAATAATACCTGGCGAGCACAAGCATGTGGGCCGGGCCTGCGGGTGTTGCTGTTTGTTTTCGAATAGTTCTATCGCCTAGAGAGACTGTTCATCAGCTGCTTGGAACAGAGGAATTCCACTGTCCTTATCGCTTAAAATGACAGAGAATCTATGCTTTATAAGTGGATGGCCGAGTCTTCTTCTGGCAACGATGAAAAGCCTTGTACATCTCTTCAAGGATTTCAATTGGCAGTTTTATACTTCGCCCCATATTCTGTCAAATCAAGCATACGATTTACGGCAAACTCCCCACAGCCCCTTAACATGAACTCCTGGACAGGTACTTTTAATTCACCTAGAGCCCCAGCTAGATACCATTGGTTTGGTGGGTAACTGGCAATTTTGCAAGTAACCAAAGTTTGGTTGATCCTCTATTTAAACCCTAACTTTTCTATAAAGCTAACAATCGAAATCCAGGAAATGTAAAGGATAACTACACTGTATGGCTTTGGTAGCTGGCCGAGTCGCTCTACGAGAGGAAAAAGCCTTTTTCATTTAGTAAGGTAATTGGGGATGCAAGACATTTATGCATCTCTTTCCTCGATCTACCAAATGCTTTTCTACCTACCCAGTATGGAAACAGTCAAGAACACAATTTCAATCCGGTCGCGAACTACGTTTTGCTGGAAAATTAATACTGCCCATGTTTCGAAGGTGTCGTGTTCGATTAGAAACTCGGCGCATTTCTGAAGACTGATGGCGATATACGTACAGAGTAGGTAAATCGTAGAAAGGTAACCGTCCGATTGGTGGCTAAATGAGACACGCAGGGGGCTATGAGTAACTAAGGGGCAGCTTGGTCTTCGCTAATGGGGGTTCGCTAAGTATGATTTCTCATCATACTAAGGTGGTGATGAATGTTTTGCAGTAGTGGGCGCTTAGCGAAGAACATATATGGGGATGTCGTAAGATAATAGAGACAATTAACGCAGGTCTGGTGTGTCGTTATTGACAAAAATTAGATGACGCTTTCAGATTCGAGGTCAATCAAACTCACAAAGTTGCAGAATCGTCTCAAGGACCCCTGTGAGAGGGCGTTTTACTAGGCTCGCTAACACGGTGCAGGGGTCCAGCCCAAGACGGCGCCCCCGTCTGCAACCCCAAATCTCGGAATGATCCGCAATAATACACCTTATAAGCGATTCTATATAGAGAAGAGCTGCGTGCTGGGTACTTGCTAAAGTTTACGTCTAACGGTTATCCGGTGCCTAGGGACACATCTAGTATATTACGTCTTATCAGCTACACCTAGGTACTTACCTATAGTCTACATTAAATATTGTAAGTGAACTGAATCGTTGACAGACAGTGGCCTCCTGTTTATTGTTTGGGTATAGCGTGCGATGGTGGAAAATCCATCCCTCTTCAACCCCTTCTCCACGCCAAAGGGCCAAGTCAGACACAAGGGTCTGAACCTCGGAATGTCTTCTGTCATATTGTCCCAGGGGTTTTTGCTGCCAGATTTGTACAACTTAATCACCAAAATTGTTTAGCTTGCATACACATTTGCGAAAGTGTAGTTTGCAATGCTTTACTGACTTCAGGTTCGCAGTTACGCAGTTGTTCATGCTTAGTAGAGATAAATAGAGAATAAGGCTACTAGATCAAGTTGAAGGTTTGCCAACAGATATCTCGGTTATGGCCGCAGAGCCTCGTCAAATACAGACGAAATTCAGAAATATGCCTGTAATAATCCCCCGCCCGCAGCGCCACCATCTACCTGATCTAGCGTACCTGAAGATCATTGTGAAAAGAAACGGATTGACGGGATCTGAGCCGAAGCCCAAGATAAGCGCTCCTTGAGAACGTGGTCTTGGGTTTTGGCCTAGTCAGGGACCCTGCAGCACATCCATGACCATTGCGAGACAGTATGGATCCAAAAGGTCATCGAAAATCCCAATCTCGGTTCACGTTATCTCTGGAGCGGCTCGTGAAGCACCAGGAATCTAGCAACATGAGACGAACCCTTAAGATTTTCGCTGTTTACTATGTACGGACCCCAATAGCACCGTCTCGTATCGCTATCCCTCCATCTTAGTGTGGTGTATGGTATGATCGACACATGGAGCCTCAATGACACCCATCACCAGCCGATCGAGCGACAGCGACCATGGTCCTCGCAATTTGGCGTGCCGTCCCATCACGTTGTATATATCTACCACCTCACCATCCGTAAAAATGTATTTCTCTCTTCACCAACTCAGTCTCAATTCTCTCTTTGAACCCTGCCCATTTCCCTCTGTACAGTTCTGTGAACTCTTTCGTTCTTGACGTTCTTTCTTGGACACTCTTTTTTACACTCACCGCCAGCCGGTTTTAACGTACTTTCACTTCTTGATCTTGTATATTCAGTAGCAACCGTATATTGCCTCTATCATATCCTATAAACGATATCCGCCAACATGTATACCAACATCGCTCTCGTTTCTGTCCTGCTGGCTGTTGCCGAGGCCCGATTCTCCCAGGAACAGATCCCAGTCGGCGATATCTCGTCCCTGAGTAATTTTGGCCAGCCCGGCGAGGCCCCGACCCTTGCTGGTGCGGTTCCTGGTGTTCTCCTCGCTGCTGCGGACCCCTGCGCCAAGCTCTCCCTCGCCGACCAGATCGTGTCGACCCTCGGCAGCGATCCTCAGGTCATCTCAGCGGCGCAGAAGCTCGTGGCTGCTGAGCAAAACTTCAACCCCTTCGTCGTTAGCGTCCCCAACATCTGCGGTGATGCCTCTCTTCCCGCTACGGCGGAGCTTCGAGGCATTGTTCCCCTGGTCGATCCCGATGTTGTCGGCTCTGATGCTGAGAATGCCAAGTCTGCGAGCTCACTCCAGTCTCCCTTCGATGCCGCCGGTCTCAGCGTGGCCGATGTCATGATTGCACAGGGATTTTCCAACTTTACGGTGAATGGAGCCGCAGCCGGCGGTGCCAGCGGCAATGCCGGCAACAACACCGGAAATGGCAACAACAATAATAGTAATGGAGGTAGCACCAGCAGTGCTGCTCCTGCGACGACCACCACCGCCACCCCCGTTTTCACCTGCGGTGGTTCCCGCACTACGTCTGCTCCGGCTGCGACAACCACTGCTGCCTCTTCTGGAAACGCAGGGAATGCCGGAAACGCTGCTGGAAACGGAGCCGCGGCCGGCGCCGGTGCCGTGACCAATGCCGTCACGGGCAACTTCCCCGGATTCCAGGCCTCGTCGCTGGGCCTCGACTTCGGCACCTGCACGCCGACGGTCAAGTTCGAGGAGTCGCTGAACGGGCGCAAGGCCGGCGAGTCCACCTTCCAGGCGCAGGACCCCGTCGTCAACAAGGGCCAGCAGGAGGCTCTGAACCCCAACATCATCTTCAACCGCATCTGTGATCAGCTGGTCAACGTCTGCGGCGCCGCCGACGACGCCGTCACCGCCTGCAGGGCCGCGCAGTCTTCTCTCGGAGGTGGTGCCAAGGACGCCTCGACTGCCGATGCCTGGAACACGGCGCTTGGCTTCGACGGCGCTGATATCAACCCGGACAATGCCCCCCAGACCGGCCTTGTTGGCCACACCTAAGCCATTTTATTTCAATTATTTTTATTGGAGTAGCTTGATTGGTGGATCATGGGGAGAACCGAGTGATACCTTATATAGTATGTGGCAACTGGCTACTATCGCTCACGGCGAACAAGCATAGCAAAGGGCGTTTTGGGTTCCAGTATGATGTATCGCAACATGTAGTTCTCCGGATTACATGATACATAAAAATTTGAATATAAGTTTTGAGACTGTAACTTACTGAGACCCAAGCCCCGTAGTGGTGTCTCGTGTGCATCCACATCAATCAATCAACTAATGCTCAACTGGCCTGCGAATTTCAGCACAACCTTCCAAAGCCGGATGAGTATTATGAGACAAGATTAAAGCCTAAGGCAAGACTGTCTAGCATTCCCATGTAACAGTACAAAGAATAAGTATGTCGACAAATCCGTCTCGATGCAACAGAAAATGGGACCGTCTGCCATTCTCATTATATCGGAGACAGTCCTCTCAACCTCCAAAGGACCAAATTAAATAAACCCAAAACTAACCGGAACCTGAACCTGAAACCAGACATAACACCTGAACCCTAACCCAGGAAAACAAGAGGAGAAGAAAAAGAAAAAGAAATTCGACCTCACATATAGAGGATCTGCCACCGGTCACCATCCCCACTCGTATCCGGCAGCATGTGCACGGGCAAGAGCAGATTCTCGTCCTTGTCGCCAGACCAGTACCGACAATCCCCTTCGCCACCCAGGGCGTCGGGTTTGCTCCGATAGGCGACGCCCAGGCACTCGTGCAGGAACCCGCCGCCGGCCTTCAGGATGGCCTCGCGCTCGCACCTCTCCAGACACGCCCGGTAGCCGTCGGTGCGCTCCTCCTCCTCCCCGCCCTCGACGACGCCGGGGAACACGGGCGCCGGGCCCTGGGGCAGGTCGACGCCGCACCGCATCCGGTACTGGTGCACGAGCGTCGTCTTCACCTCCGCCTCGGAAGCCTTGCCCTTGGAGTGATGCTGGGCCAGGTCGATGCCGACGAGGTGCAGGTATTGGTCGTAGGAGGCCGGGTTCACGTCTGATATCTCGTCTACGTCGATGGTGGTGTATGATGACTCGCACGGGTCTGGGACCTCTACCGGAGGGGGAGGGGGAGGGGGAGGTGGAGGTGGATGAGGAATTGCTGGTGTTGAAGGAGGGTCAGGGGGGTCATCTTCTGGAAGTCGAACTGGAATCGTAGGCGTAGGCGTAGGCTTAGGCGAAGTTGAAGACGGCGGTGGAAGCGATGAGCTGCTGAGCACCTTAGTTAACGTCGGAAGCCCAGGCTCACTCGACGGCGTAGTTGTAGGTGGAACCCAAGATGACGATGGGGATGAAGACGGTGACGGAGATGGATGACCAGAACTCGTTGAAACGCTGGTACTGTTGTTCTCTACTTTACTACTTTTCTCGGCCGCCGGCGGCCGAGAAACAGATAGAGGAGCAGGAGTAGGACTGGTAGGAGGGAGAGGCTGCGGTATAGCTGGCCTCTCCTGAACAGGAACTCTGGTAGGCAAGGGGTCGGCCTCAGCCGGATCATTTGGCATAAGAGGAGTCACCCTATCACCATCCTCATCCTCATCGCAATCCTCCTCGCTCACGTCGTCTAGAACTCTAGGCGAACCCTGTGTCCGCCAGGGCGAGAACTGGACCCCATTAGCCTCGCGCCCGGGAGGACGCGCAGGAGGCGGCTGCGGCTCCGCGGGTGCGGGCGCGAGCGTGGGCTCGATGCATATGGAGTCGGGAAATTGCTCGATGACGTCTTGTTGTTTGAAGCGGATCTCGATCGAGCTGCACATGTTCAAGGCTGGGGCGGCTGCCGGCAGATCTATGAAGCACGCGCCCGTACTGGACATGTATTGCACCAGGATTTGTGCTATCGCCTGGGCGTTTGGGGGCACGAGGCCCGCCATGTGGCCGACGGGGTGTCGTCGATAGTATCCCTAAAGGCGGGCGGGAAGGGGAGGAGAGTAGGGTTATACGTTGACGGAAGCACGATGTTTCGCGACTCGCTATCTCTCAAGGGAAAGTTGGGCTATTGTAATCGAGATAAGGCGCGTTGAGAGGTAGAATAAAAATCTTAGATGATAGAGATAAAGGACGATATATGATGGGCGATAGAGGTGTCAGTCATACTCGCGATGCGGGTTCAACCTAATGTATAATTGTTAGTTGAAGGTGTTTATGGATGGATGTTGATCGGGAGGACCACCGAAGCGGTTATTTGGAAGTCTTATAATAACTTTTCGAGGAAAGGGAGTCGTCTCGACTCTAGGGACAGTTAATATTGAATCCGTCATTTCTAGCTGCCGAAGCAAAGCCCCTTGAAAAGCACCTCAGGGCTGGACTTGAGAAATCACATCGATGAAACCCAGGACTTTAGGTTATTGCTCCCCAAAGTTAACTGTACACTTTCAATTGACAAAAGTAGGGTGGGACACTCGTCGCCAAGTAAGCGCAATGGTCTTAAGACATTTGTCTCAAAACCATAATTTACACATTCTTCTCAGGGCAGGGACAAGTCAAGGGCACTTTATCGGAGACTAGGGGTATACGAGGAATGTAGAGATAATGGATTCAATTCAATTCATCTGGATCACCCAGTCAAACATTATCTGGCCTCCATAAAACGCCTATCCTCATGTGTGTAATGGCGCATACAATGATACAAAGCAAACCAAAGAACTCCATAATGTGCTCACTCAGACCTATACACCACGCCCAATTCATCACACGCTTAGTCGTGTTCCCAATCAACCGCCTTACAGCTGCTTGATGGCAACAAACTCCAGTAACTGTATAGTTACATCTCTCGCAATCCACATTTCGGCATGATATACCTTATGCATGAATTCTATATGAGAAGGTCGTGACGTCTTTAAAAACCGCCGACGCTAGCGGTAGGTTTGTTGGCCCTGCGTCCTAATAACGTTGCACCGTCAAGATTGAGCTCGAAAGCGCCTCGTTGTCTATTGCGGTCTTTAACTTGTTGACGAGCAGCTTGTGCAACAGTAGCACTATGTTGGCCGTAGCCTCGCGCTTCCCTATCCCCTTGCCGGGCACGCTCACGGCCGCGTTCTTGCTCCTTACCCAAATTCGTGTCGCGCATGCTTTGTTCTAGTTGCTGATCGTCCTGAGCGTCGGCCTTGGTCTCATCTTCCGAAGATTCTTCATGAAGGTTAGTTAAACGAGATGGGGCTCCAGCAGCCTTGGGACCGGCTTGTTTCCTCCGCTTCGCTTCTTCCTCTTGTCGGTGGACAGAGTATCCAACATCAAAGATCTCACGCAGATTTACAGCGCCTGGGGACCGGAAATCCATACGCTTCCCGCCATCTATCAACCTCGAAGCATCAAATGCGCGTAGACGTTCGGGATCTTGCAAATTCTTATCATCGCGAGGCGTCGGGCCAGATCCTTGAACCCACGGGTGACTCAAGAATTCTCTAATGCTATAGCGCTTGTCGGGGTCGACGGTTAGAAGATGGCTAATCAAGTCTTGCGCAGACTTCGAGATGTCATCCCACCAGGGGGAGAGGAAAGTGAACTGGCCCTTGGCCACTTTTTCCGTCAAAACTTCGATGCTCTCGTCATAAAATGGCGGGAAGCCGCATAGAAGGGTGTAGAGTACGCAGCCGAGAGCCCACATGTCGACCGACTTGGAGTACTTCTCATCCTTAACTATTTCCGGAGCGGTGTAACCGACAGTGCCGCATGGAGTCATTGTCTGCTTGTCCCATACGATTTTCGATAATCCGAAATCAGCGATCTTGATTAGGCCAATCTCTCCTGCCCCAACGCCAGGGATGAATTCTCCTTCGTCGACCTTGTCTTCATCCCCAGGTTGCTTAGGCTTTGAAACCTTTGCGGGCACAAAAGGAATTGGACGAAAGAGGATATTTTCCGGTTTGATATCTCTGTATTGCAGTCAGAATTTGATACCGAGGTATAATATAAGAATAATAAAATGAATCTAGCCAGCATCAACATAGGAATTGATACTGTCTATTCAGGCGTAACACCGGTACATCGAACGGGTACACCAAATAGATCTTCTTACCGGTGAACGACACCCATTTCTTCGTGTAGATATTCGAGAGCCTTGGCTACTTGTGTAATGACGTGTCTTGAGAGGTCTTCACTGAAGTATGTGAGGCGGACGATCTGATGGAACAGTTCACCACCGGGGGCAAGCTCGAGTATGATGTAGTAATACTGTCGCGACTCGGCAAAATCGACTAATTTGACAATATTAGGGTGATCTAGCTTCCGCATAATTTGCACTTCTTTCAAAATATTTGCTCGCTGTTGCACGTGTTAGTTTCTGAACGCAGTCACCGGCTCCAGTTTTCTTCGCAGATATGATAAACACGAACGATGCGCCGGAATGGCGGTCAACGGTAAAGTGAACAAGCAATATAGCATGCAGTGACGAGGAGTTTCTGACAAAGGAAAAGAAAATTTTCGCACCTCAACAGCTTTTGGGACCTTCTTAAAATCCGGATGTAGATGCTTCTGGCCCTATAGTACGACGGCCGAGTTGGTAAGGAAAACGAAATTGAGAAATGGCGATAGCCAAATAAGGAAATACTTGGTCGAAGACAAGCGGAAATCATCTGCAAGAATACTAACCTGCATGTTATTCATTTCAAATTTTCGGACAACCTTGATGGCGACTTCGCCAGCTTCTCCCTGACGATCCCTCGCGCGATACACGTTGCTGAAGGCGCCATCTCCCATCTTCTCCACCAGTTCCCATCGTTCTAAACCGGGATATCTTGGAAACTTGGACCGGCTGTCGTTCTCTTCCTGTACGATCTGGGCCAGGTGCCGATCGGGACTCTTCTTGTTGCTCCTGGAGCGTGAAGACGCATCCTGGTGAGCCTCAGCATGATGAGCAGCTACGCCATCGGCTTGAGCGACGCGATTCTGGTTATCGCCGGGCTGAACAGAGTAAGCTTGGGGTATGGGCATATGATGTTCCTTGCCAGCAACGTGGCCTGGGTCTGTAGGATTTGCCATGATTTTTTGTGCAACAGGTGGAGGAGATTGCTCATGTTTCTTTGAAGAATCGTCGTAGTTACGAGCCTGCTTGCCTGTTTGGGGAATCAGCCAAATGATGTCAGTCAGTGTACAAGGGCAAACAGAAGCCGGGGGACTGCAGATCCTTAAGCCAGATGCGGCCACATCACATGGATGGCATGAACGTGAAATGACGAGCAGCGGGGAAATGAGACATGGGTGGGGTGTCAACAGAACGTGGGAGAAAGGGCAAGCGACAGGTCTTGAGGGGAAAGAAGAAGAGGGAAATTAACAATAACGAAATAACAGTAATAAATAGCATGCATACCATGGCGGATGAAGTTTTTCAGTTGCTGAATTGTAGACATTGTATTGAGTCAAGACGTCACCTGGGTGACGGGTGCTCTCGGGCGGTTGATGACAAACAAGGTTACGTTGAGACGTCACTAGGTACAGCAGCCGAACCACTGAGGCTTAAATGATGCTTCTCTGTGTCGTCCGTGCCCGCTGCGAGAGAAAGATTAGGAGCTCGCGCGTAGGGACGTTACGGCACGAATAAGTAGCTACTTGGGCAGTATTTTGTGTTTTGTGTTTTGTGTTTTCCCTCGTCCAGTTGCGACCTGGGACGTCGAAGCAGGATATGGCTGGGCGGGCGTCGGGAGTCTGGTACGAGGCGTACTTTCTTCTTCTTACTGTAGCCCAAATGAGGCAGCCTGACAGAAGGACTGTTATGTAGCAACCCGAAAGCTGATGTGCCGATGCGTCGATACTTGGTTGATTACTTCTTGTTGGGGGAGGAACTCTTTAACTATGAGAAGCCGTATGCAGCGACGGAAATTGTGAAGATATGGATCTACGAGGACAAATAAAGCCAACGTGTGACGCTGAATCGTAATAGATGTTGCAGGGGGTTTCGGATTAGAAATCGAGAAAAAGGAAGAGAGAGGGAAAGCAGGGAAAAAGAACGGCGTTGTGCAAGCGGGATGGGGGGGTATACTTGGGTCCTGCTTAGGGAGCTCCAGTCGGCTGGTCGAGGCGAGTTTAGGTGATGATGTAGTGCTTTCAGCGCCTGTACGGGAATGGCCTTAGGCGCTTGTGGGTGGGAGCGTTAGGTCATAACCGTACTTTTAAGGATTGTTGCAGGCCTGCCTACCTAGCGTCATAGCCGCCAATCAGTTGCCGATTTACTATTGCGATTCAGATGTACCTCTCGGGCTGTATATGTCCTGGAGTCAGGTACTGCGAACTTGCCACACCTGATCACTGGGCAACAAGTCGTTCGTACAGTAAGATGGACACATGTAGTGTATCAAAAAGCGCCCAGTTAGAGGGAACGCTCATGATCCATGAGTCACAACCCAGGAGAGAAAGAACCTGGCGTTCAAAGCCCAGTCTTGGAACAGTTATGTCAAACTGCGAACCATATAGACAACAGTGCCCCCACGGCCATCAAAGTGAGACAGCACAAGGAATAAACATCTACAACAGCAACAAAGCGTCATCCCAAGTTAGTTACAGTACCCTTAAGTTACACACACACATGCATGCACGCCCGCAAAGCCTGTTCCTTGGCAATAGCTGACAGGTCACATTGCAGAATACTACATAGATATAGAGAGCAGCAACCCGACTTTACACGATTCAACTACCATTAACCATGAACCGGCCGGACCTCCGGCGATATGTCCAAAACTTGGCCATGCCCCTCCAGTAAATGCACACATGGAAAATACAACTCTACCAAAAACAACTGGGTACGCGATTGCGCTTGTCTGAATACGGACACCATTGTTTCGCGTCGTCACGTTAGTGCTATGACGTAATAGATACTGATGTTATTCTAGTCTTCCAGTAGTAGTATATAGAATCAAATAGCAGAGCCTCCAAGCCCCGGCTTATTGATATCACAGGCTCGACAGGCACGTTCTCGTAAGGCACCCGGATTGCCTTATGATTTGTGAAACACTAGCTACAACAAGCCCGCCGTACACATGCCGAAAGAGGTCGACGTTCGCGGGGTAGAATCCACAAGCTCTAGATGATGGTAATGCGGCCCAACAAGATTGAGGGTTGGGGACGTAGGGCAATAATGAATTAGGACCGATCCAGCCATAATCCCAGTTACCGTTCGCCTGGGTTAACGTTGACAGTTGGCATTGCCAATTCGAACGTGAAGTCCACGAATAGTCAAATGCGACAAAAAAAGATAGTTGGCTTTGGGACCCATAAAAAAGAGGGGGATCATGTTTCGTTAGCGCAAAGACCTGCTGGGAGCATGACGTAGGGTCACGTCATTATCCCAGACTCCATCATAGGACCCTGACGAGCAAAGCGCATTTGCTGAATGAGCCTCCAATCACAACCAGATTAGGTTTTGAGATACGCCGGTCTACAACGGTACTTGTTCGTACCAATGAGGTGCCTGTTCCAAGATTAAACGAAGCTCGATGGTAGTATAATATGTAGATAGATACCTTTCCCAAATACCTCAATTACTGAGTAATCGCCAAAGCTTTACTCACATCTCCTTCGTTCATGCCCAGTAAACCATAGTCAATGTTCGTATGCCAAGCATCCTGTCCTTGGCGGTGTGATTGTGATAAACTTGATCACGCTATTGTTCTACTGCGTAGGTAGTAGTCCTCTTAGCGAGCTCGGCATCATAATCCACACAAATATGATCTATCTAACCTACCTAGGCTGGCTCGGCTGGTAGGTGCGCATATACTAGATTCCCCTCAGTGGTTGGCTCACCAGCTTGCCTTGGTTTTACTGATGCGTAGCTAGCATTAGGGGCTCGGGTCCCTATAACTAACTATCCAGCGGTCGCAAGAGCAAAGCGTGGAAATCGGCAGCCCGAAGCGACCCCACCAATGGACACGTGCGACGGCGGGCCTGACAGACCGTTTCCCTGGCGCCCAATCGTACGATTCTCGTTGATGGTTTTTCTACGTACTGGAGATATTCGGCTTCCTTGGAACTGGGTAGCCGAGGTAGCTAAAGTAGGAACTTGGATGGAAGTTTTAAACGAAGTTGATCCATAAGATATTATACCAACTTATCAAGGAAATGCTACTTGCTTATTCGCATACATATTGCCGCTTAGACTTTTGTAACCTACAACTTCAAGCCCCCGAGCCGTTGCTCGCCGCTGAACCAAGGATATAAGACCGTCAGGCGATCATCGCACGGTTTCAGAGATCCAGAGAGCGTTCATTGTCAATTCTATCCCAAGCCAATCAATTGGAAGTGGTTTGCGTCATACATCAATGACGCAGTGCGGGAGGAGTGTGTCGGTACTGCGCTTGGTCGGCCTGAATAGCAACCTTGGACGCGGTCCAGATGAATGCCCGGGAATCTGCATAGTGAATCTAGCGCCAACCATAAAGTACCTGCACTAGGTACTATAGATCTCTACAACAGTTGCACCCAATTGTTCGGAATACCCAATACTGTACCCATTCGGCTCGCGGCCTGACGTGATTGGAAACAAACGTGCCAGCCCAGGAAACAGCAAGAAATGGTAATGATCCACGCATAAATCTTAGTTCTACCTATACACATCTCCATAATACCGGTTCAATGCCCGCAAGCAATGCAGAGCAAGGTCAGGTATACTTGGTGTGCAGATTCTGATGATAACAGGCCTCATGAAGGCACGAGCGACGACTATAGTAACATCTATCGATATCTTGTTAATATGTCATCGCAATCGAGCATTGCCCAGAGGCCCAGACTAACTAATTACCTATGTAGCCTTTTAGTATGACGCTTCTCGCGCTAATTGTCAAAGGAACCTAATCTATCTAAGCGTATCTCAGAGGCCCTTGGCCAGCTGCGGCATCGCTCGTGATCATCAAACAGCCAATCAACCATCCACCCAACGCTTTCTCGGGGTAACTATGAGAAGCAAGCTCAGGCATAAAAAACGGCGTATCAAAAAAGGACGATCGTCGATATTTCACATCGCACAAGAACGCTGTAGTCGTAATAAGCTTGTGACCAGCACCAGCAGCAAAGCTCCTTTTCGCTACCACACTTCGAAACCCTGGCTGCTTGATTTCGTGTACCTTGCATGCAGACTGGATTGAATCCTCCCGGATAAGACGGCAAGATTTAGGCTCGACATGTCCGGTCTGGATTCCCCGGGGAGTGTCGCTTTTACTGGGCCCGTCCAATAGTACATTTGGAAGCTGCACCTATGCGCACGATCTTCAAGTTTATAGGCTTACTTACTTAACTAGACCGGACATGGCGAGTTGTATCACACTCATGTGAATTTAGTTGCAGAAGGCATTTTTGACGAAGAAAGAATTTCCTAGATGTCCGTGAAAGGCACGCCTTAAGATGTATAATCAGTTACGTTTATTTGAAGTATCTCAAAAGCCGTTATAAGGCGGGCTCTCTTGTATACATACCTATGCAGGGGTCGTGACAAGTCCGCTACAGCCAAATTAGCACCGCCTCGCTGCTAACGACAGTAACGCTGGCGGCGCCGTCCGCAACAGCCACAGTCTCGGTATCTTGCCGGACGTTCTTGACCTCCTTCCCGAGGCTATCGTACGTCCATTGGCTGCCGCCGTAGGTAATGGTATCGGCGGCTGCTCCGGCGCCGAGGGGCGAGTTCAGGTGGTACACCGTGAGCTGTGCCCCATCATCATCATCATCCGGAACCTCGAAGTTTAACTTGACGCTGCCGCGCGGTGAGGCCGACGAGGTCTGGTTCCAGTAGTTCATGTTCACCACGACAATCCGTTTCGGTGTGCCGTCTTCGTAGGCCACGTAGGCCGCAACATTACTAGCGTCAACCTGGAGTTGTGAGACGCGCGTCTTTCCCGAATCCCCCTAGGTACTATATGTTAGCACGGTCATTCGAGGTCACTACCTTTTCTGTTCTTTTCCCGCTAGAATTTTGTGTATCTCTAGAGATAGTAAGGAGAGTGAACTTACTATGAAAAGGTTAGTTCCATACTTCGGTGAGCCGTTGGATAATATTATCACGCACCTATGAAGTCCGCAAGGAGCGGTTGCGAGTAGTAATTAGAGAACACCTGCGCCGGCAATCCCGCGCTCGCGACGGGCAGCCACATATCATAACCCGCATCTTTTTCAGCATTGAAGTCAGCATCTCATATCTTCAGTTCAATCTGAGATCCCCTGAGCCCCGAAACTGGCCTGCGAGCGGCTGACCCCGCTGCCCAATGATGGGCGAGAACGTTGGACGGTTATCGATGTCACTTACGCATGATCTGCTGGTAATTGATACGTGAGACACCTATAGCCATGCTGCAAAGATAAAAATCAACTTGCCACAGGGCGGAGCCCAGCCTCGCTTGATAAGTGTATGTGTTCTGTGGTTGGAGCGAGTTACCGACTTCAGACAGCACTGCAACATTCTTAGTCAGTAATCTCCATCTTAGCGTGATTTGAAAGTGCTTCAAAGGCGTGGCAAGCTCTTAAGATGAGGCTAAAGACCCGTATAAGAGGAACCGCACTCCCGGGAATGACTATAAGAAAAGGGGAAACAGGGTGTCAAGGATCCCTTACCGAACGGCACCTCAGGCTTGTTCGCACGCAGCCAGTCGATCCGCCCCTTGAACTGGTCGAGATGAGTGTGAGTGATCGTGAGGTTCATAAGCGAGCTGCCGAGTGTGGCGGCCGTGCCAGCGATTCCTTGATAGTAATGGGCCGCGACCTCCTTTACGACTCCATCGGCGTCGATACCCAGGTTGAAACACCTGTCAACCTCGAATATGTACTGATTGGCCGCCACATCCGCGCCGAAATACGCAGAGGTGTCGAAGGCTGTGAAGTAGCGCCCTGAAGGCACACTAGGTACCGCATCTTTGATTGCCGACACATACCTCGTCCAATTTCCGACGTATGTCTCGTTGTTGAGATTTCCTTGGTAATTCGGCGGATGTAGTGGAATGCCATTTGCACCTGTGAAGGTGTTTGTGTAGAGGTCTGCCTCGTTTCCAGGTTGGATTGAGAAGATCTTGTCTAGACCTATGATATCTACTGCTGATTGGGCCCAAGCAACGGGCTCGCTTACGTTCGTTGTTGCTAATGGTACCTGAATGATATATATAGCGTCGGGGAAGTTCTTTGTAAGATGCCAGTAGGACGGTCCAATGGTGGTATGTCCAATATCTTGATAATTGTCTTGCTCGGCCACCGGTAGTGCTGGCTCGGTCTGGCCTGGAAAATACTTCCCATAATCCGAAGACGTCCCACCCAGCCGTATGTTTGGTTTTCCGCCAGTCCTTGAGTAGATAGCGTTCATTAAGTTGGTCGAGAAGGCATTGATGTTGCCTTCATCGTCTTGCGCATAGCGTGTGAATGAGGCCTGCTCAAAGGCCAGTCCTAGAAAATCAGCATCTATCTCAGGGGAAGCTTCTGCTGGGATAGTTGCTGGAACTCGAATAGAGCCCGAAGGCCTGGATATATAGACTGTCAGCACGGGTTTCCCAAGAGCCAAGAAGAGCCCAATAGGCTTAAGAGTCTTATAAAACATTGTGAATTCTAGATGGCGTATATTCACGTTCTGAGGGCCTCCGCGGCCTCTTCAATTACGGAATGAAAAGAACGGCAGGAATTTCAACGAACTCGACTAAGACCCATTTGGGTCCTTTATAGAGAAGCCATGCATGCCAGGTACGAAGTAATAGCTTCTGCGCCGCGTACCATCGCATGTCGGATAGCGCAATGCTACAACCAAATACGGTGTGGTCGGTACGAGTCCGAGAGGTCACGTTCGCAGTTTGGAGTGTGATTCGCGGTAGTTGGGAATGATTAGCTATGTCGTGCTTCGAGATATTACATCGGTTCTCGGGGGCAATCAGCTGTGATTGGATTAGTTCGGTAACTCGCTCAGGGCGGGGTGCTATAGCGCTCCCACTTCGAGTCTTGGCCCCTACAATTAGACTGGTAGTCTTACCATTCCGATGATGAATGATGATATACAGGACTTCTAGGCGAGCCGTCACAAATGGCCTACGAGAAAAAGCTTGGTGTCTCTACTGCAGCAGTATGCATCAGTCGTCATTGTTGGAGAAACTTGTGGGAACAAACCCCTGGCTCAGCATGTCTAAAAGGGCAATGGATCTACTTAGAACTACACTAGATTATTAATAACAGCACGTTCACGATTGATAAGTTCTGGGTATAAGGCTGTCGAATATTCGAGGGCATTAGTGGTTGGATGCTTATCTTCTCTGTTATGCTCATACAGGTATCTGTAATTGCCTATGTGCTATGAACCGATCTCGATTGAGGCAAACAAGTCTCAACGCAAACCTCCTCTCAGTGTAGCCTATCTTTTCATTCTTAACGGTCGGCTCTCTTCAAGAAACGGCAAATTTGCTCAAGGATGGTAATGTCGAGAATTTGACAAACTTGGTGATATTTCCACAGGAATGGAGCAGGTAGCTAGCCCAGGCTGCATCTTACATATTAAAACTCTAGAGGATCCCAGCGCCTCAAAGAGGAAGGTATTAGTTTTGTTACCAAAGTTGAGCAATGCAATCATTGTCTTCGCATCCTTTCAAAAGGAATAGAAAAAAGAATGACAATTAACTACCTGTTAGGGAGGGTACCTTTGGAGAATATCAAGCTGTTGTGCAGAGCATAGGTACGCACTTGCTACAGTACGCTGCTATGGAACCCCCCCGCGCCCCGCCCCAACAACTTACTACCTAAACCACCACCTACCCCTGAGGGCATACTAGGTAGCATACCTACCAGGTAGGAGGTACTGTACATACCTAAAGACTACCTAGACCCCTAATTTAGGCCCTTCCCCCCCTTTCAAACCAAGATCCGGTTCGGACCGCCGAGAATAAGTCAGGTTTCTATCGGGATATTCATGTAGCCATGCAAATCGAGGAGATGGATCTGCATCCAATTGGTTTTTAGTGTGCAAATACAAGGTTTGGACTACCTTGGACTACCTAGTTACATACCCTACCTTACCTATGAGTCCCATCTTCAGAACACATTCGGCAACCTTCCCCAACGGCTTATGAGTTCAGTTCCACACGTGTCTGTCTGTGCCATGAGTATAACCCGTGCCGTCCGTTACCAAGGCCTATCCGTCCCACTCGGGCGTCGCTCCGGATTCCAGCCATTCTCGCCTTGGTTGCCTGCGTACACGCAGCACACGCAGCACATGCGGCAAGCAGCCTGGTCAATCACGTCTTGGCCAACCAAGCCCTTCTCTCGAAACCGCCTCTCTGCTTCTGGTAGCACCACAATTTGTTAGCTTAGCGTGATCCCTGAAATCCGTGGAGTCGTTCTTCTTTCTCCTATTCTCACCCTCGCATACCTACGTGCGCTGAATCAATCGGCATGGCCACGGCTGTGTCAAGCATGGCTGATGACTGGGAGTACATCGATGACGATACATATTCAATTATCTCCCTGCTGTCTGACGACGACGCCCCAGAACCCTCTCTGGATAGTGAGGTGGTTTGTTCAGTGGATAGCCTTACTGACGATCTCATCTACCCCTGCCACCGGCCTCGGTCCGAGAGCCCCACGCGCAACGACTCCAAACCGTCCGATGCGAATACAGAACCCAACAGTGCTCGGACTGTTGGAAGATGCGGCACTAATCAGGTCGATGTCGTCAATCCAGATACCACACGGGGCAAACTAAAAGGGAAAGCCACGAACGATGGCGCCTCTGATGCCCTTTGTGAGAGGATCCGCTCGCTAATACAGCTGCTAGATGAATTACTGTCTAGTCCCGGCTTGCGCGATCAATCGCATGGTCTCCCTCGCCATCTCAGGGCCGCTTGTGAATCACTGAGATCCCAGCTCGATTGGATCCGGGACATGTGGCACATTTATGCACGGCAGGCCAAAGCTGAGCTGCCAATCAGCCTTTCCGAGTGGGTAGACAGTCTCGAGGTCGAGCTGCTGAAAATCCACAGCAGGTTGATTGGCCCTAGAATTCAGTATTCAAGTGCCTCCTACATGTCATACGTCGACGAGGCCAATGAGTGGTATAAGACCATAAAGAAGTTACGCATCCAGATGGACGGAATGATAACTGTGATACATAGGTCAGTAAACCTGACTTCCTACACACGACTCGCCGCCCTAATTTCGTAAGCCAGTGACTTCTTGAACCTTCGCTCGCCTCTGATGTCGGAGTCTCGTGGAAACTCGCCCATAACAAATCGAAAAGCGCATGAACGCTCCCTTGATTGCATAGCGTCTGGAAGCAGAAAGAACAGCTGGTCTCATCTTCGTCGAGAGCTGTACTCGTTGAGAGATCAGATCGTGGCGTGTCTCGGCGAAATTCATTCCTACGGGCACCACGGATTCTATGACCTCGACCAATATAAGAAGATCACAAGATTGACTCTCAGCTACAAGAACACCAAGGGGTTACTGGAGCGGCTGCTGTCGAATCAAGAGTCTGATCGGGTGCCCACTGTCGTGCCGGGCCTCACGAACCACGAATTCTGTCAGCTAAACCCGGATACGATCAGCTCCTTGGTCCTCCAGCTCAAAGAAGTAACAGATGTTCTATTCCTCGAGCGGAGCAGGGTACAGACTCGTCGCCATAGAGACGGTCGCTCTGAAAATCACGGGAAACTATTTATTAGCGCATCCAGTATGGACATGTTGCGCACAATAGACGAAACGCTTGTCTCGATTCTCTGTCCTCCAACTCGCAAATAAGCTTGATCGAGGCAACCAAGTTCACATGAGCAGCTCAGCCCATGGGATAAAGACGGAGGGAAGACGATGATGCATCGGCGTAACAGGAAAGATATGTATGATTTACAGATGAGTAAGCAGTGGTCACGGCGGTACCATGATGATATGCAACGAGACACTGATTTAATCTTTTCATATGGGAATTTTTCATCATGGGAATGGATTGAGGGCCTTCTCCACTACTTAGCTCTTTCGGGTAAGAAATGATTGCACCCACACATCGTTCACTTACGAGTTTCACTTTCCTAGCCGAACAACTAGATAGCCTTCGTAGCTCTAGATTAAGTTTATTTCACGATCAGCTCTAACTTCAGGGTCCTATGCAGTAAACTCACCAGTTGAGCAAAACAAAACAACAGGGCCTATCGTCTCACGCTTGATCCGATGAGGAATTACTGCATCGGGCAACTGGAGCTTGATGCGGAGACGATATTATTAGTTAGTAGCCACGCCGTCCCGTGAACCGGCAGTTGCCAAAGTAATCCGGACACTGTTAAGAATGCGCACATTACACCGGTACTTTGCGCTGTAAGCAATTACATTGTCGGTGTGTGTGAACCCTTCCGCGAATACTAGCTAATTATAGCCGTAAATGGATCATCCGATCTATGTATCATCTCAGCTCAGCTCGCCCGTCCGCAGGCGGCGCTGCACACATGATGCAAGAGTTTTTGCTGTTTGCTGTTTACCTAACCTAGTGCTACTGCAAGCTAGGTAATGTCGTTCAATCTTCCCCGGCCGGGCCGAGTGGGTGGTACATTACAGCTAGACGATCTAGTTAGTCTTGGCTGTTGTTACAACCTCTCCAATTGGGGAACTTCTTCGTTGCACTTGTGTTAGACGTATGCAGGCCCCCAATGACCGATCGGCAATGTGACCGCTCTGCCGATCGTATTACCGGTATTTGACACGATGTCACGCGAAGCTGACCCGGACACCGAAAAATATGTCTGCTTATTATGATGATCAATATTTTCTCCATCGCTTAAATAGAAGGATCTTCGCTCGTTTTTTTGGTGCTTAATTTATCCGGTTCTCTCATACTTCGATATACTACTCGTCTTGTAACTTTCATCAAGGAGTCTTTCAAGCCGAAGACCTACGAAGCGACCCCGACCGAAATACATACCTCCGTATCTACCTAATTGAATCATATTTAGTTCACAATGTTCTCCCAAATCGTCACATTTTCTGGCCTCTTGGCCGCGACGTGGTTCACTTCATCGGTGGAAGCTAAGAGAATGAGCCCCGTTCGGCTTTCATCTCGCGCGAGTGATTACGTCTGGACTGTCACATGGACGGGGCCAAGCGTGTGTACCTCCTATCCATGCGGCTACTGTAAGTATCATGTGCATCTTCATCCGCTACAACAATAGCAGATGTGCGCGCACACTCAGTGTGGCTAACGCGGTCCGCAAAGCGTACGAGGTCTCCGCTCCGACATATGCCGCCGCCGGGGGCTCGATTCCTTTAATCGACGCTTCATGCCGGGGAACAGTCGATCAGCCGCTGCAGACCTGCTCGCTGCCTTCCACGCAAGCGGCGGTCACTTTTTCGATGACGGTATCGGGAAACTTTAGCACGTATGAGACGAGCGGTGTCGGTAATGGCTTGATTGACATCAAGGCGACATGGTTCGACCAGGCGTCGTGAGTGATTCCCTACCTTACTGGATTTCCAGTGTGCTGACTATTAGCGCCGCGAAGTGGTACGAACAGAACGCTCTCGGGTGTGACGCCGCTGCAAGCAACCACCGCAAACCACAATACGTGGACGGTTGAGCCCGAAGGCTGTCCGGTCACAGACTGCGCCGCAACGAGTGCGACGAGAGCTGTGAGACGAGGTTCGCTGGGACTCCAGATCTAATGAAACTAACGCGTTTGACGACTTGATACGGCTTATGAAACATGGATGAATGGATGGCACTGCGGGCGGGTATAGCTGTTTCGCTGGCAAATTGGACTTCGGTAATGGTGGAAGAACTTGCTTCCGCACTAATGAGGAGCTAAAAACGCCGAATAAAATAATAGTATAACCCATAGTTACAGGACGAATTAATGAATAATCCAATCGAAGATAATTGATTTTGGCACGGTTTTCAGGTCCTGGAGTGTGCAGTGGTGATCTGTGTAGGGTAAGTACAATCAACGTATGTGTACCGGCTGAATAGGACCGAATCCGTCATACCAGTCGGGTTCGTACTCAGGTAATACATACGCTAACCTATATGCCCTTTTGTTTTCAACAGTAGTTACATCATCCAGTATAAAGCGATTTGGCTAGGTCTTTAACAAGTAATATATGACGCAAGCAATCGGCAGGCCAACGTTGACCGAGTATCTACTCCATTCGTTAGGCACTAACTCACTTGGCTAGGAACAGGAACAGTGGGGTAAGCACGTCGGTCCTCGAGCAAGGTATCTACTAAGTAGGTAATTTGCAGAAGTTCTTCGAGTTCAACAGAACACTGTCCAGAATTGGGGGCCAAGATAAGCGACGGCTAATATTGGTTTGTTGAGCCAAGAAGACAGAAATTTACGCTCGGGTCGCCTGCAAGTCCTTCGTCCTTCCGCTAAATAGATAGAACCAGCCACATGTGGCTCATCTAGGACTCATGAGCCACATCTCCTATTCGCCCAGTTCAGGTGGTGCCTATTGGGGCCCACCCTCTGGGAGGCCTGTGGCCAATCAGTACAGAAATAGTCCTACCGAGCAACCTTACCTCGTGTTGCCTTGTCTTGATAATCCTTCCAACGTTGACTTGACTTGCTACCTAGGCGACTGTCAAAGATTGCCTAAATGGGTATTATAACCAAAACTGTTCTTCTTCCTTTACAATTATTACGAGTACACAAAGTACCATCCTTGGCCTAAGAACTGCAGCCTACCGATTCCCTATTCCCTATTTCCTAGCTTAGTCCTACCAGTACCCTGAACGCCTCGTACCCAATTCGTACTCTTAACAGAACATGCCTAGAAAACTCAACCCAACCATTTTACAATCAGGCTTCCGTAATCAGTCGCTCGCTCATCGTCACTCGCGAGATGTAAGCTCTTGCATGGTCAACTGCAATTGGTCAGGTTCATCCCACGACACGCGTAAATGAGAATCTCATACCTTTCTTGTCCATCTTGGCCTTGCCTTTTTTCCAGCGCTGGCCATCGTCCTCGTCTCTGTCATCTGAGCTACAGCAAGTGCAAAAGTCATATTTGGCTAAGCCTAACTCGTAGTCGGATGCCGAGTCGAAATCTGGAGTGGGGAGTCTTGGGATGACAGGTGCCGCAGGTACATAAACCCGTTGCCTCTCGCTAGCGCGCGATCTCTTAGGCAGGACTTTCCGATAGTCTCCGCTGTCCTGAAACTCGCCGGTCACTTCTCCGTTGCCTGACGCCCTAACGAGCTTGTCCTGAGACTGCCTCTTCAGCGTATCTCTTTGATGCCCTGCAGTGCTAAGGAGTCTACTTGGTAGGGTAGTACCCAGGTAGACATCATCACTGAACCTTACCATCTTCTCACGTATTCTTTGTGAACTTGGTACCCTGGGGGTTTCTGGAGGTTCCGGTGTACTTGACAATAGATGTCTAGGTCTCTCTGCCCAGCTCTTCTGCAGTCGAGCGCTCTCATTGTAGGCTTTGGCCTTACGCTCTCTTGATCTCTGCATATCTATAGGGACGAGCTCAAGCGAAGATTCAGACCTGTGAGTGGTAGACCCACTACATAACCTTGAACTTTCCCGTTGGCTTGTCCAAGATGTGTAGCCAAGCATATGCGAAGGCTTGTGTTTCCTCTCACAATACACTGAACAGTCGTGCAGCGGAATATTCACATCTGCAATGTGTGAGTTTATGGAAATTGACTGCAATATGCAGATTTGAATATCAGGTCCTACCTGGAGTCCTCGAGTCCGAAAAATTGCCCTGCGCCCCCTGAGCACGATATATGGCAGAGTCCTGGTCTTCATATCGTGAGCGAAGGGCCTCTCGCCGCATTCCCAGACTATCTGTTAGAATAGTTAGTCGTGCTGTAAAGCATACATTCTCAAAAGGGGTAGACTCACGACATGAGGCAGACATAGTGGGATGAAAGGTATGTATGAACCCCCTTTGGTTTCTCGTTGATAGATCCGATGGATCTGGGGTTTTTTGTGTGGGGTTTTGATGACTTATTGATGAATTATTGTTTTGCTGATGAAGGAGGAGAGAGTGCGAGAATATAAGTAGAGGAGGAGGATGGGCTTTTATGGGTAGGTGTGAGGCAGGGTATGAGTTTGCCCACCGACCTCGATTACCCCTCACGGACCAATCAGGTGGCAGCTCCTTCGACTTATACCCTGCATGCAACCACTTCTCAACTGCCACACTACCTCCGATCGACACCCGATGCTTTATTCTTCTTTACTGTTATCTATTCTACGTACTGTCATGTCTTTGGCAGAGTCCATTTCCTTGTTCGGCCGATGCAACCCAAGGCCTGTTCCTTTGAGACCCTCAGTGTCATCTATGATACACATCATAGCCAGCACAACCCAGTCCCCTCGGCGGCACGTACAATCCGCTCCCCAGGCCATTTACTCCAATTTCAATCTAGCTTTAAGCTTATAATCTTCTATCAACCTCGATGCATCATGTCATCTTTTCCACTTTAGTCATTACACCACCCCTATAGAGGCCCTGTATTCCCCCTTCTCTCCAGCCTTAACCACTTTGCTGTCAGCAGTCTTCTTATCTCCCCACACAGCCAGTTTCAACTACACACATCCAGTCTCTTCAGCCTTTACATTTCTTCCCCCCATCTATCACACCATCTATCCCACCATCTGCCACATCCCCTGCCGCCAAACCTTGTGTCGTTCTGACATTATTTCTGCAAAACACCAGTCTGTCATCTAGTAAGCAGACACTATTAAGTTAGGGAGGTCTCTCCATTCCAACCATTCTCGATGAATGATTCTCTCTCACGACTGAAACATGTTTCCTTCTGATATCGGTTAATATATACCAGAGTCGACAGTTTCCACGTTTGTTATGTCTCGTATAGTTTCACTAGGCTCAGAAATTACAGGAGATATCCCTTTCGATCTCTTTCGGATATGCTGATGAATCATATGTAAAGCATACCCAAAGATGGAAGCTGTTTGATTCATTGTGCATTTACTGCTTCTCAAAACCTAATCAATCAATGAATGTCTGGCTTCGCTTTCAAGTACCAGTGGCATTGCTTGGAAGACATTGAGAGACAAGTCTCATTAATCACTTCCACGCTAGATATGAAGCGGGATCATACCTCTAGGGATACTTTTGAGTTCATTGTTCGAGTAGTTTTAATTGATTTCTAGGTGCCAGTTGACTATGACGAGAGATGGAGGAATTTGGGGATGGGGGAGGTTTCGTTAGGTCAAGTCTGGGTAGCAGGTCCCCATTAGTCGCATTAGTGCTCGTTGGCCAATCAATTCAACTAGAAAGTGCGCCCGCTTGCCATTCTTAGCCTACCACGTGACCGACAGAACGACTGAGATATGGTGCACGAGCCACCTCGAATGGCCCATTGGGACTCAAAAACAATTTGAGTAGCCGCATTGGGGCCCCCGATACAGTAATAGGCCCACCACACTGCGACTTCCTTCCCCATCGTAATCCCTGACCTCTTGTCGCTTCTAATTCGTTGCACTCGTTCTTGGCAACGCCTAGTAGGAACGCCCACCAGTTAGCTAGCTAAGGATTGACTGATAATTGGAAAACTTTGCCTTCAACCACCAACTTTAAGAAGGCAGCACTTAAGAGGTTTACGCCAGGTCTCTAAAATACTCCAGAAGAGAAATAAGCTGGCGATATATACATTTAAATGAGCTAAAATAATGTCTGCACGCTTTTGGTCAGCCCTGAATGCTAAGGAACAGGGATACAATATTCTAGAGCTACCTAGGTACTTAGGTACAGGAATACCATAATAGGTTGAGGGAAGATTAATTACTAGGGTTTGCGCTTATAACATGCTCAATATAAACCAAAGCGCCCTGGCACTTTGCTTTCTATTGTACTAAAGCGACGGTACTTTGCTACAGAAGGTTTTTATTTCAGGGGCAGCTGACTTGGCACTACCGACCTTTGGCTGTTTATGAACGAGGCCTGTATGCAATCGACGATTATTGGCTGCAGATATATATAGATATATATATCAGGTCCATCTCGTGAATCACATGGCATAGAGGCATCTGCAACGCCGGCAGCTGGTTATAAGCCCTTTCCTACGCCAATGAGAAGCCTTGTGCAACATTATAGGGCTGACGCCATCGATACTATCAATGAAGTTTCAGTCTTCAGGTAACGAAGGAATACTGAGGTAGTAGCTGCGCTCTAGTATTAGAGCCACTATACGTCGGGAGCAAGAGCGTGAACTCCCTAATGAGGGCAGAGAGTTAGATGGTACTTCAAGTAAAGCACAATATGCTTCGACAAACAAGCTTCGGCGCATCATACCGAGACTCTTGAGAATCATTATAGGTCTTTGACTAGACCTCATGAGGGTTTCCGTCCCCATACTCAGATCACTGGTACATGACGTATATGACACCTTCTTGTGCCGCTTAGATCCTCTCTCAGCTTCGCTACAAGGCTATCTAAGTCCTGTTGGGTCCTCATCCCATCGACACCGTCTCTAGTCAGTATGCCCACCAGCATTCTCTTAGAGTCGAGAAATTCGAAATGTTCCCTAGCGAGCCAGTCGGAGCCTTTGGGGTTGAAAACATCGAATCATAGTCACAACTTCTGTCATCACATTCCAACAAGCAAGCCTGCCTCATGTAGCTGGCCATGGCTGATGGGAGGCTGCATCAGTATGAGTATGGGATTGCGCGCATATATGCAGCAAAGGTGAGTCCGGTCACATTGTGTCGTTGGCCCTATTTACTTAGTTATTAGTTATAATATACCTTTTGGAATAGAAACACAGCCTCGCTGGGTAGCTGAACACTGGCTGGAACTGGAGTAGTCTCAGCCTATCCCAGGCAGCCCTCAGGCCGAGGAAGCGATAGTAAGTTCTAAACAAGAAAAATATCGTGGTCTTTCCGTAAGGAAAGGTAGAAGTGATGCAAATGGACGACGTCAAAGCGGCCCCGGTATTCTTTCAGAAAAGGTTCGTAAGCATTTCCGAAACCCAGCCTGATGTTCGAGAGTAGCACTTCTGGCTCCGAAAACTTTGACTTTCCGAAGTCGAGGCCGACCAACTTGGCCGATGCGGGTAGGTCCCAGCGGGTTCCCTCACCCAGATGGCCGAGCTCGTGGCGACGTAGCAGACTCGCGGTGACGGGTTTGCTGCTAGCTCATCGGTCACGTGCGGAAGTAGCAGCTCATTATCCGTAACATTGTCAAAGAAGTGATGCTAGAAACTTAGACGGTTCACTTCTTACTTAATATTATATTCGGTAAAACAATTCAGTATGTAAGACGAGTTGTCGACCATTGTCACTGTGGCTCTGTTACACCAAGCTTTTTTTGCCACCCCAGGCAACGAACGGGCGATCTGGAATTCGAATAGTGGATGGCGAGGCCAAGCCGCACTTACATGCACATACTGAGACCGAATGCTACGGTGTATGAGTGTGTGTAAGGTAGTGTTTAAAATTGCCCAGGCGGCGATTATCTACCCCGTGTACCCTTGCATAAGATCTTAAATTAGTTGTGAGTGTAGGTATAGCGATACTCTAACATGTTGATTACGCCGTGAAGTGCCAAGATGGGGTTCGCTCATCCGGATGCTACACCTCACCTTAAAGCCCTATCTCCCGACCCCGTTCTGGCTTCTGGCTCGGGAAAGAAGCCAGGCTCCGGTCTAGCTTCGGGACCGTGACTCGGGTTCGCGTAATCTCCAGGGGTGGACCCTTCATTCTTAATGTTTATGATCAAGTGCCTGCTTCTAATGATTAAGAAATACTACTCAGCTAAGATGGCCAGTTAGAGCTGCTCAATGCAAGGGACTCTCAAGGTACGTTGTCACACCCGACTTACCTCCCTTAGTAGAACGTCTCCCAGGAAACAAGACGACGCAGAGTATTCATATGGCCCCATAGGTTCCTGGTTTAAATTCTGATGCCCCTTCCTCTTCTTATTTCTTCCTTCTTAATCTTCGTCAACCTTCTCTAACACAAACCTGCCCAACACACCCTCGCCGTAGTCTCTTCACATTCAAACGGTAGTTTAGCCCAGGCGGCCAAAAAGGGACTATTCGTTTGTAGCAAGAATCTTTCATCTCCTCGGTGATCCAAATGTCAGCTCCAAGCCAGTTTCGACTACCCACATTTGCGAAAGGGGTTGAAGATGCCCCCTCGCCAATCACAGCCACCTCCTTCCCTCGGTTCCCCGAATTGCCAACAAAGATTCGACTGGCGATATGGGGACAGTTCGCTCTACCCAGAAAATTGTACCGTAAGCATATTCTACCCTCTTACATCCTACCTCATTATGTTCACTTTATAGTTCGGTGAGCATATTAGACAATCATGTATACTGACGTGGAATGTCATCTTAGACATAGTGCGGCAAGACTTCAATTTGACCACAGAAGTTATCCTCAGCGACAGAGAGGGATCAAGGAAACGTATGGATATCAGGCGAATTATGCAAGCCAACACAGAAGCCAGACGTGAGGTTCTACAAGGACATCAGCTTGTGGTGTGGGCCAAATCTCAGGACAAACAAGGGCGCCCGCAACCCAGTCCATCGTTCTCCTTCGTGAATTGGGAGCTGGACCTATTTTCCGTCAGGTTGTGTAACCCCCTTGGCAAGCCCTTGGAGAAAGAACACTTCGACAAAATCAAAAACCTCGCGATCGGAATTGAAAGTACCTTTGGCTCAGATGGCCTGATGCCAGACGCAGAGGAGATGCCATATGAGTATGAACATAATCCGTATCGACACCGTCTGGACATATCCTGGGAATGTGAATCGGACGACTGCTGTCCGGTGGAGTGGAGAGAGGCATCGGGATCGGTAGAGCGGGTAGTCTTTATCATACCGCGTGGCGTTGTGTGGGACAGAATGTTCATCGGTCCTCCTGAATATCTGAAATATCTGAAACATCTGAAGTGTGAAGTTGCGGGTTACCCTGAGGCGGAGGTCGCACTTCGGGACGGTGGAGATCTGCCAATAAATGAGTATGGGCTACACACTGTTGCTGACCCCACAGATCACATTTACGATACATGCAAAGCTCAACTTGAAGTGGCCACAGAAGAGCCTCGAGTTACACGCACGTTTTCTTTCTCTCAATGGGTCCAGATGATGATCCCTATAGCAAAAGAACAAGCTACTCATGGCCAGCGCGAGGTCGAGTGCCAGATAATGCTAGATTATCTTGGATATCGAGATCAACACAACGCCTTGCGGGAAAAGAAGTATCCCGGGACGTCCCGGGACCCGACGGAGCATATTATTATCCGCCACGGCGTGCTATGGTACAAGCCTCCAGAGACCATAAGATGAGCACGGGTCTACGGCCTACACACATATATACTAGCAGTGCAAACTCTGCTATATAGATAGACGTTTCTTTTTTTGTGTAATAACATCAAGTCAATACGGGAACAACCAGCAGTGCGAACCGTGACATTCTCAATTAGGCCTATAACTGCTACACTAACATCGTGGTCTATGGTCTGAATAAAGTATTCGGTGATATTCTCCTACCTCTCTCATTAGCGTTACGGAGTTCATAGCCTGTGATTTTTGATACGTGGGTGTTGATGCGGAGACTGAAGACTCATCAATGGTACTGATCTTGTCTTGTCCGCGGATAACGTGAGTCATTGGAGAGAATATTCTGACTTCTATTCCGGCAATCAAATGTTTGGATCGTTTCGATGTAGCTACCATGAGATGAGCTTTACATTGCGGTTCCGTACCCAGACTGTCATGAGTGTAGTGCCATTGTAAAGTATGGACATGCAGCTCAGGTAAGCTAAAGTAGGTAGGTAACCAGACCATCGACTGATGATAATGAAAAAGTGGAGAGTGGTATTTGCACCGCCACAGCACACTTGCCACTAGATCAATGAGGCTGAAGCTGTCGGCTGCCCTTGTATACAACGAATTCAATTCGCCGTGTTTGTCGCGAACGTCAACGCACGGTCTCCATCCATCTACAACATCCTATCGTTACCTAGCCTCACACGCCCTCCCTTTTTGAGTTTGCATCATTGCGCTCTAGTATCGACCGCGCGACTACGTGACCCAACCCCGTTCGACTATACTACACAATCTCATTCAGCATGGGAGGGAAGAAGCGCAAGCACCCCGATGTCGAGGAGCTCCTTAACCGCGCTTGGTGTTACTATTGTACGCGTCTCCCATCGATTGCGCGTCGTGGACATGATTGCTAACTACGCCGCAGGCGAGAGAGACTTCGAGGATTTGAAGCTTTTAATTTCACATCAGAAAGCGAAACATTTCAAGTGCGACAGGTGTGGTCGGCGGCTGAATACGGCTGGAGGTACGGGTTCATCTAAATCTATCTCTTTAACCAGCCGACAGTGGGAACCGTAGGCGCAATGGACTGACACCATTTTCTCTAGGTCTCTCCGTTCATATGAACCAAGTCCACAAAGAGTCGCTATCATCCGTTGAAAATGCGCTCCCCAACAGACAAGGCCTCGACGTCGAGATCTTCGGTATGGAGGGTATTCCCGAGGACATCGTCCAGCAGCACAACCAGCGAATCATACAAAACTTCTACCAGGCGCAAGCCGAAAGGTTCGCCGCCACTGGCAACCCGCCGCCCGGTCAGAACGACAAGCGGCCCGCCAAAAAGCTCAAGGCTGAGACGCCAGATGACATCAAAAAACGTCTGGCCGAGCATCGAGCACGGATAGCCGCGCAAAAGGGCGCAAATGGAGGCAACGCTACGCATACGCCACCCACAGGCCTGCCGGATGGGCACAGCCCTGCGCAGAGCGCGTCGCCTGGTGCATTCGTATGTGACTACACGCATCCCCATACTGTGCTGATACTAATCGCGTCAACAGAATTCCCCGTTCCATCCACCCGGCGCCCAATATCCCGGATACCCGAACCAACCCCAATACCCCCATGCGTACCCTCCTTCAAATCTTCCATCACGGCCTGGAAGCAATGTGCCCGCTGCCTCAGGACTTCCCCCGCGGCCTGGACAGCCCGGTTGGCCGGCCACTGTCCCGGCTGCCGAGGAGCATCCACCAAGCGCTGCGCCACAGCAAGGCGACGATATCGACCAGCTGATCAGAATGGCTGAGGCGGGTATCAGACCACCAAAGAAATCAGAGACCCCTGCCGCCACGGAGGAAGCGGCACCGGAGAAGAAATCGAAGAAAGAGAAGGACAAGAATGTACAAATGATCTACGAGGACGAGCTTAGCCCAGAGGAGAGGATGTCCATGATGCCGAGGTATGCTTTTAACCCAGAGGCTGTAACCGCTTAGGGTCCCGTCTCGCGATGTGTATGGATAAAATAGCATGGGGCGGATGGGCTGGCCTCGGCGTTTATAATATTAGTCTAGGGATTGGGCGTAAGTGTCGCCCGGCGGAGCGTTGCGGTGTGAAAATACTGCAAAATCAGCCGATGGCACTATACACCGGACCGTCAGTCATGAAATTGAAATGATGGTTCTATACCTTTCGTAATCGCATTTGATAAATGTCTTACACGCAGAATCTGCATACCGTGTGAGTAATTACCTGTTTTCTCTGACAGCTAGCTCTTGTAATTATGGGTTTTAGAAAAGCGTGGTGATGTTGGTTTCGGTAGTGTAATAGTCTACCCCTGGGTCCTACTGAACAATATCAAATGTGCCATGATGTATAAGAGGAGATCTAAATGCCCCCGGGAATTTCGAGTTTTACTAGTAGGAAATTTCCGAGTAGTATTATAAGATTCCCATTCTAACGAAAGATACTCGGTCGCGCCAGAGCTTTGGATGTTAACCTTGCGTCGAGAATGATCACGACGATATACTTATTGTGAATAGATGATACTAGATGATACTAAGAAACATCTGTTGCCTCCTCGGCGATGATCGCCGCCGTCGTTGAACTATACTATTCATAAGAGAGACATATGTGGCCCATATAGGTACTTGTATGGTGTATATGATCAACATACTGATGCGGAAGATATCGTCAAATCTGGGGTTGCGCCACTGTTACCTTTGGTTGATCTGAAGTGCTGGTAGGCTCTTTTATGAAGAGAAATTGAAAGGAGGAGTTTGCCTATCGGTTGTCACTCCCTTTCGAATTGTTCTGTATACGCGTCTAGTTCTCTATACCAGTTAAATCTGGCCTGGATTTCCCAGCCATCTAAACCGCTATGTGGAGTGCATTGGGTGGGTTTAACAGACACCTGGACATGACCTTGCTTCGTCCCTCTCTTAGAGAATCCAGTGTTATTGGTATTTTTCCACGTGTTGAAATCCAGCTTGATAAAGAAGAGAGTGAGGTGTTATCATGGGCATCTCGATCGTTGGTGGAATGGACTACTATGTGGTCTCTCCTATCTTGCTCGATAATGAAGTGTTATATACTGTAGACCGTACCGAAACCAATGGGAGTGCATATAATAATCTATAAGTAGGTAGTAATCACTACCTCGCGATCTATATCCTGCAAAAGATGTATGCATTGCGCACAGATATTCCATACAAGTTAATTGATTGTGATCCTTAAGAGAACATTTTGGATTGGTTCGGATTGGACCGCTGTTGTATCATACTCTGAGCTTTAATGCTACTTTGTGACGTTGATGTACCGCTCCTTGTCAGAGACGTTGCATGAGCCCACAAAAGCCGCGTTTCATTGATACTACCTTATGCTCTTATGGAGATACCAATAACACAGCGTCTGGCTCTACACGTGTGCTTCAGTATACCTACTGTATCACATGCATGTCGCATTCGACTTTTGGAAAGGGGAAAAGAAAATGAAGCATCGTGTTCACCGGAATGGTGTCAAGTTGTGGATCGTTTTATGGGCCTTGCTTGGCGAGGAACACTAGTTTTTATAAGTTTTGACAGCATGACACATGTGATTGCCGAGGTATGAAAGAAGTCAATTGAAACTACTCAAACAAAATGTGGAATTGTTCGGTTCGAAGCTTCAAACCCGGCGGTATATGTATGTTGATACCAATAAACCAGTACCTGACTCTATGTAAGTAGTGCGGCTCGGTTTGTCACGGTATTACCGGGTCGTGGGTTCTGGGCAAAAGACAGGTCACAAGTGACTTGCTGCGGCTGTTCGGTTCAACAGTTGTATCGTTAAATAATTATTGGTGCCTGTTGGGCCAATTGAGACTGGCGTAGGGACCTCATGTGGTACACGCATGGCTTGGATCATGATGCCCTGCAGCAGGTCATTAATGCGCAAGTTACCTGGGCTCTGGGACGGAGACTGCCAGGCAGCTGCACTTTGTGTTATATGCGCCAAAAGAAAGTAGATGGGCATACAGGTATCTTGTAGATATGGCTGGGCTTTGAGTATGTTTTTAATCAGTTTGTGTTATAATTACCACGTTGAAAGAGTGTTCTGTTCGGTCCCGTTACAGTAAGTATAGAACTTTTACATTTGTGCATGTGGTCTGGATTAGCTCATATTGGCCATTAAGGTAACCTGAAGTACTTCCTCTTTAGGGCAAGCGTGCTCTAGCCCCTAGCTGTCTACGTCACAATTACCTGTAGACGGGGAACGGGCGAGTAGGTCCCAGCAAAAAGGCATTTGGGGCTGGCTCCGTTGGCGCTTATATCGACTGCTGACAAGCTTCTTTTAGTAGGTCAGGCGTTTGTCTGTCCGCTTTATACGAAGCTTATAAGCGTTCTTCTTATTCCTGCAACGCGCGATCCTCCATTCCTCAGCTTTGGGAGTCTCATTTCCTCAACAACAATGCTTCTGTGCTCGCGCATGAGTTCTAATTTGTTTGTTTTGCTTACAGCTGCTACTTTACCGCTAACCTGAGCGTATCGCATCTTGGTCGAGCACCCCACGGCCCCATCCCGCCCCAACAATTCCTTCCTACCTCTTAAGTACTGTACCTTAAGTACTTACACTGGACATAACTGAAGTGCCTGTCGTATATGATACTGTACATACCTCCTACTCGCTATACGAACATCACATAGCGAGCGCACCCTCCACTGCTTCCACCCACCTGGCCGCGCTTCTGTACACCGCCACTAGGTCTCGCGGCCATCCCTCTCTTCCTTGTACCTCGTATCTTCGCCTCCTCGCTTCTCGATATTGGTGACCTCCGTTGCCTACAAGTTCTCGAACGATGCAGTACGTCAGGAACATCAGCGATTCAGTGTCTACAGCCTGGAATTCTATCAATCCCGCTACACTGAGCGGTGCTATCGATGTGATAGTGGTCGAGCAGGAGAATGGCGACTTGTTCTGCTCTCCCTTTCACGTTCGCTTCGGCAAATTCTCGCTCCTGCGCCCCTATGAGAAGAAGGTCGAATTCAAGGTCAATGGCGTCAAGCAGGAATACGCGATGAAGTTAGGCGAGGGCGGAGAGGCTTTCTTCATCTTCGAGACCTCGGACAAGATCCCCCAGAGCTTGCAGACTTCTCCCCTCGTATCACCTGAGACCAGCCCAATCCTTGCTCCGGCCGAGCGGTCGGGTGCGCACAACAGTCTTCAAGAACCCGACCTCCTACAGCTCGATGGCGAGAACGCTAGGCGGAGGGGATCGACTACAACAAGGCCGGGAATTAATGTCTTGCCCGCTCACCAACTACGCTCAGGTTCGTTGCTACTGAATGGGAACGGGGGTTCAGACGAATTGCTAATATTTATGGCATAGGCGTTTCAGCGCCTGCTGCCTCTTCTCCCGAGTTAGATTTAGGACGCCCATGTTCTAGAGACTGGCTTGACGTGCCTAACCGTCATAGCGTTTCTACCGACTCGGTACTCCCCTCCGAATCGCGCGGTACAGTTGATCCGGACGAGTCGATGGACGAATCATATGGGGATAGCCCAGCCCTTTCCCAGAGATCGCGTAGCCCGCCGCCTCTCGCCCCACTCGAAGCCATACAACGTGCCTTGACTCTTTCCCAGATATTGTCGGCTGTGAATATCCCGACTCGCGTGACCGATACAGGGGACTTGATGCTGGACATGGCTTCTTATAAGGGTAGCGAGGAAGACGCTATCAAAGCAGAGATTCTTGCGCGCAAGATTTTATCTCAAGAGTTACAAGGTGACTATGACATTGGCGCATTGTTTGGGATGGATGAGGAGGGCAATCTTTGGATATACAGTAGTGAAGAGGCAAAGGAGGCGGCTATGAATAAGACTGTCGCATCACTTCGACCGGCGCCTACATTGGCAATTGATGCCGCTTCAGATCCCGGGTACGCAAGTGACGACTCAACAACGTCTACACGAACTCCTCTTCACCGTCGCAGTGAATCCGACGTCGGTCAAGGCTCGGTGCATACTCCGCCTACAACTCCAGGTTCACTCTCCACAGCCAGCAACAATCAAAGGAACTACGCCAAGACTCTTCGTCTGACTAGTGATCAGTTGAAGGGTCTTGATCTAAAACCGGGCGAGAACTCCATGAGCTTTACCGTGAATCGGGCAACCTGTAACGCCAATATGTTTCTATGGCGGCATGGTATTCCGGTAGTGATTTCAGATATCGATGGTACGATCACCAAATCTGATGCCCTTGGCCAAGTCTTGAACATGATTGGGCGCGACTGGACACATACGGGTGTTGCGAAGCTGTACAGCGACATATCAGCAAATGGATACAATATCATGTATCTGACAAGCCGATCAGTCGGACAGTCTGACACTACAAGAGCCTATCTTAATGGCATTGTCCAAGGCAGCTACCGGCTGCCGAAAGGCCCAACTATCCTCTCTCCAGATAGGACAATGGCTGCATTGAGACGCGAGATATACTTGAGAAAGCCCCACGTATTTAAGATGGCCACCCTTCGCGATATCCGAAGCTTGTATGGACCCGAGAATCACTGCTTTTACGCAGGGTTCGGAAACCGTTTGACGGACCAGATCTCATACCGGACCGTTGATGTCCCGCGGAATCGTATCTTCACCATCAACTCGAACGCAGAAGTCTCCTTGGACTTGTTAAGCCTGAACAAGTTGAAGCTCAGCTACGTCAACATGGGAGAGGTCGTGGACCACTACTTCCCGCCAGTCAGCACGTTAGTCAAGGGCGGCGGAGTGGAATATACCGACTTTACGTACTGGCGAGATACGCCGCTAGAATTAGACGAGTTCTCGGCCAGCGGGTCGGACTTAGATAACCACGGCGATGATGACGAAGAGAACGAGGACGAGGACGTGGGAGAGATGGGCGACAGCTTCCTCTCCCGCGGGGACGACGACGACCCTTACGCAGGCGAGAGCGTCCGAAGCGGCGACTACGAGGACGAGGAGGACATGATCAACTCAGCAGTCTACGGCGGGCCTGATGACGAGGCCGACGACGAAGACGACGAGGACGGCGACGAAATCGACGGCGACGACGAAGATGGGGAGGAATACAGCGAAGACGAAAACGATACCACGGAAATCCAGCTGCCTCCGGCGAAGCAGGGTGTATTGGATGTGAATGCGGAGCTCATTACGGGGTTGAAGAACCTGAACGTCCAGAAGAGAAGGTAAAAAAAGTTCGAGCCACGATGGGAAAAGCCTGGCGAAACGATAAAGTCACTCGTCGTCACATCACCAATGGCATAATTCATGTCACAAAGGGAAACATCAACTGTAGGGTATAATGTGCATTAGAATATCTGTCCGTCTCTGGTAGAGACCTTTATTCGCAAGCCGAGCCGACAAACTTTTTTCCGAGGCATTGCTAGCCAGCTTGGCTTGGCTCCTACTACTCTCCGTCCAAATTTTGCATAGCGCGAGGCGTTTTTATTTTCTTTTGGGAACTTCAACAAATCCTCTCTTGTTGGTTTTGGGTACGCCTCGTCCTGGCCGGGAATCAATAGCCAGGAAGCGGGAAAAAATTTAGACATAATGTACAATGGCGACAAATATGAGTATGCGTCTTTCCCTGTTCAGTTTCGTGTGTTGTTCTGTGCTCGTTCGGGTGTCGTGATGTGAGTGATATAAAGTTGTAGTAAGTTGTGGTTTAGAGCAGTTCATTGGGGGCGCATATAGACGTCTGTCGTCCAGTTTCTGCCCGGAAATGGAACGAGTCGAGTCTTTTGTTGTACGTCGCGCTTTTTTTATATATGATGGGAAGTCGTAGAATGATTAGGTGCAAAGTCTACAACCCCTGGGTTGGTATCGTAGATTCCCTTCCGAACGCCAAACGCCAAACGCTGAAAATCCACCGGAGCTTGAAAGCATTGACGTTGAGACACTCCGCGCCAGAAATGACGGGAAATTGTGAAGACTCGTCGGGCATCTTGCACAGTCGATAATCTTAGAGAACAGACTGGGTGAATTGAGTTTCGCAGGCCATCATCACTCCATGTCCTCCATTTCCTCATCGCCCATATCATCCCCAAGGAACTCGTCGAGTCCACCACCACCGTCCTCCTCGCCGTCCTTCTTGTCATCCTTGTCCTTCTGACCTTCCAATCCTTCCATGGCGTCGGAGCTGTCGTCGCCGTCGTCCTCCTCCTCGCTGTCGGTGCCGCCCTCGAGACCCCACTGCTCCTGCAGGCCCCAGCCTTGCCCGCTGAGCACGAAGCGCTCGTTGGGGAGCCGCACACCCCACTCGTTGGCCAGGATGCGCGGCAGACCGACCTTGTTGCGCTCGCGCGCGAGCTCCTGCAGCCACTCTTTGCTGGCGCCACCTCCGCCGACCCCGCCTCCGACCCCGCCACCGCCCGAGCCCCCGCGGAACTGGTAGGCCTGGCGGCTCGCGATAGCGATGTGCACGGCATTGGTGCTCACCGTGGCGTCGCCTCCCGGCGGCGCGGTGGGCACGGCGCCGCTCGACCCGCTCGGCTTCGCGCCCGCGTGCGTCGTGTACGGGTCGCCCGACAGGTGGAGGGCGTCGTTCAAGATGCTGGAGGTGTGTCTGTAGGCGAAGTCGAGGAGCAGCAGCGGCACGCGGTTGTCGAAGGACGTCACGCCCTGCGAGGTCAGAAGCAGCTCGAGCGTGCGCGCGTCGCGTGGCCGCGTCTCTGCTGTTGTCGCTGTTGGCGATGAAGGTCCGCCGCCGGGTGCTTGTGATGGGCCTGGTGTTGTGTTCGTGACTTGTGTGTTCGGCACTGTCGTGCTGCCGCTGGTCACGGTGTTCTGTGTCGGCTGTGATTGAGGCTGCGACTGGGCCTGGGACGGGCCGGCTGAAGAGCTCGGCGGTACGCCGTTTGTCTGTGCGGTTGTGGCCATGGCTGTGATGCTCGGCGGTAGAAATGGTTATAGTGTCCTGTTTAGATGATCGCGCCTGTATGGCAGGTATCGTAGGTCACAGGGACAACAGCCTGGGGGTGAGCGTCCGGTTTTCGGAATGATTGCGTGTCGGCGCCAAGGTTGGTGATACGATGGCTAGCTGGCGATTTCTCTTATAAGTTGAAGGTGTAATCTCTTCAAGGTGTCATTAATGCAAGGATCGCTGATGGGTTTGATCTCGCGAGTAGATTTGATTTGATTTGAAGGTACAATTCGTGAGTTGTAGAAAGGATGGGGTTCAAAGTTGGTTGGAGGAGTTGGAAGATGGGATGTTATGGTCAGTAACTAGCGGCCGCAAGGGTGCTCTATTAAATCGCCGACTTAAGTCATCAGCTAATGAGCTATGGTGGTTACTGTACGAAGTACAGTACAGCTAGCTGACCGTCTACTGCCGCTATCTTATCGGATGTATGCACAGGCCACATCTTAACCATGGTGCTCCATATGCATGGAGGGGCACATTTAACCCCACCATCGTTAACCAAGCAAAAGATTCAGTGTGAGGGCCGATTCAGGAACCGGGTTGCATCATAAGGTTGCTACTCACCATCTAAAACCCCATTCATGTCAATTTGAGTCACCCATCCTCTTCCTTGTATTCTTTGGGCTGGCCTGCTCATAAAAAAGCCCTGCCACTCTCCTAGGCCTATCGACATGGAGACAATACTTCCACTGCCTTTTCTCATCTCTGTAGCTGTCCCGCCGGGACTAGCTTCGAGTGAAGGCCTGAGCCGAGATGAGGTATCGTGTCTAGGCTGTGTTTTCTTTGATGTGACTCCGGAAAATCTCGGCGCGCTTCTCAAACTTTTGGGGCAGCATAACGCCGACTTCCACACCTTTTTTGACGCCACGGCCCTGGAATCCCGGGATGACATCGTCTCGCTCTTAGATCACGGCGCTCGCAAAATCTTCGTCCAGCCCGAGAGCTTACCCAACTTTTTAGGGTATGGGGAGAGAGTTGCCCCTGCTTTGACGAAGCTCAACGAGATCACTGGCACTGAAAAGCAGTTGCTTCTCAAGAACTTCGACCAGAGGAGTTGCGATGTTGCTGGCTTCTTAGAGTCGAGCAAAGTGGACAAGCTCCCGCTGATGTTCATCAAGCCGGTGCCTGATACCAATTATGAACACTTCGTGGACATCAGCTCCTCTGCCAACGCAATTCCCATCATACCATCTACGCAGTTGACTACCAAGAAGGATGAAGCTGATAAGAAACTGTACATTCCAAGATTGTTTTCGACGTCTTGGAAAACAGACCGACAGGACAAGTTGTTGCCCACAGTAGTGTGCGATGAACGGGGAGTAGCGCTGGGACTGGTGTACAGTAGTGAAGAGAGCGTAGCAGAGTCCTTAAGGACACGGACCGGCGTCTACCAAAGCAGAAAGCGTGGTTTGTGGTACAAGGGTGCTACTTCCGGAGATACGCAAGAGTTGGTAAAAATATCGATGGACTGCGACAACGACGCGTTAAAGTTTGTTGTCAAGCAGAAGGGCAGATTCTGTCACTTAGAGCAGTTTAGCTGTTTCGGTGAGCTCAAAGGTATCTCGAAGCTTGAGCAGACCCTCGTCTCAAGGAAAAATGTGGCACCAGAGGGGTCATATACAAAAAGACTATTCTCTGATGAGAAGCTATTACGGGCGAAAATCATGGAGGAGGCTGAAGAACTCTGCGACGCGAAAACACCTGATGAGGTCGCTTTCGAAGCCGCCGATCTCATCTATTTCGCCCTAACCAAGGCTGTCAGCGCTGGCGTCAGTCTTGCCGATATCGAAAAGAACTTAGATGCCAAGAGCTTAAAGGTCAAAAGGAGGCCTGGAAATGCTAAGGGTGAATGGGCGAAGAAGGAGGGTATCGCCGTTACGCCGGCCGAGAAAGCAGAGGAGGCCGCCAAAAAGTCATCTATACCGTTGACATCAGCTCCAGCAACGGAAATTCACACGGCACCAGATGCTGAAAGAATTATTATGAAGCGGATAGATGTTAGCAAGGTTACTGAATCTGAAGTCAACGATACTTTAAAGCGGCCGTCTCAGAAGTCTGCGGAAACGATCATGGGTATCGTTACGCCTATTATAAACGATGTGCGACATAACGGCGACAAGGCGCTCCTATCCTACACACACAAGTTCGAAAAGGCTACTTCATTAACGTCACCCGTCCTCAAGGCCCCATTTCCCCAAGAGTTAATGAACCTTGCGCCCGAGACAATCAAGGCTATTGATGTCTCTTTCGAAAATATTCGAAAGTTCCATGCAGCCCAAAAGGAAGAGAAACCACTCCAGGTCGAGACAATGCCAGGTGTCGTCTGCAGCAGGTTTTCGCGTCCCATTGAGAGGGTAGGCTTGTACGTACCTGGTGGTACGGCCGTATTGCCTAGCACTGCGCTCATGTTGGGCGTGCCAGCAATGGTCGCAGGGTGCAAGAAGATCGTGCTCGCTTCCCCGCCGCGAGCAGACGGCAGCATCACTCCTGAAATCGTGTACGCCGCTCACAAGGTCGGGGCAGAGAGTATTGTCTTAGCCGGTGGCGCGCAGGCCGTTGCTGCCATGGCATACGGCACCGAGAGCGTGAGCAAAGTGGACAAGATCCTTGGTCCGGGCAACCAGTTCGTCACGGCCGCAAAGATGCACGTGAGCAACGACACCAACGCCGGCGTCAGCATTGACATGCCGGCCGGCCCGTCCGAGGTCCTCGTGATCGCGGATAAGGACGCAAACCCGGCCTTCGTGGCCTCAGATCTTCTCTCGCAGGCCGAGCACGGCGTCGACAGTCAGGTCGTCTGTATCGCGGTTGGTCTTGATGAAGCCCACCTACAGGCGATAGAAGACGAAGTGCACAAACAGGCCATGGCGCTGCCTCGCGTGGACATCGTCAGGGGCGCCATTGACCACTCTGTGACTGTCGTTGTCAAAGACGTCGACGAGGCCATGAGAATCAGCAACGACTACGCGCCCGAACACTTGATCCTGCAGATCAAGGACCCCGAGAAGGCCGTCGACAAGGTCATGAACGCCGGAAGCGTCTTCATCGGGCAGTGGACGCCGGAGAGTGTCGGTGATTACTCGGCTGGCGTGAACCACTCGCTGCGTAAGTTCTATCTGATATCCCTTCCTCTCCCTTCCTTATTACGTTTTGCCAACTAACTCTTTTCATTAAGCTACCTACGGCTATGCTAAGCAGTACTCGGGCGTCAACCTTGGATCCTTCGTCAAGCACATCACGAGCTCCAACCTCACGCCCGAGGGTCTGAAGAATGTCGGAAGCGCCGTCATGCAGCTGGCTAAGGTCGAGGAGCTTGAGGCACATAGACGAGCTGTTGAGATCAGACTCAGTGTACTTGAGGGACAGGAGGTGTAAATCGGAAGGGGAAAAATCAAAAACGAGGGAGGCATTAGGATATATCAAGTATTGGTAGGTTTATTATTATAATGTATCCTTTTTGAAACCTGGTCTCGCATTGGGGAAATGGGACGGCGGTATGGAAGGAGATGGCCAGGTTGGCGGTGGACAAATAACTCATCCTCTCACAAAGCCTTTCAGTGGTATTAATTCAATATTCTAGGAATATATGAGGTTACACCATGAAGCCTGAGCATGTCAATCACGAAGTTGTTGCTCTGTTTATCAATGCCGCAAGTGATAGATAACATTGTATCGAAATCTAATTCTCACTCCTGGGATAGATCAAGAAGCATATATACCTCGATATGGGCTCAGCAGTTTAACAGACGTTCCCAGATGCCACTCGAATGGTATAGTGGTAAACTAGTCGGCAGGATAAACTCCTTGTGTCAGAGGCAGGGCCATAGGCATTCAAGGGTTTTCCGGTCACGAAGGGATGTTGAGTATAGCTTAAGCCCTGTGATTCTTTTTTAGGTTTACTGTTCGATTCATGGCTGGGCTGTTTCTTCTTCTTCTTTCCAACTTTTTTGTTTTTTTATCAATTGGCAGCAGTTGCATTCACAGAGAAAATACTCATAACTATCACCGCGCGATGAAGCATCAACAGTTGATTTGATTTTTCCATTTCTTTCCCAAACCAAAACTCGAAAATGCCAGAAGCATGCGGGGGTATCATTTCTGCTCGTACCGAGTCGTACTACTATGTACATGTATCCTTCTGTGTACAAAGAACCCAAATTTATATACATCACGAAATCGTTCGTCTGCTACCGCCCCCAGACGCCTTGATGTCTCGTCTGCAAGGCGTAAGCCTCGGAGTATACGCCGAACGGGGGCTGAACAGGGTCGCCGAAGTGTGCTCCCATATTCGGCTGATGTTGTTGTCCGTAATAGGGCTGGCCATCGTAGACGACTTCATACGGGCCTTGATGTTGTTGTTGATATTGCTGCTGCTGCTGCTGTTGAAAGTGTGCGACGGTAGATGTCGAGGTGTGGACCTCGGTAGAGATGACGAGGGCGGTGTTCGAGGCGGACGTCTTCTGGTCCGCGCCCTCCCCCACGACGATGTACTGCGAGTTCGCGCGGTTCGTCCGGTTCATGGTCGGGTCTGTCGCGTAGTTCTCTCGGCTCGTCTTTATGCTGGGCTTCAGGATCTTGGACCATAGAACCCGCAGAGAGGGGACGCAGCCCACTATGAGCGCGACCGAACACTCCGTCATTCTAAAATATTGGTTGTCAATATGATGGGGGGGAACGAAAGAGCAAAAAGGGGAATTTTGGGAAATTTCTTACGTTGCCAATATTGATAAGGCAAGAGATGTTTCTGGTATTTGCAGCGACATGGCCTTGAAAAATAACGATATTATACTGGCGCCGATCGCACTATATGTAGTGGCATATAAGTTTACACAAAACACCTCGACTGAGCTATAAGAAGGAACTTCTTGGGGGAGTGGGAACACGAACAAGAGACCGCTGAGAAAGAGAAAGATGAGCCCGACCCTACTCTTAACGAGTAGCTTGAGCCCGAAGACGACGGGCAGAGGAAGTATGAGGATAACCACGTCGGCGAGCACGGATGCGCTGCCCAGGTACACGTTGATTATGCGCGTCCGGTTCTGGCAGCCGTTGATGAAGTCTTCTGACAAGTCGTGGGTGTGCGGCGCGCATGCAGGTGGGGTGGCTATGAGGCCAGAGAGGTACACCGCCGCCGTGAGAGCCAGTGTTGTGTAGGATGTGACCCGCAGCCATTTCTTGATCCCGAACAGGCGAATGTAGAGGAAGAGAATGGGCGCCTTGCAAGTCCATAGTGCTAGTGGCGTGGCGACTGCTATAGCTACGGCGAGCTGGATTATACGTTAGCACTTCCCTTCTTGAAAGACATTAATTAGAGCAATATCGTACCTGAGCGACCCTATATGGTGCGATATCCGGATCGTGGAAGCCTGGCTGGATCTTAGCGTTACACTTCAAGTCTGGGTCTACGGGCTTTTCCTACCATTTCCAGCGTAATCGCTGAGGACTTGGACGGAGATCAAAAGAGGTATGGCAGATATAGAGATATCTAACGAGGAAGTTAGCCTTGGGATGTAAAACAACTCGTTCATAAGGGTTGCTAGGCTCACAGTCGTCGACCAAGAGTTTCCGGTTGTATTTCCAGTTGGCGACGAGCCGTAGCGAGACGGCTATAAACGCCAAGGCGACGAACAACGACTTCAAGGCATCTATGGTCCCTTTCGTCAGGCCGTGTTTGTCCATCGAGTGCCGTATACCTAGGCTCTGGCCTCAAGTGTTACAAACTGCAAGCAAGAGCGAGTATACGTGAGTCCATAGCTCCGGGTGGTTTGACAGGATATATTAAATGTGAATGTCAATGTCTGGTCGTGATGTGGTGTAACGTGGTTCAGAGATTTGGAAGCCTAGAAGAAAAAGCCACAGTCCGTTTTGAGTAGGTAAGGGGCGAGAGAGGCAATTGTTATCGCAGTGGCTATTGAACCTAGAGTGATCACTCTAAATGTAGGCTGATGCGGAACTAATCCCACTCTTCCCAGACTAAGGCAGGGGATATCCGTTCAGTTGCGAGGCGTTAGATAGGTATGACTATGATTGCAAGCCACGTTCTTGGATGTTCGGTAGTCCTTTTAGAATTTGGGGTGGGAGTCCAAGACCCCGTCATGATATGCCTGTATAAGTATAGAGAGCCGTGAAACCAGCCGAGAAGTTAAGGACGACTGGGGTACGCAAATTCCTTCGATTGTAACAAACAGTTCATCTATGCTCTTTTAGTTATGGTATAGTAGATAGTGTATTTCCTATAATCATTACACTCAGTACATACTCCTGGTTCTCAAGTCAAGTTGATGACACATGTTGTTCGGAGCGGAGTTTCAAGAGGTTGTTGGCTGGCCCTTGAACGGTAGTAAGCAGCAATTCTTGACAAATCCGCTCATCCATCGCTCATGCAGGCTGAGTTGTATTCTCTACCCTATTCTTAGCAGTATCCTGTACTTTGGCCAAGCTTTTCAGCTCGTGGTTAGCTTGGTTGCCTTGCACGATACCGTAGCTTGACACCCCACGTTTGACAGTTAAGGTTTAGGAAGATACAGGCAGTATATCAGAAGACTAATCAGCTTCGAAAGGCTTGAAGCCGTAGGAGTGAAGTACAGAGTCTAGCCGAGGGGCACCCTGCTCCTACGAAGGTGAGCGATGCTAATGATACCGTACATAGTAGGAGCCAACTGGCCGGGTGGGGTGGAGTGCTATCCAGATGTAGCGCCGAGGATGTGTGCTCAGGATGCAGCTGGTCTAGGTAGGATCACGGCTCAGTAACCGAATCCTTGAGTGAGCAGGTAACAAACAGTAGGGTGCGATCTGATTGGAGAGTCACGAACGCATCCTAACCGGGTGAACCTTAGCTTCGGGTAACCATCAGCAAGTAACAATAGGGGCCGATAACGATCAAACCCACATGGCAAGTGTGCCAGATACCCAGCCTTCGGCCAATAAAGGCATTCCTGGACTACTGTCGATTGCGCCTATAACTTTATCACAGTATGACATGCTATCAAGCTTGTGATTAATTCTCTTCCCTCGGGTGTTGCTAGCTGCGAAAAGTGTCATCTCCGGGAAACAATCTCGAGCTTCTTGGAATTCTTGGCCGGGCACAAATAAAGCTCAGACTAATAATAACCTCTGTACTGTACATACCTTCAAGGCTTTCAGCTATGGCCAATCCTCCAGTGTGCTCCGCTTGCACTAGACTAACCTAGTGCTTCAGTAGATGCACCTACCTAGTAAAGGACAATGCAGGACGATATGACTGGCCTGCCTTGATAGGTCTAGCGAGGATGACTACGCTGCCTCGTAGCATCGCTGAGGAATGGTCGACTTTGCGTCGTGTGAGCACCTGGTGACTTTTGTCCAATGGCAGCCGTCGTAACACATAAACGGCCATCAATTAACTTCCTACGAGGAGGATTTGGGGGTTTGATGCCGTGCGACTCTGCGTCGCACGTGTCGTATCTCCTTTTCTGCACCTCGGTACCAGGCAATAAGTTACCTATAAGAGCTAAGAGCGCCACCTCAAACACGAGCACTTAAATCATGACACCCACAGGCGACCGTGGTGTTCGAGATCCTCTCGGCTCTCTGCTGACCGACACCATGAGGGAGGCAAGCAGGCATGGCCTTATCACGTACAGACAAGTGTTTTTGGAATTTCGCGATGCGGACGTGCGGTGCGGGATATGGAACGATGAATGACGCGAATAAACCCAGCCGCTGCTTGAAGGCGCTTCAATTGTCGAGGGCGTGGAAGTCGGCAAGTTCTAAGAATATGTGGTGCTTTGCAGGATCCTACAATCCGTACAATAGACATATGGCTCACCGGTGATTGATATGGGCTTGCACCTCGAGTTATATAATATCGTTCGTTACGGTTGTTCAATTCTTGTAGAGATGTGAAGTGATAGTGATTGATATCGTAGAAGGAATAGGATAGTTGACATGGAATTTACTATGAGTGGCCCTCATAAGCATTGTCCCTCGTACCTTCCTTAACTACACTCTCTCCCGTCTGAGGCTATGTATCTAACGCACCTACCTCAACTTGTTCTTTAAGTTATCAGAACCAAATTGGCATCGCAGGTCAAGGCTTGTGATAAATTTAGTGCGTAGTTTTATTTTCCAGCGTATTTCTGCAGTCTGGAGATACATGCAAGCCTTGCTCTGAATTACCTATTGCAAACTGCGTCTTGGGATTATTCAGGTTATATTGGTCTATCTAGGTCTAGTGGCAAACTATCTAGTATGTGCTGGCTACTTAGTTCTATTCTGAAATATCTTGAAAAATACCTTTTTATCCCTGTCCTAATCAGCATGCGACATGCCTAGGACACGGAGGTTGTTCCAGAATCTTAGATCGGGTAGCCGTAAGCAATCTTGCATACTTAGTCATAGTGCAAGGGTTAGATCGAGCTCAGATGGTGTCCTTGATCGTAAATCATCGACTTGTTAAGTTGAACTTTCAACTCACTACCTGAAAATAGGCTCTTCGTTGTGGCGTCGCCAAGCGTCACATACGCCGTAATGGAGGAATCTATTTTCTGCGCCGGAAAACTTCCTGCCACGAGTTTTACAACGGTCTACCGAACGTCTATACTAGGATTCCCTTGTCGAAAAAGGTACCTTATCCACTTTCTTGTCTTATTCTTCGGTAACCTCGGTTCCGCCCGATCGTGTCAGGGTTCACGATCCTTCGAAGTGTCTGCTATATACAATAAGTACATTACGAAGTACTGAGTATCGGTTGCATCTAATGTGTCGGTCCTTCTAACTTGTATAGGTCTACTAGGTACTGTAGTGTGACCTGTTTTCTATTTTATCGCCGTGCCTGCTTCCGGCTTAATGTCGGGATTGATTTACCGACTTCCCCTAGTTAGCAGGTACATAAATTCTCAGATCGGATACGGTAGATATCCAGTCCATGGTGAAGCTTGGCATATCATTGATCAACCCAGGTCAATAATAAGAGCCACATATACGTATACGCTCCTCCCAATGGCACGGGCCGAGTTAAAGTTGATGTAATACCCGTAGTTAGTGGAACAGACGACCCAACAACCCGTACGAAGACGTATCCGAAGGTGTAACCCTATAATATAAGCTCCTAGTTAGCCCCTAGAGACAATGGCACAGTAAATGGCGGGTGGCATCAGCGAGTGATTTGGCATGTACGTAGCAAACAGATATAAAATGAATGGGCGAGAAACTGTCCATGTTGTGCTACGATATAGAAAAAAGCCGCTCCTGCATGAGGTGACATGAGGCAACACTTGTAACATTCGCGCGTCGATACACCTTCGGTAACGCGACCGCGTGGCACAGGCTGTGGTCAGCGCGGGTCAAGACGGAAATGGTACCGGTATAAAGCTCGCGTTATTTGATATAGCGGTCATAGTAAGAAGATGGAAACAACAAAGACCTTGGTTTATACGCCGAAGGATTGTGTTAACGCACTACATACATCGCGATGGGCAGTTAACCGGGAAAGATGTATATTGCTTGCAATGTCTTCAGTATTTGGCTTGTGGCATGGCGATGGCACGGTAGACGTCTATCACATCTACATAAGTACCCAGTCACTGCCCAATTCCTGTCTCTGGTGTAGCCTTACCACACACATCGAGCGTCGGTGCTGTATACACGGCGGAACCAAGATAAACGCTTACATATCTACACGACACGCCCGCCGTCCAGTAGGACTGATATAAATCAGAAGACAATTAGTTAGCTGCCACTGTAAGAGTCTTCTACTGCAGGTAGGGTTTTGTATAGCTGCCAGCTATTCAGAACCATAAGAGCCTCACCTATATAAAGGAGATCCGTAGGTATCTAGAAACATAGTTCTTGTAGTCGTTCTTATTAATCGACTGATCGTATCTGCCTTGACAACTTCTTCAACCCGCTCGTCGAAATCTTAAGATGAGCAAATAAGCCCAACATTGGACGACGAATAAAACCGAGATACATTATTGGCAAAAGACGGCTTTTCCTCTGCATCGTACACCAGGCCGGAGCTCACACGGATGGATACAGCTAACGAGATTATATGAAGAGATTGCCTCAAGACAAATGTATTTCGGCTGTTCTACGCGTACCAATGGGGTTCAGGTCTTGCTTACTGGGTGCCGGTCTTGATCTCCCAGCTCGAATTATTCTTGGCGAGACGAGCGACGGAGGACGTGTTTACTGCGGTGGTGTAATGTAATATATTGCGTCTATGCAAGCGATACACAACATAAAGCACCGAACCAATTATATGTGACATCAGCCGTATGAACTGTCATACAAATTACGATGTATATAGGTATAAACACGTGACGCTCTTCATCCCGCATGCTATGGAATCCAACGCAATGCTATGGTATCATTATCATTAAATAGTTCTTCAGTTCACCTCGTCCCCCGCTTCCCGTCACTCAATCAATCCGCTCGAGACGTAATGTTCATGCATAAGATAATCCTGACTTATCTGTGAAAGGGACAGGCCGCCGCAGTGGGTGGGCTTCGGTATTAAAGACGTACTCGTCTAGGTGTATAAGATCTGGTGATGAGAATATCAGGTAGAAATAACATAGAGTCTCGGACAGCCAGAAACTCTACACGGGATTAGTAAGTCGGTCATTACAAAAGAGGTATGCGTGTCGAGAAGCAATTTGATATACTGACCTCCATCGAGTCATCCTTCACGGTATCAGTCACCCTAACGGACTCAACCGCCGAAAACGCCAGGTCGGTCTCGGTCGCATTGCGAATCGCCTGGAACATCCTCCATGCCATCTCCTGATAATCGGTGTCACCCGTCATACGGTACATGAGGAAGACGCTCTCGATGGCCTCGGGCCGGAGAAGGTAACGCGGGTCTGGCACGCTCATGAAGCCTGGCTCGAGAGTCGTGTCGCCGACGATCTCCCATTCCTCCTGGTTCCACTCGCACGGCTCTAAGCTCTCGCAATCGAGCAGGTCAAAGACCTCGGGCATGATGCCAGCTGGCATGGCGTCGTATGCCCATACGCAGCCCTTGGCGATCTTTTCGCCGATCGCGACGTGCTCCGGGATCTGAAAGAGCTTTCCGCCCAGCCCGAACATGCCGCCGGCGAAGCATGCGAGGTGTTGGGATTCGGCGGTCAGGCTCGGTCCTTGGCCTTCCGTGACCCAGACATTGCCCGGAAACAAAATGTCTGCTTGGTCGGGCAGCTTAGGCCGAAATAGAATATTCTCGATGATTGTATCCATCGCTCCGCGGTACAGTTTTTCATACACTGGTTCGAGGCCACCAAGTATAGCAAATGTCTTAGGAAGATATTCGTAAATACTATCGGCAAGTCCGCCTATCGTAAAGCTATTATCGGAGTTCAACTCCATGTCGCGCAGGTCGAAATAAGTAGGCCACATTCCGGGAAGATCTGTCCGGTTCTGCCAGTCATCTAATACTTGTGTTACTCTATTAATCGCATCATAGTATTTGTTGTCGCCAGTCAGCTGTGTCAGGCGAGTGAATTCGAGGGACGACGAAGCCACGGCAGCTGATGAATCATGGGTCCCAGCCAACTGTTTTCCCGTTTTGGCATCTTGGAAGTCCAGCCAGAAGCCAGGCATGCGATTCGGGGTGTCATATGCCATATAAAGCATATCACCAAGCTCGACCGCCTTTTCCAGCAACGCCGTCTCCTTGCTCAAGTCGTAGGCGCCAAGCAAGCCGCCGAGGTGCCGAATGGTGGTTTCAAAGTAGTTGCAGGAGCTGTCCTGCGATATAGAGTAGTCTATCGTGACGGCGGCGGCGGCGGCCTCGTAAAAATCGTCCTTGAGATCCATTATCCAAAGGGTCGACAGGGAATCGACGAGAGTGGCTCCCCATCCACCGAAGCCAGGTTCATCGTAGCCGTTTCCGGACACAGGCATGACTTCGTCATACTTGAACCCAACATCTTTATAGCTCGTCCAACTCTTCACGAACGCTTCTTTTACCTCACTGCGCCGCGATGCCAGGACCGCCTCTCGCGCGACACCTTCGGGGCTCTTGTCCTCCTTGAAATCATACTGTACTGGAGGTAGCGATCGGGGCTGGCCGGTCGGCAAGGGCGTGTATTCGGACACAGGAAAGAATACTTTCTGTTTGGACCAGTCGTAGCTCGGGCGGACGAAGGTGAAGCCCCAGACAACATCGTGATTTTCGGGAACGAGGCCGACGAGCAGGTACAGCAGCACGACCAACACCAGCGCGACGGCGATGCGCGACTTTCGACGGAGGATGGGGGTTAGAACGTCGAGTGGGTGGTTTCGAATCTGCCATGCGACATCTTCGGCAAGCATCGAGTTGGCCCCTGGAGGCCCCGCGCGCGCCTCTCGACCGTGTTCCCGTTCCTATTCCTGCGTCTGTGCCTGTTCCTCCCTCAATGCCGTATCGGATACTTGGAGATAAGTATTGTCAATGCATCGATGCGGGATATCGCAAGTTCTATGTTATGAGCGTAGTGAATAAAAGTAGTTTTCTAAAGCTGTAACGATGATTTCGTAGAATACGGCACGTACCTACGCTAATAGTACCTAGACAGTGTAAGCGCATATAAAAAGATGAAGCCAAGAAAGATAAGTCGGAATGGGAGACGCTGGTTGGATGGCCAAGACACGACACACAGGGAGCCCATGTCCGAGGATTCGTAAGTAAGTACCTATTGGGGACATCTTGGGTTGTTCTAGCGCACGGCTAGTTACTACCTAATGTACACTATCTACTTACAGTACTGTACCTAGATTTAGATATACCTAGAGGCAGGAACCTATGATGATTTAGATACCTAAGTAGCCTCTCGTGCATCTCCCTAATAAACAGATGTCGAAGCATATCAGACAGATGATACATAAATTTGTCATTAGGCAATATATATTCTTGTACATAGTAGGTTATGGCATTACCTACTTTGGTACCTTAGTGCTAAGTTATACATGTGGCTCTGATATTAGTTTTTGCGGGGAAAATACGGGATTTCATTAGGTACCTACCCCTGTGGATCACGGATAGATCGGTACGTACGAGGTTATCTACTCCGTACAGCAAGAGCTCTGCTTGTGGTTGTTCATCCTAAACCGAGGAACCTACTGTAAAGCAATGCAAGGCCTCACAGAGATTGAATACATATCAGAGAATATACTGCTATAAAATACATCTCAAGAATAAGAACACAATGTTGATCAGCCTGAACTAACAAGACGAAGAAAAAGAGAAAAAGAAAAGAAATAATCGAAACAGGTAATGTAAGTAACAGCGGAGACAGACGACGGACTGCTGCACTTTCGTGGGCTGGCTAACTAATCCACGGAGATGACTTCACTTTGACCGTCGATTCAATATCGATAGGGCGAATGGTCTAGGGGTATGATACTCCCTTCGCATTTCTGAATCATTAGAATAAAGTGTCTGGGAGGGGTCCGGGGTTCAATTCCCCGTTCGTCCAATTGAATTCTTTTTCTCTTTTTGCAATACCTTATAGTCACCGAGGCGCAGATAATGTCCGTCAGCTCTAGGAGAGCCGGAGCTGAGTTGGTGCTGGGCAGCATTAAATCAGAACACTAAAAAGTCTTGGGACAAGTTTGACCTTATAATCGGCCTGCTAGTCTAAAGGCCATGCTAGAGTAAAAAGACGAATAAGACTCGGCCGACCCTCCTAAATCTGCAGAATTGGTAGTGTTCCCAACAACTTTTCTTTGGTTCCTTTTTCACCACCTGTCTCCTATTAACGTAGAATAAAAACATGACTTAGGACCAATTACCCAGATAAAGATTCTTAGAGGGAGTAACTAACTGCGCGTTTTACAAACACAAATAGCTACCTTCAACTTTTGCACACATACACATGTAACACGCGTATGTGCTCCGCCCCTTATACCTTGCAATAAGACAGTGATTCGCAATAAAACAAGGAAAAATGCATCAGCCGTGAATCGAACACGGGGCCCATCGATGGCAACGATGGATTTTACCACTAAACCACTGATGCTGCTGAGATGATGGGTCGAGATTGAGGTTGTGGAGTTCGACAAACAATAGGCGACACTAAGTTTCATCACCGGTTGCTGTATGGCCTTGTAAGTAGGATTCCGGCCCTTGGTGGCAATTTCATCCGAGGCAAACCTGAGAATTGGGTCAGGAAACGATGATTAAGGCATGTAAGTGCGAGATATAAACATGGGGGCGTGTGCTAAGCAATGATCTTGTAGAAAGAACATCAACTGCTTGGAGATCTTGAGTGGCTGTTGGAATAAAGCTCGAGAGATCGAGATGTATATCACGGAGTGTAGGTATGGTATGACAGCTTACATGCTAGAGACCACACAGCTGAGAAAGATGGGGTTTCATAGCGTGGAGCTCAGACACACCTCTCACAGAAAGCAAACTCGAGCGCCCTCGGCTTCGTAAAACTCTCATCAGTTTGATACACTTAACAAAAACTATGTCTTTGCCGCGTGAGGAGCCCCTCCGGGTATCACGTTCGCAAGGGACTGTTCTGGCACTGATTGGTCTTTGGCTGTGCTTCAACATGCGGACAACTAAGCGGCTCTCCGAGAAAAGACGAAGGCTAGAGACATTAAAATCAAATTGATCACCTAGGCCGTGCCTGGACTGAACACGTCTATAAGTTTTAAAACCGCTGAAGGTGATGATGGGGTCTATACCGTCGAGAAATATGAGCAAAGTAGATCAGATCTTTGCGCATGCGGCGTGTACCTGCATTATCACCATAAGCTGAACCGCTTTACTCTCTCAAGAGCCTGCTTCCATAGGCTCGTATGTTTCTGCTGACTCTCAGCATTGTCCAAAACCCACTGCACAGCAGCGACGACTTCATCCGTGCGATCCCGAATAACATGGTGTCCGCAATCTGGAACATGTATGAATCGAGTCTTCCTCGAGAGACCAAGCTGTCTGCGTTTGAGCCGCTCGTCCTCGGCGTCAACACGTAGAAGCATTTCCCGCTCAGCCACTAGCATTTGCCGCCGTGCTGCGATCTCTTCAGTTTCAGCCTCGGAAGAGTTCACGACCCTCTCGCCCTCCTCTAGCGCCTTCCATTTCGTAATGAGGCTATTCCCCCTGATGACGCATACGGGACGACTCCCCATGATCGTGCGGCGAATCTGCAGCTCGTTAAGCGCCGGGTCGAGACCGCCTTCCTGTCCAGTCTCGGCAAGCACAAGACCAAGCACCCGGTTAGCTGAGCTGTTCTCGCGCCGCTGACGTGAGAGCAAATGTTCGTGCTGTATAAACGCGCGTGCAAAGGCGCCGCCATAGGAGTGTGCGATAAGGAGATAGGGACCGCCTAGCTTGTGCTCGTCGCATCCTCTGATTCCATCTGTGACATCCTCAGCCTCGTGGACATAATCCCATATGTGCGAGGCGACGTCCGCAGCCAGTAGGTTCCCCGGCCCACGATTATAGAGTAAGACGCGACAATGCGTCTCCGCCACCAGCTTCGTGGCAAGGTCATCCCACGCCGGCAAACACGTTTCACCCGAGCCGTGGAAGCAGATGATCAGCGGGCTTCTAACCCCTTCGCCAGAGCCATGGTTATCCGTAGATGCATCGTCAGGTAGTAAAAGTCTGGGTGCGTAATCCAGGGACGAAAATGATGGGGAGTTAGCCATGGCTCAACGGCCTGGTCATTCTTTCGTATAGACACAGTAGTGTTGATGCGTGTCTTAGCAAACTGGGTATGACGTGCGAAAGGCTAGTGTTATTTATTGCGTATGTATTGTTGGCAGTACCAGGGCGAAAGTAATTGCTTGACACATTGTCCTTGTCGCAACCTAAAGCTCGGTTAGGATGATACATTGAAGGATAACAAGGCGCTGGAACAAGGCGAAGTACGGCATAGCTTACGTAATTTAGAGAACCTTGTATAAAAGTTAACGAGCAGAGAGGGCATAATACGTACTTAAACAGCTGCTATTAGTTATAACAGCAGTTTGCGGTCCTCGCCGAGGACAACAGGTTCAAGGATCAAATCCGCACACTCAGATTTGCCGCCGCATGTGCTGGAAAACACGTCCCTCAGTTCGATAAGAATTCGGTTGACGACTATTGCATGGTTTCGAATCAAGAGCTCAAGCTGCCGAGCTTTCTATCATGAAGAAGGACATTGCTGAAACTGCAACTGAGAAGAAGCCCTAACGTCAAAAGGAGGAAAATCACTCCAAGCGGCTCGCGTCAAGAAATCCCGAGTCCAGCTTGGTGAGGCGTAAGTATTGCCGGACTATTTCTCAAATGATTTATGTGCTGCTGTTGCTGCTGATATGACCACTTAATACCTACAATAACAAAAGATTAAACAGGCCCGGACCCCTAATGATATGCTTATAGTCTATGCTATTAAAGTAAAGGCATACATGACTAAATTATGCAGCAATTAGATCATTCTTATTCAATACCTACCTAAACACTTTGATGGTTTATTCTGAGATTACCTAAGCAGGACCACCAACTTCAGGTCCACTACTTCCCGGTCCATGTGGATATTGATTCTGCGCTGTAAAGTCTGCCCCGAGCATCGCGAGGTTCTGCACGCCTCCCCCTCCTCCTCCTCCTCCTCCTCCACCGTGCTGTACGTTGCCGGAGTTGTATTGCGGCTGTCCCTGGTAGTACTGTCCTTGAGGATTTTGTCCCTGCAGGTTGAACTGCTGGTGCCGCCTCGGATCCATCTGTCCCTGTTGATTCCCCGGATGCGTGTAGCCGTGACCCTGTGGGCTCTCGTACCTATCGTACCCGCCGACCGGTCCCATCTGTCCTTGTTGTGGACCGTATTGTCCGTAGGTTTGGTACTCCATGTTTGAGCTTCTGGCTATTCCGTACCCGCCACCAGGCCCGCCAACTCCGCCCTGGTTCGTAAACGGCTGAAACTGGTCACTACTCTGGTTGTATTCGGCCGATAGCGAGTGGTGGCTGTCCCTCATGGTCGTCGAGAAGCGATTGGGGGCCGTTTGATAGGGCGTGTCGGATTTTGCGCGGAAGCCATAATCGATGGCGCGGCGGTCGCCTTGGGTACCACGGATGTCGCCGAGATAGCGGCCAAAGTTGAGGTAGGCCGTCTGCACGAGCTGGAAGTGCTTGAGCTGAAGCTGCACCTCGATCTTGTTATCCACCTCGCCCTCGATATTGCCGCCTTGCGCGTCGAACTCGGCTAGCGCTAACGCCGTCTGGCACGCGTTGCGGATCTGCCGCCCATTCCACCGACTGTAGGGGTGCTCGCTGAAATGTTTCTTGGCAAAGTCCTCAATCGACGATCTGTCATACATGATCTTGCGCCCCTGCTTGTCGAAACGCTCTTGGATGAGTTCGAGGTTAAGCTTGAAGATCGTTTTAGTCTTGGTTTCGTCGAGCTCGGGGTAATGCAGGCTCATGTGAATACGAGAGGCAAAGGCCTCGTCAAAGTCACCGATGCGGTTGGTGGTGAGGAAGAGGATGCCGGCATAGTACTCTAATACACGGAGGAATACTTGATGATGATTATGTTATTTAATGCCGTAGGAATGTCTGTGGCGTGACACTTACCTGCGACTAAGCCGTTCCGTTCAAAATCTTTACGCTCACGAGCAGATAGGAAAACATCAGCTTCGTCGAGAAGCAAAATGCACCCCCACCGACTTGCTAAGGCGAAGTTTTTCTCCAGCTCTTGCTCGACCTCTCGAGCAGTCGTTCCCAGGTCGCCTGCAAACAGTCAGTCTCAACACTTCAGAGTTGGAGAGGATTCTGTTGAGTTACCGCAAGTTATCTGGAATAGTGGCTTCTGGAACAATTCTGCCACACCTTCTATATGGACGTCAATACTTAATCCATAAGTGTGGGTTGTATATGCTTCACGAACCAGCGGTTGTAGTTTTGCCTACGCCAGGAGCCCCGTGGAGGAGCAGGATGAGCCCCTTACCTAGAACGACACGATCAGCGATGGTAAGGAGAATGGGCAATTAGAGGGTGATGAACTCACCCTTTCCTCTTATCAGGTCGGTCTGCTCGTCTCTTGCGAACGCAGTTTGTCTGTCGCGGAAGTGCTGTGTGACCAGCGATTTGACCATCTCACGGTGGCCGTCCGGAAGCTCGAGTCGATCGAAGGCACTGAGAGCTGAGTTCCGAACATCGGTGTTTTCGTATCTCAAAAACGTGAGGTCGAGCTGGGCTGTAAATATGAATGCTGTTAGAGAGCAGCATACCTTACCGGCAAGGACAAATGAACTTACCCCATTTACGGCTCCGCAGCACAAAGCCAAACACCCGGTATGTCATAACGACAAACTCATCATCAGTCGGCTCATCATCTGTACCAGGTAAAGCCTCTTCCAGTGGACGAGGTGAGAGGATCAATGACGGAGCGCGGAACGAGGTATCGGGAATTAGACTTCTAATAAAATCTCCTGTCAACATCGAGTCGATGTTGTCATCATTGTTCACGCCTTGGCTATAACAGCAAGCCGCGTAGCAGTCATGCTCATGGCTATCGGTGGGCTTAGTACGCAACGACTCGATAGTAGGTGCCCACTCTTTACGTTTCTCGTCTGCAAGAGCCTCGCTGAAGTCGACAACGACCTGGCTGTCGACCTCGTCTCGTGTATCGAGAGTTAAGCCCATGTAGTACATGGGCTTGAATTTGGCAATGTTGATTAACATCTTACCGCGCGCCACAAGTTTGTCGTGGAGGTTGGCGTCCTTGGCGAGCCGTAACGGGTAAATGGGTAGGGACTTGATGTCCTTGAGTCCTCCGAACGGCAGGATGCCGAAACTGACAGACACCGGGCCGAATTGCTTTCCGTCAAAGTCGATGTAGGCACAATCCACCGTCACGGGCTCTCCGTCCTCCTCCTTCTCGTTCTTGTCCTTGTCACCCGACGACTTCCGGCACCAGCGCATCCAGGGGTCTTCTACCTTGTGTTGCGGGATCTGGACCTGAATGACGCGATATGCTTGCTTCTCAGCCTCGTCAATGACCTCGTTTCCCGGCTTGAAAAGATGCCACAGGTCGTGGAAGAGAATCCTGCGGCATCGATCGCTCTCAATGTGCCTGACCTTGGGTTTGATCTCAGTGTCGATAAAATTCATCAGACAACGGAGGTGGAGGAGGGCCGTGATGGAGTTTATTGTGTCCTCGCCCTCATAGTTATCGTCAGTATCGACCTCAGTATTGCGTCCTTCAGGCCCAAGAGATCTCTTTTCCCTGCCAAGTTCTTTTACCTTTTCTTTCTTAGTGCTATCTGGATTTGAGGAATCAGTGTTTAGATCTCCGCTTTCCTCAAGCCCGTCATTAGTGGCGGCTTCACCTCCGCCCTTTGATAGTAGCTTTCCAGTCCCGTCCCAATTTTCAAAGTGCTCCTCAATTTTGTCAAGGTGCTCTCGGAGCTGCTTCTCATAGTAAATGAACTGCCTATACGGACGGAGAAACACCGTGGCTCTGTAAGAAATTGCCGACTGATGGACCTTCTTGCAAATTGATCTTAATATAAGCGGAAGCGCGATAGAGCTAATCTTAATTCTTTCGGGGAGCAAGGTCTGTTCTAAGTCCTCGGGGATAGTACCGCGGCCGCCGAAGCTGCCTCCCGCTGCTGAGTTTGGGCTTTGTGTGGCGCGTGAGGCGAGCCCGAGGATAAGCTGCGGCTCTGGCTCACCGATGACGGCGTCGATCGGGGTCATGATAGACTTCTCGAGCTCTTCCTTGGGACGAAGGAAGCGGTCCCAGTCCATCCAGGTGACAACGGCGGGCTCGGACTTCAGGAACGCTGTCGTGCTAATTTGATGTATCGATTCTTGCTTGACTTTGTCGATACTGTTCGCGGCCGTCTTCTTGGCTCTCTTCTTGGCGTCCCTGGCTTTCTTTTTGTAGCGTTGTATGTGCTCGTAAGAGATCCGAGCATTTCGCATAAAATAAACCGCGTCTGAGAAGAATCTTCTCGAATCTATGGTGAGGGGCTCATCGTCTGAGTCTTCCGAACTGGATCCACTGTCTCCTTCTTCTGCTACCTCCCCCAACCCCTGAAGACCCAAGATATCGCTAACCATGGTAATCTTCGGCTCTATCTCGGTGAACCGTTTACGAAGGTCTTCGATGTTGGCGCCTTCGTTATTGGTTGGAGCACTGGCTTCGATTGCCTCCTCCTGCGCAAGCTCCATATTATTCTTAGATATGTTACTTTCTGGCATTTTCACAGTCCTCGGTATTTACAAGGGGAGTCTAGGAAAAGTAAATAAGATTTAATCCGAATGAGAGAGCTTAAGTGGAGGAGGGGGAGGGGACAGACAGTCAATCCAAAACAGAGTCTCGAGCGGTTTTGTTTTTAACCTTGTATACTGAGTGGGTGAACAATTTTATGTTTACTGCTTTTAGAATAAGGTTTTTATTTGTTTCGTACAATGCTTATTTGTATCGTGGAAAGAAAGTGGTCGTGATGTTATCGGTCGCACAGATAGCATTGGTTGCTTAAGTACTTCCTCTGTCGGCGTAGATCAAAGCTGAATGTGCTTTCCCGGTCGCGGCCCGCCCATTTTAGAGCGGCTGCCTTACCAGAGAACGTCCACTCGGACTACATTTGCGATAGGCAACTTATGGCGAGTGGCTGAGCAATCAGTAACCCGATTGTGAGCCGGGGGGGTTGGGGGCCGCCGTGAGAGGGGTCATTCCTACGTTGCAAAGTAAGCCTCTCAGAGCCTCATCAGAGATTAGAGATTTTAGGATTAGAACTGTTAGAAAGATTAGACTCAATCATCCTCTCCAACTAGCTGAAGAACAATGAACAACTCCAAATGGCGGATGAAAGGGCATCTCAGGGCCCTCCGCCAGCATTCGTCCTCCATACCCCGGCGGTAGACTTTATCGAGAATAGGATGTCCGAATACCATCCCGCATTCGACGTAAACGGATTCCGCTATAGCCCTACGCAGAGCCAGTTTGTTCCTCTCGCGGGTCCAACCATGCATATTGCTAGCCCGTCGACCCTGGCGCCACCGCCGCCGCCGCCTGCCGCCCTTACACCTCCCCGACCCCGGTCGACTCATGGCTCCATCAACAATATGGACTTTTGGACTGAGGTCTTTCCTGAGGCCATGAGTCGGCTAAATCAGGAATCGATGCCGGAAAGCGAAGTTTGTGGGCGGCAGTGGGGTATCCGGCACCTCTCTGTATGGCCCAACGTCCAGGCAAAGCTCGACATGGCACGCAGAGACTATGACTTTCGCAATGGCCAATATCATGTTGGAAAATTCAGGAGAAAGCTACGCCTCGTTATGGATAAGGTTGTTGCCCCCCTTCAGCAAGGGATGAAGTTGATTCCCCATAACGACATGATATCGCCCGTCGTTAGCGTGATCGGTCTCCTGCTCGATGTGAGTTTTTGCTATTTGTATGGCTTTGCGGAGCTAACTTGATTCAAAGGCATACCGCCAAGCAGCTGAGGTCCGTGAGACAGTTAACTCCGGGTTCGATGACATACCAGAAGTTTTTGCAAGGATGGACTTCTACTTCAAGTCGTATCCCAAGGACCAGAACATATTGATGGCCTCTGTGGGCCTTGTTCTTACTATATTCAAAGCAGTCGAGGAGGCCGTCAGGTTCTACACTAGCGCTCAGGGTAAGTTGGTGACACTGCTAAGGGATGACATATCACCCACAGCTGTCAAGGGATCTAGTCCAAGAATCTTCAGCTAAACGAAATTTCAGCTAAACATGCTGGCCGCGTGATACTCACCGGCGAGCAATATCAGCAAAGACTACTAAATAGTCTAAGTGAAATACGTACATACTCCGACATACTGGAGACGCAAGCGCGCATGTCATTCACCCATCGAGTGTTATCAGGTACGTTTGTACATCCCTTTACATACTAACTTTCGCAACAATACTTGGTGATCTCGCTGCTTGTTGCAGTTCTCTCTGTAGGTAGTTCCGGTATTGACTATTGTTATTGCACAAGGAGGAAAGCCCCTATCAACATAGCAGAGATCACATTGTCAGTATATATATGAACGGGCCAAGGGCTCGTGCCCAATACCCTTGGTCTCCGTAGGTCGTTCCGTAGCGTTCCGCGACACTGCTAATGCTATCTCTGTTTAGACGGCAACGAAGCCCGCAACTCACAAGCCGCTATTATGCAAGATAATTGGGCAACTCACCGAGCCCTCGGGGCAATCCTCCAACAGGAGCGAGTCGGACAGGTTGAAATAGCCTGGATAGGCAATCTACTAAACCACGTATTAGGCTTCCTCGGTGATCGCGAGAGTGTGTCATATCTCATCTCCCCAATATCACAACATCCTTACCATGTTGCGTAGGAAACTGGCCCCCTGGCCCCCTCATCCCCTCCCGCCCAACCACTCCGGCCGGCCTCATACTCCCGATGCACTCCGGCCCCCCGCCTTGGACACCGCGCGAGCTGTGGTCGCGTCTCCACATTCCCAACTTCGATGAGACGGATCTCCAACACATACTACACAACGCAGGCGACACTATCCTCGAAGACCGCGATCGTGCCGAGCAGGTCCTCGCCACACAGCACTTCCGCGCCTGGATCGTCAGCCCCAACTCCGCCAAGTTGCTCGTGCACGGCGACTTCGCCGACACCGCCGCCGCGAACCGGCCCGTGTCGCCCTTCTCCGTGCTGTGTGCCACCGTAGTCAAGGCTTTGCGGCTATCAGTGGCGGAGGGAAAGGTTATCAGTCTTGTCTTTTTCTGCGGATGCCATCTTGCAAATGGCGAGTATAGTGGTGGCGGGGCCATGATGCGATCCCTCATTGCGCAGCTGTTGAGGCAGTTTCCGGCGGTGAGCATTGAATCTGACCCAGGGGTAGTGATTCAGGAGGTGGAAAGGGGAGACCTGAAGCAGCTCTGTGCCTTGTTTGTGTACCTGGTGCGCCGGCTGCCAGCAAGGATGACGGTATTTTGTCTCATTGACGGCATCAATGAGTGTGAAAGTGAGGAGTATCTGCATAGCATGGATGCAGTTGTTTTGGCACTTCTTTTTTTGGTAAATGAAAGCACTACTAGGCCATGGATGGCGAAGTTTAAGTTGTTGCTCAGTGAGTAATTCCCGGAGCTATTTTAGCAACTTCCAGGGTACCCCCCCTATTGCTCTAAAGGCCGATAACTAACCCTCGGCAGTGAGTCCGCAGCCAACGGTCGAAGTCCGGCAGGTATTTGACGAACCAGGTGCATTGCTACACATGGCGCAGGAAGCCAGCCTCCCGGGTGGTTGCATGGATAGCCAATGGCTTCAGTGATCTAATTTTTAGGTCTCTAGCATTAGTTGATCAAATGATGATACCAGGAATAACACTAAGATAAAAGCTGGTTAAGGCTGGGTCTACACCTTTTCTTGTACCTTAGGCAGTATGTAATAATCGAATAGTTCATCAAATTTTCGCCTTGATGCATTGTAATTGTCCACAAATATATCAAGGGAAACTCCCAATAATGGGTAATGCCCGATGAGAGACGGGATGGCTGGTCCAGCATGTCCGTATAAAGGAGGCCATTCTCCGACTTATTTACTGACCGTTTGATGCAATAAGCTGTTTTAGGTTGATCTTCGTACCGAGAAGACTTAGCCATTAACCAGCCAGGAGGCTATTTCAAGCATTTATGCTGTGAATGGAGGAGAGCTATTTACAGTATATGAATTACTTCTATTTCTGGAGACGCAGTCACACAAGGTGGACACTTACAACTGCCTTGCAGCCGCGATAGGGCCGTATTGATGAACTAGGCGTTCCATTGTCTCGGTTCTTGCAGATAGACTATATCAAGATGCAGGCTGAGGGTTTGGGTAACCATACTGCTTGATCGCAGCCTTCTCGAAGGTGAAAACGAAGTATAAAATAAGTCTCTACACTCGCCCAGTTTTCTTGTCTAGTTGTATCATTTAGATCCTCAAGCTCTTGTCAACGATTCATCAGCAGCTCTTTGCGAGGACCTTTTACATTTGCACCAACAAACCAAGTAAAAGTAACAGTGAGAAAGACTCCTCCGCCATGTCCTCATCGAAATCAGACACACTAGACCACTCTGGTAAGTTGACACGCCCTTTTTGGCTCTCATACTCGTGAATATCTTCTAATAGTATATGGCAGGTCACAAGCACAAGAGCCTAGCACCGCTATTTTGCGTCTCGCTTGCCCTTTGGTTTGGGGTTTTGGCTATTGGCAGTGAGTATTTCCACCAGGCACTCAACCCAACACACAAGCTCATCAATCGGCAGTCGTGATCGGCCTAGGCTGTATCAGTAACGACGGCTTATATATCGTCAGACTTAGTTCGAACCACTCAAGTCCCATAGAAGTAAGCCTCGGATATGCAGGTAAGAAGTCTCACATGGACTCCCTACATCCAGCACAAACTAATTTTTCGGAATAGGGACATGTGTGAAGACTACCCAGGCGTCCGTCTGCATATCCCACGTCGCATACGAGGGCGACGATGACGAGTCCATCGCAGAACAATTCCAGCGAGAACTGGACGGCCACCAGACCAAGAACAACACAGGGACGGGAACGGAAACAGGAACAGGAACAAACCCACTCATCAACGGCACAAGCAGAATCTCTTTCAGAGACGTATCCACGTCCCCAAATTCTAACGACACATCCCTGGACATGTCAGATCTAAAAACCCTGCTCGGCATAACCTCCAGTCTACAAAACAACGTCTTCCCCTTAGACGCACCGCTAAGCTTCGTAGTACTCTTCGCGCTAAGCACCGTGATCCTGTGGTGTCTCCTCCCCTCGCCGACGGGCACGCGGACGTCCAAGGCCGTGCTGGCGGGCGCGATCCTGCTCAACAGCTACGGGCTGACGCTCGGGTTCATGGTGGCGCTGGCGACGCGGCAGGCCTGCGCGGGGCTCGTCGTGCCGCGGACCGGCGCCGGCGCCGTCGCCGTCGCCGGCCTCCTGGACGCCGCGGCGGACGTCTACGTCGTCGAGGGTGACGCGCTGCAGACTCTGCAGTGGGTCGTCGTCGCCGTCGCCGCCGTGCTGCAGGGGTGCGTGGCCTGGCTGTTCGTGCAGAGGCGCGCTGCCGCCGTCCACGACGTTCAGGTCTCGGTCCTCCCTACCGTTGTGAATAACATCTCTCTCATGAAGACGCGTAGGTGCTGCTGCTGTTTTTGAAGCTGCGGCAGAAGATGGGTTGCCGTGTTGGTCTTCGTGGTATTCCTTTCCTTTCTCGTAACTTGCGCTTGCGCGCTTTACTTACTGCCGGGGCAAAGGAGAAAAGAGGGGGTAGGAGAGATATGATCGGCATGGATGGCGATGTTGTTACTGTTTAATTACTATACCTACTGTACGTCGCACAACGGGCGGAAAATAAAATGACTACACGGAAGAATTCTGCATTCCTCATCACTCTAAGCAGATTCCTAGATTTTGGATCGATAACGGCTCTTCGCAATAGATATTAGGCATGCCACTTCCCTGGATCTACTTACTGTACCTCCGGGGCGTGATCGGAAATATTAGAACCCTCCAATACTTTCATTCGCTTATATGTATTCTCATCTGTATACATCATCTTCCAGCTAGTATGAACTAAGGCTGTCACAGTACCTATGATTGAGACACCGAAATAGATTAGGTGTTAGGCAGTAGATATGCCGTGCCAGGCACTGCCGTTATTTTATTACAGACATACAGCCAAATCATGCACAATCGACGTGACCTGCACGCCAAGAATTCGTGTACCCGTACAGTATCCGTATCGGCACCGACGACTGTCTCAAAGCCATAATTAACCTCCGAGACATATTTGGCTACGGGTGCACGTGGCAATCCATGCAGTACTGTATCCGTGTCGGATACCCCTCACGATGACGAGGCCTTCCATCTAAATATATTTAAACTGGATAAATGTGTCACACGGTAAAAGATAAGAAGTTAGCTGTAGTATTTGCTACTGATATAACTATGCATTCGAATCGTGGGGGTATATCCAAACCAATGCGCCTTTTATAAAATATAACCTCAGTCCCTTATTCGGCTGAGGGGGGAATCTTCAAACGCCCAATGTTCGCTTTTTCCAGAATCAGTCCAAGCGCAAACCGGAACGCTTCATACCAAATCACGACGCCGTACCAATGCTAAAGATCGCTAACTGCTATCCAGTATTGAAATCATTCCATCCCTGCCGTCCAAGCCGATTCGCAAATCAAGAAAAGCCAGGAAACAAAGTCCGTGCCGCACGACGCCCTAAAAAGAGGTCAGATGTCTCGGGATCGCGGTAAGGATATAGTTGGGGGAAGCGTACACGGAGGATGTCCATCGTCACTGTTCGTCTCATCTATGGGCGTGATCAACTCCTGCATCCGTTCCCTTGTGTTATTTGGCGCACTAGGTGGCTTATGCAGATGAACCGAGGTGGCAAGCTCTGTTGATATCGACACTCGCCCGTGCGTTGGCCGATTTTCAAGACCATTCCTGGTTATCAGCTGTCGCCATCCGCTGCTGAAACCAATACGAAAGGGATGGTGCGACCTGAGTTTTCTAGTACTGAGCTCTCTTCGAACCATCGAATTCGTTATCCTTGGACAATGTCCCCGAGGATACATCGACGCTTTGCAGATGGGGCACAGGGAGCTCATCTCGCTCAAAAACTCGTCAATACATTCGGGATGGAAAATATGGCCGCAAGAAAGTTCACGAATGATTGTTACCTTCGATTCGAAATGGTCCAAGCAAATTAGACAGGTAGGTTGGTAATCTAGTCGGTCGCTATGATTCCCTCGGTTGTGGCTGGACGGAGAAGCGGATTCAAAGGAGACATTAGTAGGAGATTTGAGGGGTGTTGGGGAACTCGGTGATGAAAACACTGGGGGATTATAATTGTATGTGAATAAAGGGTAAGTTTGGATACAGTCAAGAGGTACGGTAAGTCGTTTGATCCCCAAGGCCTCCAGATTTATCTCGCCATTCCTGACGCGACGGCGAAGAGAGGCCCGTCGGCGATTCTGGACATAGTGCATGAGCAACGATATCCCGCCTACGACACTCAGAATTACAGCCAGAATGATCAGCACTAGGGCCCAAATGGCTAGCAGTGAGCGTTCAGGGACCACGGACAACTGTGTCCAAACCCGTACGTAGTCCTCAGGGTTTGGAGAGTACGTCTGATTGATCTCGTCGGCGAAAGGGACTTCAGATAGCGACCCAGAGTACAAACCAAGCTGTTGCATCATGCGTTCTCCGAAACCACTTGATACGGCATAGACAGGGAAGTGATTGTTCTGCTGCCATCCCGTCTGTAGGTTCCATAGATCTGACCCAGCATCGGGTGGCGGGCCGTCCTCGTCATCTGGACGGTACACAAGCATGGCATGCAAGGGATCCATATCTGCGGCCGCTAAGAACGACTTAGTACAGTTGATGTTGATCCATGGCACTAGAGCGATGAGGATGTAATCAGTAGGTGGAAGGTCAGCTTGCCGTGTGGCGTTCTCCGGGATATATTGGCCTGACAGCTCAAAACATGAGTCGTCGTTGTCAAGGTCTGGCACGTATACGAGACCCTGAATGGTTCCCTTGGTTGTCGGTACAGAATTGGTGGAGAGAGTAGTGATGTTTTCGATGATATTATCCGAATATGCTATCTGGCTCTAATCAAGACTACCGTTAGGCGTGAGAGAGTTTATAAGGCATCTCCTAGGACATACCGAGAGAGCAGTGATATTTCTAATAATAGTGCTAGGGATAGTATGGCCATTGGACCGCGAGGGATTGCTGAACAACAAACTGCCATTTGGTTAGCAAGAGAGAATAGACAAAACAGTAGCGTGATGTAAAAGCGGTATGCCGTTAGTCAACTACTCAGCATGCCCGCGACGTGTAGGGAAAATTTATGACAGCTACAGCAAGTAGTAGACCAACACAGTCTGCGCAATTGCTTCTCAAGTAAACATTCATGTTCATCGTGATGCCGTTTTCCATTATTGACAAACAATACTTGGGCTTGGCAATGACGACACGGCGCCCGATGGTACCTCAACCCAAGGGTTCGGGTTGCAGTCAAACATGCCCGATGACGGGTATATTTTGCAACAAGATGATGATGGTGGGAGACAAAAGAAGCTTTGCTTGGCAACCTACACGACATTCCGAACGGCTTGGAGTGCTGTAGGATAACGTCAGTTTCCGCTGTGCCAAGGAGGCTTAAAAAGAGGGCTGGGTTGGCGCCAAGAGGTTTGATTGATGACCATGATCAATCATTGGCGCACGCGGACCCGAACGGCGAAGCGAGCGACACCAGGCTAAGAATCAGGACAACGACACTTGTCCAGGTCCTATTCCCGGCTCGGGTCCGGCACGGGAGAAGAGCGAGGGAGGAGGGCCAAGACATGCTGGGGAGACATACACATGCTCCTGAATCATCATTCATACCAGTCGCTGAGACACCGACAACGACAATCGGCAGCAGTGGTGTGGAGAGACAAGAGACAGCAGACAGACAGACAGACAGACAGACAGGCTTAGACTCGCACTCGCACACGCACAGGCATACACAGGGAGGTGGGGAGATGCGGGAGCACGCAACAGGCAGGAATAGACTGGCTGCTTAGTCGACGCAGTTCTGGAGTGTAATAATTAAGGAGGCCGAGAGAGAACGGGCGAAAATGATGTTCTTGGCAAGTTGGGGTTTATTGGGGGCCTGCCAGCAAAGTCAAAGTTGCCATGCTAAGTAATAATCCTTCCAGGGATTCTAGTTAGTGTAGGTGATTTCGAGCAACACGACGGGGGGCTGTGGGGGATTCTGGCGTGGGCTGTGGGCTGTGTGAGACGTCGAGTCAAGACCAGACCTCATTTACAGGGGTGCGGCTGTACTGACCGACTGGCTACGGTAGAGGGGGAGGGGGGGGGGACAGAAGCGGTTAAGTAATTAATTACCTGGTACCGGTGTTATTCTGCGCACTGCGCTGAATGGCAAGTAAGTAAATTGATGGATGGGTCGATGGATGGACGGATGGGGATTAGGTGCTGGGGTTGGTGCCGTACAGCACGAGACCAGGCCATTCAGCTGAAAAGTGCGACACGAATGTATACGTAAAGTAGTCTGAACATCAGTTCAAGGTGGCCGCGCAGGACCGCAGTATGTATAGTTATCCTACCGTGACACACAAGCAAGTCCAGGCGTAAGCTCACGCGTAAAGGGAAGCCCAAGGTGCATGCATGTACATCTGCTGCGGGTGAGCGGGTAACGCCATGATAGTGAGGTAGGTACATGTCCGTACCTTGTAATAGGGTACATATGTAGGTTAGGACGTATGAAGAATAATCTTATTAGGCGCGGGAAACAAAAGTACTGCATAGAGGTGTCTAACCAGCGTTGCCGGTAATTACGATAGCTAATATAAGTAGAGGTCGGGCCTGTTCGTCTTCAATATTCCTACTACTTATGTAAAATACCTGACATCTAGTTACTTACACGACACTTTCAATGCGGTGGGTACGGCGGCAGCTTTCCTACTCTGGGAGCTAAGGAGGTGTCTAACCCTTTATATCTTAGTACAAGAAGTCAAACAGAAGTCCCGCTGCATTATGATACGCCTGAATAGCGGTCATGTATACATCTATGCTGCAGCTGTGTACTGTACCTTGGGTGCATCTTATAACTACCTAAGCTTAATATCAATACATTATATACTGGCATCCAGTTAGGTCGTTGTGAACCTTATTTCCATTTGGTTATATCAACATCTATCGAAGTCATGTCCTATACCCGGAGTGCGCTATCTATCTATGCGACGTCATGTTTTAGATGGTAGAATTACTTATACCTACGCGTATGCAGTGGATACAATTTATAGTACAGTATAAGCTTTTCGCCGAGACTATCTAATTACATACATGTATGCATCTGTCTAATAGGCTATCTGGAGGGCACGGACCTGACTCTAGTAGATGTTAGTAGATGTTAGTATTCAGATCACGTAAATCTGCGCTTCGTTTTATGACAACTCAGCTACACACCTCGGTCCAGTATTGTTCGCCAACTGTCGCGCAACCTAACTTGCTTGCAGGGAGAGACATCGCGATACCAATGCCCCTCTCTGCAGGAGCCAAAGCCCTGTCTACCGAGTTGTTGGAATTTTCAAATACTACTGTATAGTATCTACATATAGTTATATGCTTCCCAATGCAAGATGCTACCTACCCCACTTTCCAATACCGAAAAACACCGATGCGGAGCAATTTACTGCACGGCGCGTAGCTATAGCAGATTTCGTTGGCCGCTAGGAAAGTACACTACTGTAGTACAGTATTAGAGAGAAACACTACCTGACAAAATCCCTCGACTCCACAGGTAGTTAGTTACCTTCAGTGACACGAATGGCGGGTTGATGGAGAGCGAAAGCCTCAACAAATTGTTGATGTGAGCGAGCGTGTAAGGATCCTTTATTCCGAGCTGCTGACCGCAGTCACCGCTAATGCGGGCGATGAACAACAGTCGAATCACAGAGCAGTGAGACTCGTCAATGATACACCAAGATGACATCGAAATGTGACGGCTGCCGCTGGTTCGGCATCGCTCTGGGTGGGCTGGTCTGGGCCTCTTGGCAACGGAAGCCCCAAAGCTTGTCTTGCTAGGTACGTCGAAGATCCTGCTTAGTGGAGGGGTTATCAACTGATGTTGATAAATGCTTTTGTTGCCAACATTATGTGTCTATATGCGCACTGCCAGCTGAAGCCTGACAAAATATGTCGCCTGACCTCCAAGTCACTCAATTTCGGAACACTGAAGTGGCAGCCTCATAGAAAAACGCTCTCCATAGGCTTCATAAGAAGGTCCTCTCTCCATGAACGAATACAACCGAGTCAGGTGAGTAGCTGAATCGACAGTTTCATAAGCGGCATCGGAGAGATAATAGTGTTATCTCATGCCACAGCGGCATGTGGTAAGATGCCTGATCACAAGCAGGCTATATTGCAACGAGACTCGAGAGTCTTCTAGCCAAAATGCAGCATCCTCTTTCAAGAGCCTATTGATAACTCACATCTATAAACCCACTACAGAAAATCTGCGTTGCTTGCGTTAGGTTGGGTGTTATATCTCAGTAGTTGGGTTGTGCTGTGCTGTACATTTGCTCGACGGAGGCTGGGTGCACCCCTGACCCCCAAAGAACCCCCCAAAACATATTACCGACGACCCGGCTATCAGATTACAGACCCCATGTCACTTGCTGTCGTCATCTACACTACGCACTCGCTGCCTGGCCTATCCCCTTTGTGGGGTGCAATTGGTTTGCGTATCTCCAGACTTCCAAAGTTCTGGAGGGTATCGACTCTTTCCGCACACTAGAAATCTGACGGAAATGACCTATCTGGTAGAGATAGCACGACCGGAATTGGTGCGAACGTGGGCAAAGCTGGACCTGACGCGATGCAACATGCAACATTTTCGACCGGGATATCCCCGCCGGGCAAATCGGCGGAATTCGACATAAGCATCGTCACACGCTACCAATGCACTAACTAGATGGGCACTGCAAGCAACAGTACTCGGTATGCAGAGGAAATTGTGAGAAGAGCAACTATTCGCTTCAGCATGCAGTTTGGCAGCAACTATTTTTGTGGCTTGACCACTAAGACCCCGATTCTGACCCCTCTTCACCCACATCGAACATTTATGTGTGCCCGAATCTCCAAAACCTGTTTAAGGAAGCAGATACCTATATTACCTTGACTAACGACATCCATCCTCCTCTATCCTACTACAACAAAGCATGTGACTGTCCGTATTCACTGTTGCCGCACCAAACATATGCATCGTGGAAGTACATAGTCGGGTTCGGTATGGCAGCAAATGCCGATCGGATTGCACCAAACCCGCCTTTGCCGCCTTTCTTCGGTTCTAGCTAAACCGACATTTCTTAGTAGCTGCACCGACCAAAACAGTTCAACGCAAAGACCATTTCACCCAATTGCGAGACATATGTGCCCTAAACGCCATCAAGACGTACGGAAACGAAGCGGTGTGACCAGCAACATCGGGTATTATACTATGATGATAGGCCGACTGCGCCCTGGGCTGTAATCTGTCGGGCATTTCCCCGGTTATGCGTCTAATATGCAGGTGTCAGAAAACGCCACACTCGATCCATTCCTCCGATCCCGCGAAACAATATAAGTAATTGTGGAAATACTGTGTGCTGGATGAGCCGGACCAAAGGCAAAGGTGTAGGGAATAACTATAATCCGCAATGAGCTTGAGCTGATGCATAGGGCCAACTGGGTCTACGACTTTACCGGATTAAAGCTTTCATTCATTGGAGGAGAGTGCCAGAGCCGGTTTTAGGATCATACTGCTAATGCTGAATGAGTTCCGCTTATAGTCACAAAAAGCTCCAACCGGATTTGTTTCGCCTTCCTATACTAACTACGAAAGGCCATAATACACACCTTATCTCGAAACCAACTGAGAAAAAAACTGGTAAAGAATGAGGTATACGAGCGTACTATTCAACTGCTTAACAACTAATAAATGAAATAGGTGGGAAGACCTGTTTATATACATGACGGGATGCCTTGTGCCCTTGTACACATGTGGTGACTCCTTGACCTAACATACATTCAACACAAATAAACCGTAGCAAACAGTCTGCTTCAATAAAAATGATTTAGTGTTTGTATGCTCAAATTTCTATGCTGATTTCTCTTAGGCTGAGGCAGATGTTCGTCTTTTCTTGGTAATCATATTTAAGCTACGAAGCCCACCATAACGATATGGATTTCGACGGCTGACATGTATCTTGTCGAGATTCACGTAGGCTACTAGTGCTTTATTGGATTGTATGCAAGACTATTCGGGCGTAGGTGTAGACCACGGATGATCCGGAATATTGTTCAATTTATTACGTGGCCTCGTGCCTTACAATTATCCCCTCAGTTACTGTGTTCTTCTATTGCCAGTAAGTGCCCTACTTCCCTGTTACTAATGTCAACGAAAAAAATGTATAAGTGCCTTTATGTTTAAACATGATTTGGTACATTTGTATGACGTGTTCACTCGGATTCATTGCGAGATGCTATTTGTCATGTATTAACTACAGAGCATGAGGAAAAGCATACTGAGTCATAACCCTCCCAGTCAAGGCGAATTGTTATAGGGTTTCGAACATGAGACTGTATAATAAGTGGTTTTTGGATATATACTGGCCTAATTTATGAAGGTATTTTGGAGCCTTCGTGCAATAACAAATTACCAAGACAACATCCCAGCTTCAGCGCCAATAAAGGGCCCTCCTGACATAATCTCCCACAAACGTCACACATGTCTGAGACCTGAAACTGCAAATCATGTATCAGTCGTACGAGTGCAAGACTCTGCGAGAGTCTGTACGAGGTTCCAGCTTTCAGCTCACCTCGTATCTACCTGGTGTCACGAGCACCGAAAGACTGGGACCCGCACATCATGTATATAATCATGTGAGCGAGAGACTCTGTACGAGGCTTCGGCTCCCAGCTTACCCGCGTATTGCTTGATCATCCGAGACAGCTAGGCTAAAGCGAGGAGGCGAGAGGAGGCGAGGGAGGCGACTGGGAGCCAAGCTATTCAGATATATTATAGACTGCAATTCTCATTTTGGCCATTAGGGGTTGAATCCTCCGCGACCTCTTTGGCGCCTCATAAGTGTATTGTAATCCGAAAAACCTCCACACCCTTGTTACAAAAATCGAAGCAAGTCTTGGAATATGCTTTACATTGAGTTTAACCATCGCCCAGAGATGATTAAACTGTTCTTGTTTCGTGGAATGAAGCAAATATTACTTAAATGTGTATCTCGAATGCATAGTATTCGATATCCTGTGAGATGTACAAGTTATCAGTCTGACCTAGCCGACGACACCAACCAGATACGTTGATGAGACCCAAGAATCCTACAGGGAATTCAGTCAGACTCGGTATTACCAGTCTTATCGTAAGCGGTGAAGAGTTGTTCTTGTTGGTTTTCACGTCACTTACAAGGCCGAATATATAAGCAAAACATAGTATTTTTTAAATATTGTCGCTGCATAAATTGTCTCCCTCTATTATGGTACATAAAAAAAAGCTGCAGACACGTCAAGCGCCTGAATTGGCTAGGTTGTACTTTAATGTGGCAGACAAGCCAGACGCGATGTTGTGATTACTAGAACCTTAACACAATCGATGTCACACGGATGACCCTAGGGATTGGGACTGCCTCAGGCACCCAAAACCCTTTGGGTCAGGACTCCAATATTATGTATATAATCATATGAGCGGCAAGGCTGGTTCCCGTACCCTTCCGTACCCGTTCCGATTCAGCTGGGCTTCGCTCCCGCGTTTGCCTGATCGGTTAAACTTGCTCCCATTGTCAGGGGGTTGCGTCCCGGAGTGAATAGATAGACCTCTCTGCAGCCAGGGTGTAGTAGTTAGGGCTTAATAGGGTAGTCAATTGATTCCTGAACCTCCTAAATCTAGGGGGGTTCAGTCACTTATATATACAGAATCTCACTAGTCCTAAACTATAGGGTAGTTGGTAACTAGTTCCCTGATATCTATATAGACCTGATCGAATGAGATAGGCTATACGAGAGCGAGGGCCAGGAACGAAAGCGAGGCTTCGCATATAGAGACGAAGGTCGCCGCCTGGCCCAAGGAGAAGGACTAGACCTTCATGGCCCCCTTGACGCCCTATACGATTATTACAATATATGAACACTCTTCCAAGCCCTTGAAATTAAGCCTTTGTGACAATCGATTTGCTTATATCTGATGTATTCTATCTTCTGTTCAAAACGAGGGCACTTTAACCTGCTTCCACTTAACGGCTAAACAGCCATACTTGTCATACTTTCCCCTCGCTTAGCTCGTCGAATTATCGTAAACCACAGCCCCACCACTAGTAGAGTCAACCCAACTGCTATGACGAAGTAGATCCAGATCTCGGAGGACACTATGTTTTTGCCGTCTGCAACACTTAGAGTTAGTTATCGCTATTTGCATTGCGGCATATGGTTTTAGAAGCTTCTAGATTTTATCTTGGTCCAAAGCAGAAATCTTGCGCTCTGAAAATTGCCGAAACAGGAAGATAATGGTTCCGAGAATTCCTACCTGCGGGACTCCAGTCAAAAAATGTCATGGAGAAAAGACTCTAATTTTCGGTGAGCGCAAGTCGGGGTTGCCAAAAGGTTCAGCAAGGAAGGGTTAGCAAAGAGTGAATTCTCCCAACTTACAGCTACGAAAGTTGCGGGAAGAAATACCATCGTTACCAGTGCGATCGTTTTCATCTGGCTACTATCCGTCTTTGCTGCTGCAGCAATTTCGATGTTTGCTCGGGCGTGAGTCTTGTTATGGTGAGCTAGACGACCACCTGAATTATGCGTTATTATAGAATTTGCTTACTAGTTGCGTGGCAAGGTTCATGCCCTCCATAATCATCACACATTCCCTGATCTTTGCATCATAATCACAGACTATTTCCAGTATCCGTTCCCTGATTCTTTCCCCGGCATCTCTAGCCCGGCATTTCTCGGCTCTCTCATCGTCAGAGTCGGAGGGCACGAAGTTGAACCCTGTCTCCGACAGCTCGTCAATGTGCGCTACAATCTTTGCTAGCTGCTCTTTCCAAGATTCTAGCGAGTTCTTGAGATTGTGTATCTCCAGCCAGGGGTCGATAGTGTGGGTTGTTGATGGCTCTGCATCCCCTTCTACCTTTCCCCAGTCGCCGGCTGGCCTGCTTAGGTTCAAGATGGTGTTGTGTAAGTCATCGAGTCCATTTCTTACCAGGCTAAGCTGGCGTTTACGTTCCAGTTCCGTAAATATCCCTATCAATAAGAGCGGGTGGCAAGCCGCATCCTCTGAGTTGTGCAGCCGTGCAAGGATCGCCTTTTTCATCTCTGCGTCACAGCCGTACAAAACGCCGTAGGTAACCTTTCTCAAAGTGAAGTAAGTCATGGATAGAGCTAAGTCACCCGGCCACTCGTGAGATGTTCGACAGTTGTACACTTTGAGAAGTTAATTTCCGCTACTTAGTAACTTAGGAGCCCTAAAATTTGGCCAAGCACCAGCCACTTACCTATTGCCGGTTCGAGAGGAGTCCCAAGATTAAGTAGTGTACGACTGAATATTGGGTACCCCCGATTAACTGTGCGGACGATCGACCCATGAACGTAGAACTTTCGTAATATCATGTCGAAGCCGTTCTCACAGAATGGAAGATACATGAGTAAGGCCGGATTGTGGGCGCCACCCGGATTGCTGTCTTCCGCTCGACCAGCTAAGCTAATCCAGAAATTAGCTCACCCAAAAGCATGAAAGAGACAGGAGAGTGGTACATGGCGATTGTTTCTCCCTTCTGGGAATGATAGTCTGGCGGTTCCTATTCTTGGTATAAGCTGGAGTACGTGATTACTCGAATTACAACAATTCGCCACCTTTTCGAGCCAGTGTAGTAGGTCCTCGCTGGAACTGGTCTCCCATATTGTTTGGTCCTAGAGCAAAACTAATTAGCTGTTGGGACTCGGAAAGACTTGGTTACTATCACGTACTGCACTGTTTTTGCGGAGCTTCACTATAGTGTTACTGCGAGTATCATACTGAAAGAGCTTTCGATCTTTGTAATTCATCTCAGGGGATTTCCGTGGCCAATCCATAGCGTATTGTGAACCAAGTAGGCAATGTGTGGTTCCAAAGAGATTGGTGGCCAACCCCCCATCGAGGCCCTAAATCTTCTAAATACTCCAAGCTGACAGCAGAATATATCGGTTACATTGCGTCACAGCCTGCAGATTATTTATGCGAGCGCACGTTAAATGGCAAGAGATAAGCAAAAGTGTCATTTTGACTCTGCTATCATGGCCTCAACTTTTAACAGGGCTAAACTAGCATCAGAGCGTAACACGACATCGCAAAATCGGGCATAAATGCTTACCGCATGCAATCCCTAGGCTCTCTAGGATGTTGAATCAGATACCGAGAGCCTTGAGGGGTTTATTTAAAGGTAGACGTGGCATACTTTCCGAGGGCGCAAGGCACACTTCATTTTATCCATACCGTATCTTACACGCAATCTACACTGATTTTTCCACTTTGCGTTTTCAACTATGAGTGCGTACTCTACCTGGACCGAACAGATAGTCCACATAGAGTACAATGACAGCAGGATCCTTGGCGAGGAACTCGCAAAACTGTACGGGCCTGGCAATTTCAGGATCAAGGTGCGGGGAAGCCATCAGTTCGCTATGGTAGATGTGGCTAACATGTAAAGATTCAAGCATCGGCCTATCGACTAACAATACCGACGCCTCTTTTGCCGGTAAAGACCCCATGTTTGTTTTTATTTTGAAAGAATATCTTCAGCTGCACAGTCTGAAACTCAATACACTAGGCACAACTCAACCAGATTAACGATAAGATTCGGGCTCACTATCATCCCCAAGATAGATAAGCTTGAGTCTTAGAGAGTGACAAGCGATCGGGAAAGTTTTGGCAGTTCGGGGCTGTTGGTGGGTAATTCTGAGCTTCATCGATGACGAATCGGTCGTAAGAGACCAAGCAGACCACAAGTGGAAATCATGTATCTACAAGTAACAGCTGTCATGATGCCACTGGGGATGGCCTCTGAGGATTTGGACGAAATAGTTACGTGGGACCGAGAAGTGGTCGTATAAGTTAATATATAAAAATCCTGATCATTACGTGTTCCCAAGGTCTTGAACAGAGGAATTCCCATGTCGCTGTTAACCGATTCTTGTTTGCTTCATCCTCAACTCGCTGCTCCCATATCTAATTCAGCTCTATTTTATGGCAATCATGTGTTAAATTCTGAACTCGCATCTCTCGTCTTCCTAACAGCACCACATTTTGAGCCAGCGATAGACTTTCGTCCTCCACTTAACCCCCTGTCTGTCATTTGTGAGTGACTGTATTAGCTCGTGCGAATTTTCAAGACGGCCGTGGTTTTCAAGACGGCCGTGGCTTTCAAGTATCTGGTCTGTATGAATCCGGCTCTCATGCGATAGCCTGTTGCTTTCGGGCATAACCATGGAGCTCACCGACGGGTTTGGCTTGTTTTCGTTTGCCATAGGAGCTCTAGAGGCTGCGGGTTCGGATTCGTTACTGTTTGAATCGACGAGACGAGGGATAAAGGAGTAATCATCGTTGTCACGACATCGTATTGATATTCTGCCGAGCTCATCCTTTACCAGGTCACATTTTGTCCGTTCGTTCTGGTTAGCCACCAGCATGTGCTTTTCTATCAGGTCCAGAAACTCGTGCAGGTAACGAGAGCATCTTGGATGTTCGTGGAGCTTCTTTATCCACTATTGCATACTGGTCAGCTGTTTGTATGCTTCCTGGAGAGGTCGAGCTGCCGATCCAGCTGAGGTGAGACTAGGGATAACTTGCCTCCGTCACAGATACTTTAACTGTTGCACTATACTTCCCATCATCAACTTGAAAGAATACGTCTTCGGGATATAGCGGAAGGCTCCGAGTTTTTGGCCGATCATCTGCAGAGCGAGCGGTCGAGAACTCTTCTATGCCCTCTGCACCAAGCAATATCCAAGTGACAAATTCAAGATATACACACCCAAGTCCCCAAATATCTGTTTTTCGAGAATATGGTTTTCTTCTGCCGTCTTGAGATTCTGTTACTAGTTCCCATTCCGGAGGCCGATAGGTAGGGGAGCATCCAATCCACTCATCTTGGGCCGACCTCATATGAGTTTCTCTCGAGTGAAACTGGGCAAGGCCGAAATCGCAAATCTTTAGAATGCCCGTTCCAATGGAATCTTGTGGATGTTTAAACCAAAGAATGTTGGCGGGCTTGATATCGCCATGCAAGCCAAATTCCATCTCGCCCGGAATCTGAGGAGACTCAAGCTGGCGTAGCTTAGCACGGCTCCGGTCAGATAATTGGCGCTCATGAATTTGATAAAGCCCTTTGGCGACACCGTGACACTGGTCACTAATCCACGTCATAGCCTCCCTGCTCAATAGCGAGTTAGGATCGTTTTTCCAAAAATCTTCCAAGCTTCCACCGTCGGCCCATGGGAAAAGAAGATAGCACTCTTTATTCCAATAAAAGGTTGTTAAGAGTTGGATGAGGTGCGTCTCGTCCTTGAGGCTGAACTTTCTTAGTGTTTCTATCTCCGGAATTACGGCTTTGTATTCCTTCTTATGGAGTTTCTTAAGAGCAAATACGGACTGAGACTATAATAATGTTTAGCCTTTATCAAATTAGCAAGGTATGGTCAGGAAAACTTACATATGTAAGTTTTCCAAAGTCGTAATGCCCACGGTGGATTCTAATAGCACGAACTTCACTGTGTCCAGTTTGGAAGTTTTTGTCTTTGAGTCCATCGTCTGGTATCCAGGGAAGGATTGTCTGATCATCCAGTATAGGTATATGATCTTGGCGGCTGGTATCCTTGGTGAAGAAAGGTGCATTCACACGCCACTGATACTCAAGAAAATTCCTGTAGTTGGTAGTGCTCCACCCATCTAGTTCTATCCGCATGCTGGTTGATTCTTGTATTTTGCGTAGAGCTGTGATCGTAAATAGACCATCTTCGTTAGGCCTTAGTGGAAGATCTGCATCCGAAATCTCGCGAGCGGTGAATTGTTTGATGCTGCTTGCTTTATCGATCAGTACGAGTACCGCAAAAATCTTGCGGTAAACATCAGGCTGTGAATTACCCTTCTGTCCACAAATACTATCTATGAGCTGTTCGAGTTGTCCTGGAGGTTCTTTACTGAATAAGGTGGTGATATTATCCTTGACAGAGTCCCGATTAAGGATTTTCTTTAGTTGATCAGTCGGGAGGAACCACCTGCCTGGGTCATCCGCAGGTATAATTGCGGATGTCAGATCAGCCAACAGCGTCGCCGACATGTCTTCTTTTTTTCTCCCTTTTTTTTCTTTCTTTTTTGAATATTGACAAATACGTGATACAGCACCCTTTTGAATTATAGCCTCAGGAAACATCTCGATATATACTATTGTAACCTGACTGTGAAATCAGAAAAGAAAAATTGACGAACGGCAGGGGTTACTTGATTTGGGGGCTTATATCCTGTTACAAGGGCTTGGTTTCAAAGGCTTGGAAGAGTGTTCATATTAATAATCATCATCTAAGGCGTCAAGGGGGCCATAAAGGTCTAGTCCTTCTCCTTGGGCTAGGCGGCGACCTTCGTCTCTATATGTAAAAGCTTCGCTTTCGTTCCTCGCTTTCGTATAGCCTGTATCGGGTGCGATCAGGTTATCGCGAGAACGCGCGGAACGGGTACGGGAGCCAGCCTTGCCGCTCATATGATTATATACATGAATTGGAGTTCTAGGCCCAAAGGGTTTCGGGTGCCTGAGGCAGTTCCAATCCCTTGGGTGGTCCGTGTGACATATCCATCGAATTATATTGTTCCTGTGACCGTCTCGAAAACTGAATGATACGCACACCTTAATTTTAATTGGCTTGTACACTTTGAAGCATGCGGGCTGAGAACATAGCCCACCTGATGAAGAGCGGTACCACCCCTTAATACTTATCGTTATATGTAGCCCAGGAAGGGGGGGGCGTATGCGCTCTAAATAGGAATAGTGGCTTAGACTTCTGCTTTGAATAATCATTTCCAGGTTCTTGTAGCGTAAAGAGGAAGGTTTTCTTAAGAAGCGAGCTGTCCCCCCAGCTCGATCTCGTCAAACTTATCCAGTACGTCAGTCATTAGTCCTGTTTGCCTTACTTCCAAATAATCAACATCAAGCAACACCACAAACGGATCGCGCTTTTAATTCTTCATGTTCCAGAAATCAGAGAAGTAACGTCGCTATCCCTATGCGTTCATTCAAGTCATCCAGAAGCTCTCCCCAGAGAATTCCGTGCAGGGACATCGACCCGCACAAACTATCTAATACCCTAAACAAGTGCTTCGGAGAAAGCCAATATAAGCTAGAAGTTAGAAGTCGCCCATTATTCGCTGGATTACAAGTATCTGAAATGAATTTGGTAGATGCGACGGAATAATTTCATCATCACTGCTGAGCGCGAGATGACCACGGCAAGCTGTATTGAAGTGCACCAATGTTACCGAATTTACTAATAATTCAGTAGGAAGACATATCGAGTTGCTACTACTGGCAATGCGCAAAAGGGTCCAGTTGTGGGAGTCATGGGTCATGATGGCAGGAAGAAGTAAGTGCCCCTTTTCATCCATTGAAGCAATTGAACCTTCGTGGAAATCCTTACTCACCTGGATATCTGTTCAACCTAATTGATCACACTAGAATATCAGACACGGGGCTATCACGGTCATTTCCCCCACTCCCACCCCCTCCCTCTAATAACGCTCTAATAGGGAGCAAATTCCATCTATAGGAAGAATGAAAGAACATTTAGAGTGTCTCGTTAGCCTTTCTTTTTCTCTTAATAAATATAATTGCTTTTCAGTGGTATTTAAAATTGAAATAAATACTCATTACGCATTAAAATGAACTGAAGGTGACTGTAGATTCATGTTATCAGCTGCCCCTTTCGGAATTTCCCCAGGCTGACTCCGACGCGGCGTGCCTGCTGTGGACCCAAACCGTAACAATTTTGCGGTATTATACAGGTCTAGGCTAGTCCACCGAAGAGTCTGTAGTGCCCCCTTGAGCCCCAAAGCTTGCCAATATAAGAAGCGAAGATACCCAGGCAGTAAGGACAAAGGCCCCCAAAGAATGGTGGGGTTTAAAGTTATGTGATGTAACGCTGCGGCCTAACCGATTGGTCCGCTTCTCTCTATTTTGCCAACGACCTGCCGGTTACGAACGGCCGACTGTATCGTAAAACTAGGGCAAGTGTGAACTTTCTAGATAATTGCAACAATGTGGTACAGATCCAATTTCTTGATTAATTTTCAAGATGTGACGTTTACAGGTGGGAGGAGGATATGTGTACAGATAGTACTTGCAGCACCCGTCGTGTTACTCGGGTAGTCCCGGTACTATAGTTGGAGGTAGACCACCTCACTTTAGTGGAAGTGAGACTTAGCTGCGATTGAATCCCATTCTGCCATTCTGGCTCTTTTGGCCTGTAGATGTTCGCCTACTATAAGTTAAATAGACATATTCCTGAAGTTTACATTTACATTCATTTCCCCCTGAAATCTATTAGCAGGAGACAGACGGCGTGGATTCTAGGAAGATCTAACGGCCTATCAGGCGTTGCTGGGAGTAACCTGGTCTTACGACAGTGCCGCTCTGACCGCCAATTCGAGGCGAACAACATAATATTATTGGTGCTGTGGAAGCCTTGTCTCTATACGATTAATATCAGATACATAAGCATATATATGCAAGTAAGCCCAGTCATGCAAGAACTCTCGCACATTCCGACCTAAGGTAATCTGCACGGGTAATGTCGCATTAGCGCCACATAGGATACGTGAATCTCGGAATTTCCTGCATAACTCACCCTCTTTAGAATAAGACATACAGTTCAACAATGGAAGGTATCAGGTACGTATGATTTGATTAAACCTGAACCTAACTGTCACACGGACCCAAGGGGCTGAGACCACCCGAGACCCTTTGGTCCAGGACTCCAATATCATGTACATAATCATATGAGCGGCAAGGCTGGCTCCCGTACCCGTCCGATCGGCTAGACTTGCTCCCGCATCTGCCTGATCGGCTGGGCTTGCTCTCGTATATGCCTGATCGAATAAGACAGGCTATATGAGAGCGAACGAGAGCAAGGAACAAAAGTGAGGCTTTCGCATATAGGGACCTAGGTCGCCGCCTGGCTGAAAGGGAGGACTAGACCTTATGGCCCCCTTGACGCCCTAGATGATCATTGCAATTTGAACGCTCTTCCAAGCCCTCGAAATCAAGCCCTTGTTACACTAACCCCTCGTTAGGGTAAACCATGCTTCCTAGAGTCATAAATCGCGGGATTGTAAAGGGACCGGTTTCTGATTCTTCATATGTCGTGCCACTCATATGCCAATCCTTGCTGTTACGGAATCTGAGTTGCACAGACTAGCCCTGATAGCTACTGTGTTTAGATTGATGTACTCCTTCTCTTGAAACGAAGTTGGTCACTCTAAGGGTTTAGCCCATTCCACGCTCGCGTTCCCTCAAAGTGTCGAAAAAGCCGCTCTCGGTAGTATTAGAATAGATAGTCAGCAGCTACATCGAAAAGGCGGTCAAAGAAGGCGAAAGCGGTAGGGCTGCTGCACTGTCACAACAAGTTAGCAGAGGCCTTCGTACTAGATTTTCAATATTGCAATAGTGAACTAGCTAGGTTGATTACCTCAAAATAGATGAACACGGAGAAATGACAATATAAGTTTCTAAACAGATATTTCGTGAGTTAATAAAACTTTCCTGCGAGGGGGGCATATATCAATTATGCTGCAAGTGGGCAAGAGATCTGATAAGCAGTCCTGATACATGAAAAATGCGGTAAGACTGACCGACAACTTTTACATCTTTTTATAGATGCCGACCAGAATACGAGCCATGGATGGTTGAACCTGTGGTCAATTATAATTCAGGAAGATTAAGCTATCAGACAGGGGCGTATTCGATATCGACAGTCTCCTTGATCGCTCAAGCAGGTGTGTTGTTATTTATTAGGACGTTCCCTCTTATTTTGGCGTCTAGCTTGGTTGGGTTGAACAAAAAAAAGGGGGTCGGGGTCATCCTCCAATCTAAAATATCTGTGATGGTCATGTTCATTAACTCATCTGCACCACCCACATTCTTCTCGGCTCTGCCTTTATTTTGAGCATAAGAAAAAGACCCCCTCATCTTGAATAAAGCGAGAAGTTTCCAACTTCCATACTTGCGCGGGTGGCACAGGCACAGGATCCAGTTGCGGATAAGAATCCAAAGGACATACGCATTATAGAAATGGGGCAGTTTAACTTTTCTCGCGATCGAAGGTAGTCCCAGTGGATCGCCTAATCTAGCACTTCCATTGTAGCCTCTCTCACATGGAAATCCAAAGACGTTTCCGTGTTCCACGGGTAATCCTGGATATAAGATCCTTTTCCCCTGCGATCTACTAATATCTCATCCTTCGTCACCGAAGCCCACCGGCATCCATCGAGAGCCTCCACGTTGAGGCCTACAGAGTACGTATGGCCAGGTTGGAGGCCGTCTACTCCGGTAACTTGAGTGGAGCGGCGAATTTTCCGCTCGTTGCCATGCTCGTCCCGTTCCCAGCCGCGCTCCACAACTGCTTGGGGATCCGGTTTGATACCCCCGCCTTTGCGACCAAAACCTGGATCCAATGAGTCAGCAAAGTATTCTTCAACCTGATTGCCACAAGACAAGATGAGGCTCTGCGATACAGATACTCTCGATACTAAAAGGTGTGTTTCTGTGCCGGACTCGACGTTGCTAAGAGAAAATAGCCGCTCCCACATACCTGTCGATAATTGCACGGGTTCGTTCGGTTGCAAGGTGAGGAAGAACTGTTCGTCGTAACTACCTCTTACTCTCAATTGTGGTCCTCTGCTGATCATGCAGTGGCTCGTTTTCACTGGATTGCCAGTAAACAGATCGGTGATGATGTATCCATTACTCGTCAGAGCCCCTTTGGGGTCCAGGGGTAGACGCCAGGTGTACAGGGTTATCGGATGTTGGGCTCGCGAAGTAGCTGTGATGAATATTCTAGGCGGTTCATGTTGCGAATAAGAATGTGTTGGTCTATCGAAAGAGACTTGAATATCAACCCACGGACCATGTGTGGACTGCGTAGCTGGGTCTGGTAGACTTGTCTCAGTCTCAGTCTTGAGCTCCGATCTGTCTTCGCCCAGTAAAGCCATGAGGATTCGGAAACTGAAATCGGGCTGGTGAGGGTTTCTCGCATGAGCAATAATACAGTCGGGCGATTGACTAAAGGACAGCAGATCGTGATATATCGAGCTCTGCTACTACACCCGCTCATGATAGGGATATGTTTCAAGATTAGCCCAATTGGCCTTCGATCTATATAGGTCTAGCTCTGGTGACGTTGTAGGGTTGCTATTGGCGAACTTAGTAGTCTATGTAATTTCTAGTCGCGCTATACACTCGCATGGTCAAGTGGCGATGCAGTCGTCCATTTACGTCATTTGTATCCGATTTTGCGCAGGATGCAGCACAGCAGGGGCTTGAAATGATTCTTGGCTTGTTTTATCTTACCCTCCCATATTTCAATCTATTTTCAATGAAGGCACGGGAGATCGATCGGTCAATCAATCAGAGAGTCTAACGCGCGGGGTTGACGTTCGAAGTAAAGGTGGCAGGGCGATTGAGTAAATCGGGTTGACACCGCCAAATATCAAACACCCACTTGTTTCAGCACTGTGTCCCAATTTTATAATATTTCATGTTATAACTTTTCGGTCAACTCAATCGCTCTCCGATAGCATTTTTGACGGATTGGGACATCATACGTTTTCTGCGAATTTGTACAAGTTTCTGACCTTTCCACCATTCTCGCAGGGCTGCTCCATCTATAATCAGAAAAGTGTTACTGTCGTGGTTTGGGTGACATGTGCCCTAAGAATACCCCAATGTTGAGCGTCAGGGCCCCTAAAATACATCTGCATGTCGATCGCTTTGCGTCTGGGCAACCCATGCCGTATGGGGTAATGCCGCATGTGGTAATACCGACAAGCTCACAATACGGCCGCTTCTCAATCTCGCTAATAATTCGCTTTTACTTTTAGCTATTTCAAAATTACTATCTCAAGTGCTGACAGCACATGGCGCGGAGAGCATATCAATGGCTTCAAAGAGTATTTTCAGTTCTACACTTGAACGAATCTCTACATATTGTTAGAAGCTAGGCTGTGCAGGATGCCTCTGCAGAATATTAAGCATAACCGTGAAGCTCGACTAAGTTAAGAGGCTGATAAAGCAACAACCGCAGCGTAATCCGGATATAAATACTGTTCGGTGACCTCCTCGTTCAGACTACTGATTCGAGTCTTATGCCCCAACGCCTTCAAGAAGAAGGCGGTGACAGAGCTGAAAGGCAAAAGTTTTCAGGATGATGACGCATTTAAATATTATGCTGCATGCAAGCAAGATGGCGGCGAGATTGACGATAATATCGGTTATGTGAGTGTAAACTGAAGTAGTTGAGATGTTTGATAAACGATCTGCTAGTAATCTCCACCAGCTCATGAATACATTTGGGATGACAGTTCTTCACGAGTACATGCAATATGAAAAGATGAATGACTCGTCGTAAGTATTAAACAGAAAATCGCAAGTGCAGCCGACCTAATATTTATACATCAAGAAAAAAAAGATTCAACTAAGCTAGCGAGATGAATATCGGGGGAAAATGATAATTTGAGCTTCTCATTCGTGACGGAAAATCGACGCCGTTAATTCATCCTGGATTAACGATATATATATAGTCACATCTAGTCTGCGGCATCATTTATTAAACAACAAAACCTCACGCGAGAGGAGATCCTCTGTGAGGCATTGCAAGAAACAAGAGACTAGAAATCATTATCAACATGCTTTGGCCGCATCCATCTTTCCAGGATACAGCTTGATTCAAGATAACGGAAAGAAGACGCGTGAGCTACAACTAATATTTGATACGCTACGTTTCAGCTTCGACAAGCCTATAGAGAAAACTGACTTTAAGGGTTTCTGAAAGTCGCCCGATCAGGCGAGGTTAGTTAGGAATACATCATCAGACTAGGAATCGACGGCATTTATAAGAGAACAGCAAAGCGTGTTGACGTTGCGTCATCTGCAGCCCTACTTGAGCTGTAATGAATCATAATTCGTTTAACTATCTTGTACGTAAATTTCGGAGATGTGTGGAAGATAGGGAATCAGATTGTATATCACCTTCCAATCATGCGTACCCTAGTTTATCGTCTCAGCTCCTCTTTTAGATTAAATTTCATCCGACCAAGCTCTTCCGAATCTAAATGATTTTCGTGAGCTTTCCAGTTGTGATATCAAACAACAGACCCGACGCCGATTCTCGGAGCTCTTTCCGGATAAGAGGAGAATTCTTGATGAGCTCAACGTCTTTCCGCGTTCTATCGACGATACTGCCCCTCAGGATTAGATTCTATGCTCAAGACACAAAAGCCAACATTTCGGGTTCGTGATTCAGAACATGGTTAGAACAGACTCTACCTGGAATCTGGGAGAATTGGAGTTGAAGAATTAGGGGATTAGATCGAACTTACTCATGCGTAGTCTCCGCAGCGAAATTATTTAGCACCTCGCTATCAATATCTGGATTATGTTTCCTGATATGTGCGCGAATTTGCTCTTCGGTCATGTGTATCGCGCCGCAATCTGGGAATTGTTAGCGGTGTTGTATCCTATCAAATACCGTAACATATCCCGTGTTGTAAACCGAGATGGGACAGGAAGGGTTGTTTACCGGTATGCTTGATCACAATAACTTCCGTAAGCGTAGTCAGGTTGTCAATAGCCACGATGTCGTTCAAGTTCCTTGCTGGCGTTCCTGAGGCGGTTCGTACGACAACAACTCCTGCCAGCCATAAGCTAAACTGGGGGCTCACGGGCCACTCCCTCACGAGCCACCCTGATTTTCATACAAACCAATAAGATTTTGAAAATTGGTTTAAAAGTGGAGAAAAACGTTAAAAATAAGCGGGTTCCAAAAAAACAAGTAAAAAGATTAAAACTATTTATAATAAAATTTTTTAAATACTGCATATTTTTTTATATTTAATAATACGGTGTTATTATAAGTATATTTTATTTTATTATTTTATTTGTTAAATTTCGAGAAATTTATTGTTTTAAACAAGGTGTAAAACTTTAATAAAAGTGGAAACTTATAAATGTTTTAATCTTTTTAAATAAATGATAAAAGCTTTAAGGGGTTCATTAATTAAATAAATGTTAACAGTAGCACCCCCGGAAAGGTTGCTATTTAGCAACAGCTAGCGCACGAGAGTGCGCACAAACATATTTACTTAAATATGTTTATGCTTCGCTTTTATTCCTTTTAATCATTAGATTCTATTTTATTACTTATATTAAGCTTTATAATAAAACAAGTTATAATATATTTTATTTAATTTTTATTTATTTATATAATTTTTGCTTAATTAGTTATTTAACATTATATTTATAATTTTAAGTAATATTTTTAAAAAGTTTATATATAAAATTTATATAGTTTACGCACTAGCTTGTTTTATATATAAATTTTATTAAAAAAACATTATAAATAATAGTTTTATTATTTAGCTACTTTGTTATATAAAAATATAAAAAATATATATTAATTATTTTAAAATATTTTTTGTTTTGTTTTATTTAAATAAAATAAAATATTATTATTGTTAAATAAGCTTTATATAATTATACGTTTAAAGTAAATAAATAAAATACTTTATATTATATTATATTTGTTTATTTAAAAAGTAAAAAAAAAAAGCTTTATATAATGCAAAGTTTTTACTTAAAGTAAAAACTTTTACTAGCATATAAAGCTAACAAAATAAAAAATAAAAATAAAGGTAATTATATATGCTTATATAATTAATATTATATAATATATATAGTAATATATTGTACGCTAATATTTATAAATATAGTTAATGCTAATAGTTTTAACATTAGCTATTTTTTTTTTAGCTATATTTGCTTTAACGTATAACAAAAAAAAAAAAGTAAACAAAAAAAAAGGCTCCTTTTTTAGCTTAAGCGCTTTATATATATTATAGTTTAACGTTTTTACTATTATATAACGTTAAAGCTTTTATTTTATAAGTTAATAAAGATTATAAAGTTATTATACGTAAAAAATCTTATTAAAATATAATATTTTTATATTAAAACATAATATTTTTTTATTAACGTATAATATTAAAGCTTTAATTTTATAAGCTAAAGCTTATAATAAGCTATTATAAGCAAACAATAAAGTTATTATACGTAATAAAGCTATTATATAAAAATATATAAGCAGTTATACGTTTAATTATATTAATTAAAATTAATAAATATGTTTTAAAGCTATAGCACTACTTTTAATTAGTTTAAAATATTTTATTGCTTAAGCTTTATATATATAATTAAATAGCTATTATTTAGTTATACGTAAATTTGTTAGCTTTAACTAAATAAATATAGTTAAAAAAAAAGAACGGTTAATAAACAAGCTTAATTGTATAAAAAATAGCTTGTTTATAAATAAAGCTAAAATCTTTAGCTTGCTTTTATTTTTTTTTATTTTTTAAATTTTATATATTATACGCTTATTTGCTTGCTTACTTTTTTATACGCTTATATATATATATTTATATAATAAATATTATTTGTACGTTTTATAATAATAGTTATATATTATAAGTTTTAAGCTAGCTTAATAGCTATAACGTTATATAACTTTTTATAAAAAACTTAAACAATTGCTGTTTTTTTTAAAAGCTATATATTAACGTATATATATGTTTTTTTTTATGTTATATTTGTTATGTTTAAAAGTATGTTAACGTTTTAGCTTTTTTATACGTAGCTTAAAAAAACTAATTTTGTTGTTTTACTTTTAGTTAATATTAATATTTAAGTTTTGTTAAGCAAGCTTAATAAGCAAATTGTACGTATTATTTAGCGCAAAAGCTATTTTTATATAATAATTGTTTAGTTTTATAATATAACTTATATAACTTATAAATAAAACGTTTATGTTAATTATAGCTGCTTTTTTTTTATTTTTTATTATACGCTTATTAAATATTAGTTTAAAGTTTATGCTTTATATGTTTAATGTTTATATAATGTTTATTATACTTATAAAGTTTAAAAAAAGTGATAAAAATAATAATAAGCTTAAAAAGTTTAAAAGTTTTTATTATACGTTAAAAAATAAAAAATAAAAGAAATAGCTAAAGTTTTTTGTTATTTTTTGTTTTAAAGTTTTTATAAATTTAATACATTTTTATACACTTTTTATATGCTGCTTTTACTTTTATATATTTTTTTTTATTTTTTTTTATTTTATAACTATTATAACGTATAAATAATATATTAATATTTTAAAACTTTTTTATAAATATTTTTATTTATATAATTAGTTTATTTATAAATATAAAAATCTTTAACGCTTAATTAAATGTTTTTTTAATAAACGTATTAACTAAATTATTTTTGCTATTAATTTATTATATTTAAAAAAAAAATTTTTTTTTTATAACTTTTTTAATAATATAATATTTATTATTAAACGCTTTTTTTAAATAGTTTTTAGCTTTATTAAACAGTTATATAACAGTTTTAAGTTTAAGCATAATATAGCTAAAATAAAAAAAGTTTTAAAAGTAGCTATAATTTTTTAAAGCAATTAATATAAACGCATAAAGAATTAATACAAACGTATAACCTTATAAACGTATAACTTTTTAATTAGTTTAACTTAAAATACGCTCTATAGTATATTTAATTGTATTAAACCTACTTGCTTTATAACTAAAGCTAATTAATCCAAGGATATATTATTTAAACATATTATTTTATAGAAATATTATTATTATACTTTTAACGGAGCTTTTACTTTTTGCGGCGTTTTATTTTAAAAAACTTTAATAATGCTATAAATATAATTTAATTTAATTAGCTATTTAGTTTAGCTACTTTAACTTTTACTAGCTTTTTTGCTTTTAAATATTAAGCTATAACTAACGTTTGCTAGCTTTATTATTTGTTGTTTTTTTAGCTTTAAGTACTAATGTTTAACTGCGTGTTTAACGTTAAGTAGCTAAACTATTTTTGCTTCCTTTAGTACTACTGTTATACTTTTTGTTTTATTTAAGCTTAGCTAACGTTAACTTGTTTTAGCTATTTAACAAGCAACCCTATTTTTAGCTTATAATTAGCTAACTAGCGGATAGCTTGCTTAATTAAATTATAAGCTTATTAAAAACAAGTTTAGCAAAGTTTTTTAGTTAACTATAAAGCATAATAACAATTTTAAAATTATAAATTAGTTAATATAAGTTTTTTAATAACGATTTTTATAACTGCTAATAAAAGTTAATGTTTTGTTTATTAAAAAAGCTTTTATTAGTTATTTTAACGTAAACATTATAATAGCATAAAAGCTTAAGCTTAATAATAACTAAACAGTTATTAATATAATATTTAATGTTTGTTAAATAAAGGTTTTTTACGTTTAATATTAATTTACGAGCAATATAGTACTATAAATTAATTAAGTTTACTTTTTTTAAAGCTATAACTGTTTAAAGCTTGTTTAAATAATCTAAAAAAAACAATAAATATTTGTATTAAATAAGAATTTTATTTTAAGCACAAGCTTGTTTAAAGTTACGCTTTTAGTTAGCTATTATTTTTTATATTATTTTAATAAAATTATATAAATAACTTATACTATTTAAAAAATAGCTTTTAATATTGTTATTATTTGCTTTTGTACTAAATATAACTTAAATATTAAAATTGTAATATTTGCAAATATAGCAACAAGCTTACTGCAACTTTAAAAATATATAAGTTTTATAAATATATTATAGTATAAAGCGCTAGTTATTAAACTTTTAGCAAAGTTTAATTTATGCTTTTTTATGCGCAACTTTTGTTTTTATAAGTACTACTTTTTTTTATATTATAAAAATGTTTTAGTAAATAAAAAAAGTTTTTTTATTATTAACTAAAGCAGCATTTACTAGCTGCTTATTAAAAAAGCTTAACTTTATAAATAATTAACTAATAAAAATAACATTTTTATTTTTGCTAGTATTAAAGCTGCTACTATTAACGCGATAAAAAACCTACTTTTGTTTAGCTTTAAATAAAACGTTTAAATTAATATAGTATATATAAAGCTGCTGCTATATAAAAAAAAACTAATTATTTAATATAGCTTTTATTGTTTTATTATAATTAGTTATAACAATATAAAGCTTTTGTATAATATATTATATTATAAGTTAATAAATATTTTCGGCTAAAAACTAAAAGCTTTCCTGTTTTTTGTTGTTAATTAAGCTAAAAACAGCATTAAAAACTGTTTTTAAGCAGGTTTAACTTGTTGTTTAAAACAACAAAAGCTTAAAGCAATTAATATTATATATATTATTAAAGCTAATAATGCTTAAAAATCGCTTCTATATTTATAAGCAGTATAAAAAAGTTTAAACTAATTTAATTAAACAATATAGCTTATCGTTAGCTTATTTAACTAAATAAAAAACTTTTTTTTTATTAAAAAGCTTAATAAAAACTACAGTTAAATTATAGCTGTTTAGCTTAGCTTGTTTAATAATGTTTTAAACATTATAAATATTCCATTAAATAAAAATAAACTTTTTGTGCTATTTTTTAACTATACTTTAAACGTTTTAAGCTTAAATACTAATATAATAACTAGTTAATATAATAGTTTTTTTTACTAGTTTAATAAGCTTTTAATAAAATAAATAAACAAACAAATTTAAGCTTTAGCTATAATTATGCTAATAATGCTTTAAGTTTTTATATAGTTGTAATAACTATTAACTTTTGTTTTTAGCTTTAGCAATTAATAATTATTTGCAGCTAATTTTCTAAAACTTTTATTGCCGAATTTTTTTGCTTTTGCTAATTGTTGCTTTTTTGTATTTATTATATTTAATTATAAATTAAATTTGTTGTTTTTTATATAAATATAAATAATATTTAATAGTATTAAAACTATTGTTTTTATTAAACGTATTAACGTAGTTAAAAAGTGCGTTAGCTATAAAAAATAAGTTGCTTAAAATAAATAAGTTAAAAATAGTTTTTAAAACTAAGAAAAAAAAACAGTAGTTAGCTAACAAAATATTTGTTTTAGCTAGTAAAACTAGTGCTTATTAAAATAAAAGCATTAAAAATAAAGTTAACAATAAAAAAGCGTTTTTTGTTAACAGTAAAACAAGTAATTTTAACAGTAAACTTTGTAAAAGTAAGTACGCTAAAAAAAAAAAGTTATAATTGTTTAAATTTAACAGCAACTATTTTTATTGTTTTTGTTATTTATATATGCGTTTATATGCGCGTATTAAATCTATAAAAAGCTGCTTGCTTTTTTTTATAACTTAACGGACTAACCGTAAAAACGATTTAAATTTTTTTTTAATAGCAGTAAGCGAAGTTAAGCTACAAAATAGTTGGGTTAACTAAAATTTTTTAAAATAAAAATTAAAACGAGCTTCCGGGCTAAATATAAATAAGCAAACGCGTTAAAATCGTAAAAGCGTTAAAAATTTATTAGCAAAAAAAATATTGTAATTAGTACGTAGCTTTTATGCTAGCTTATTAAGTTTTTTATGTTTATAAAAATATAAAATAGTGCTAAAAAAATAAAAATATAAAACAAATATATTATTAAAAACATTATTATTATTAAAGCTATAATTTGCAGTAATATTATTATAACTACTATTAAATAAATAGGATTAATTAGTTATAGCTGCTATAAAAGCAAAAAATAGTTTATTAAATAAAAAAAGTAAGCAAAAAAGCAAAAAACAAAAAATACATTATTTTTTTTAGCGATATAATAAGTTGTTTAATATAAAAACGCGTTTATAAAATTGCTAAAATTAAAAAAGTTTAAAAAACATTGTTTAAAAATGCTAAATATTATAAAGTTAAAATAGTAAAATATATTAATTATTAAAATTATTAACAGTATTATTAACAGTTTAAATAAAATATATAAAATAAAATATATAAAGTTAGTATATTAAATTAAATAGCGTTAAAATAGCTAAAGTAAAATAAAACTAAGCAAACATTAAGTACATAAAAAGTTAGGAAAAAAAACAGTGTGCACTAACAATTAATTTTTAAGCTAATAAAAAACAGCAAAAAGTTATACGTTTATAAAGTTATACGTTTATATTAATTCTTTATGCGTTTATATTAATTGCTTTATTTAAATTTAATAATAACTATTTTTATTATTTTTATTATTTATATATATATTTATATATATATATTAAGTTTATAAAAAGCTGCTTATTTTTTTTTATAATTTAACAAATTAACTATAAGAACAATTTAAATTTTTTTTCAATAATAATAAGCAAAGTTAAATTATAAAATAGTTAAACTAACTAAAATTTTTTAAAGTAAAAATTAAAACAAGCTTTTAAACTAAATATAAATAAACAAACATATTAAAATTATAAAAGCGTTAAAAATTTATTAGCAAAAAAAACATTATAGTTAATATATAGCTTTTATACTAGCTTATTAAATTTTTTACGTTTATAAAAATATAAAACAATATTAAAAAAATAAAAGTATAAAATAAATATATTATTAAAAACGTTATTATTATTAAAGCTATAATTTATAATAATATTATTATAACTATTATTAAATAAATAAAATTAACTAGTTATAACTATTATAAAAGCAAAAAATAGTTTATTAAATAAAAAAAGTAAGCAAAAAAGCAAAAAACAAAAAATACGTTATTTTTTTTAATAATATAACAAGTTATTTAATATAAAAGCACGTTTATAAAATTGCTAAAATTAAAAAAGTTTAAAAAACATTGTTTAAAAATATTAAATATTATAAAGTTAAAATAATAAAATATATTAATTATTAAAATTATTAATAATATTATTAACAGTTTAAATAAAACGTATAAAATAAAATATATAAAGTGAATATATTAAATTAAATAGCGTTAAAAATATTAAAGTAAAATAAAACTAAATAAACATTAAATATATAAAAAGTTAAAAAAAAAAACAATATATATTAATAATTAATTTTTAAGCTAATAAAAAACAGCGAAAAATTATATGTTTATAAAGTTATACGTTTATATTAATTTTTTATACGTTTATATTAATTGCTTTATAAATAACTATTAAAGCTTTAAACAATATAGTTAAACTTAATAGCTTTATATTAACTTTTTTTATTTTTAAAGCATATTTTTATATTAATAAAAAAAATTTTTTTTTTAGCTTTTATATAAAACATAGTAGCTATTTAAAAAACAATAAAAATATTGCGTAAAAATTATATAAAAGTTAAAATTAATTATATAATTAAAAAACAAAATAAACTATTTATATATAATATATATTTTTTTTTTTTTATAATAAAATTTTAGTATAAAAAAGAATTAAAAAATAAAAAAGCTTATATAAAATTAAAACAATTAAAAAATTAAATATAATTATTGCTTTAATTAATAAACTAATATACTTTTATTATATATAAGTTAAATTATATTATTATATATAAAACATTAAACTAATAAATTTAAAAATAATAATATATAATTTATTTAATTAATAATAACTTAAAAAAAATAAAACTAACTAAAAAAAAAGCTTATTATATATTTATTATATAAAAATTAAACAGCTTAAATTTTTTTAACTTTAAAAATATAATAAGTTTAAAAATTAACAATTATACTTTATATAAACAAAATTATTATAATTTTTAGCAAACTTTTTATAAAGTTAAATATAACAAAAATTAATAAACTTATTATATAAAATATTTTTAATTTTATTATATATAATTTAAACATATATAGCAAAAAATATATTTTTAAGTTTTATTTTATATAAAAAGTAAAAAAAAAAACTATTAAGCTATATAAAAAGTTAAAACT